>VZSC01019073.1:0-122954 GCA_013398225.1 Steatornis caripensis | reverse complement strand
GCGCCGTGACTGGCGGCGTCGCCGCCCCAATCGGCGCCGGGCGCTGCCGGAGGACAGCCAATGGGAGCGGTGAGGGGCGGGGCGGGGCGGGGCGCGGGGCGGTGTGTGGTACAGTAGGTCTGTGTGCNCGGCTTCCACTCGCGGAAAAATAGTGATAATAATCGTAAAAGGGAGGAGAAAAATAAAAGGGGAGGGGGGGCGGGGGAAGGACCCCGCTGACGGCGGCCGGCCCCCGCTGCCTGCCGGTACGCCGCCTGGCACTCCGTGCCGCAGGGCTCGCCGTGCGTGATGCGGCCGCTGCTCGCCTTCACCGAGCGCCGAGGGTGAAGGGTTTTGACGGCGTTTCTTCCACCGTCTTCATCTCTGCCCTCACCCCTGAGGCGGCAGCGCTGAAACGCTGCTCCAAAGCGGAGAAACTCGCCCACGCTGTCCCTCGCCATGCCGGGGCGATGCCCCACGGCGCCAAGGGCGCTGCCCGCAGTCCCGCTGCTCCCGCACCTTCGAGCCCTGCTTGTCTCTGCAGGGCGTTGCGAGGAGCGGAGGCTCAGTAACGAGAGCCTGGTGCTGTTTTGACCCTTGTTTAACCTCCGTTTTAGAAAATGACACATGGCCTGCAAGAAATCCAATTCTCCTTTCAGAATGTGTTTGAATGTACACACGTTTGATTAAGTGTGCGATATGTATCTTCCTCATTTTTTTTCCTCGCAGGAGGTTTGTTGCTCCCTCTCTTTTTTCCTCCACAACTAAAATTTATGGAGACAACAGAAGATTTTCTTTATTAAATCCTAGTTCCAGAACATAAATGATTCCTGATTTCATTCTGTTAAACACTCTTACCAAAATAGCACGGTCCTTACTGACATAGCCCTGTGATGTTACTCTGTCATCTCGTATTTATATGTCAACAGAGACTGTGCTCTGGAGCAAAACAAACCTAACAGAAAGCAAATTCAGACACCAGAAGAGTTCACTGAATACTTGTCAGTTTATCTCAGCCATCGATCTTTTATCACACCCAAACCATCCCTTGACAACAAATCCAAGTGCCTTGAATTCATGTGTATACATCTCCTCAGATTATTTGTTATGCAAGTCTAATGACCTTCACTTGCATTGATTTTCCCCTCTTCCCTCCCTGTTTCTAGTATCTAGGATATGGAACCCTGTTAATGGTAACAGACTACGGGGCCCACAATGGCTAGAAAGGGGACTCAGAAGCAGCCTTAGTTTGAGAGATCGACTGTTGCTCCACTGGGGGCTGCATGGTCCGTTGTTTTGCCATGCTTCCACTTGCCAATGGATGCCCATACACACACAGCATGCTACTGGGAATGCCAGGCATGAGCTCTGGCAGTGAGCTCGAAGACCTCCTCGCTCTTAGATTTTGGTGGTCTGCTTAAGGTCTTAGGCACACTGGACAACCAATGAGAGGAAGCTTGTGCAGCATACACTGTGTCCCGTACTGTGCTTATTGTACTAATGCAATGCACAGGACTGTCAAAACCCAAGGTAAATCCCAAAACTTGAGGCAATTTTTTAAATGGAAATGTACATGCCATTTTCACCATGTGAAATATTTGTAATGAATCCTTGGCATATACCTTTAACAACTTTAGATCTTGTATCCAGAAAAAATAAATGCACTAAAACTCAAATCTGCCTTCATAACTTAGATTCTTGAAATATAGGAAGAAGTCTCCAAGGCAATAATATCCTTCCTACGTGGGTGGACAGTCCTGGAAATAATATTCCAGATGGAGTTTGGTTGTCTATTTGCTTATATGTTTGTCACTGATTATAATCAGACATAAAACCAGACCTGATCTTTCTCCCAGATTCGTAACAAAGATAATATCTATATTTTGCGTTACTTCTACTCTGTGGAGGTCAGGAGAGTCAAAACCTTCTACAGCAAAATCTCTTCTTACTCTCCAAACCTTATGGTGGGTGCTTGCTAAATCCAAGGGTAAGGTGAGATAGAGGACTGAATGCTGATGTGGCTGAAGGAACATATTCATCATTTTTCCTCCTCTCTTGAGGTATGGAAAAAAATAGCACGAATGAAAGCAGATAGCTAGCATTCTGCACAAAGGGAGCCTAAGGCTTTTGGGAAAACTAAAAAGAGAATCTTTCTATGATTATCCACCTCTGCTGATTTTCCTACTGGAGGGATGAAGTAGGTCATGAAGATCTTTAGCTAAATTCTCGGCTGACTCTAGCATGATAGGATTTATACTTGCTTTTGGACGGCACAATATTAACTTCAGCTCCTTTAGATTCATCGGTATTTGTTGCTACATGACTTAAACCCTCTTAATGCTACCTCTGATTTTGGCTTAATGAGTATTGCTGGGCCTATACTGAGTCATAGTAGCACATGGAGGGTCTAGAAAGGGGCATTTGAGAAGTAGTTGACAAAAATATAACAGAAAGTAGTGTCTGCCATCTCTAACACTGATTGACTCATTTGCATTCACTTGTGTCTGTGCCTCTTGGGCTTTCTGTGATCTAAGTTTTGAGTATGACCCAGCCTGAAATTCAGAATCAGTTGAAGTCGGCAGTAAAAGTCCCAGGGCCTCTGAAAAGGAAAGGCTTCGATCCCTCACTCTCTTTATAGTCCGCGTGCAGTACAACATAATAACTGAAACAACATATAGTTTGGAGCAAAATAAGAAGAAAATACTTTTGAAGATTATGATCTATTAAGCGTATTTTAATGATTTAAGGGGGGGTATGCACACACACACGCACGTGCACACGCACACATGCTGGGATTAACTGAAGATATGGCGACTTCTGCTATAATCCTTGGTTTCCTTTCATTACATTCTTTATACCTGTAGGAAGTTTACTACATAGCAATGCAATCACAGAAAACCATATTCTCCAATCTTTTTATGTATTTGATGTGATCAGTGCTCAAAAATGTTTAATACTAACCAAGTCCCCCAGGGCTTCCTGCTCAAGATGAGTAGTAGTGAATGTTCTATAAAATAGATTATATTGTGATTTTATAAAGATCAAAGCCAGAAATAAAATACATTAAAGAAAAAGGCAAGTCATTTGACTACAGTTCAAAGTATTAATCAAAATATTTCCATGTGTCTGGGAACATTTGTGGAAACTGTACTGGAAAAATATTTGTGCTGTAATGTACTCTTGCTAAAAGCAAACCCAAGAGAAATGGATGTTCACATTGTAACTTAGGCAGACATAAGTGAGGCAATGTTTACTTGAGCTATTAAATGTGAAGAAACACCAAAAATTGCACAATAAGTGCATGGACTAAATAAAGAAAATTTACATGATACTTTTGCACTGCGACAGCCAACTTAAGATTGATGGGTCATTCATAACTTTTACATGATACAAAACTGCAAAAGCAAACTCAACAACTATGAATGGCTTTCATATTCTCAGGCAGAGCTACAATGTGAAACACAAAAGTAAGAAGGTTATGATGTTCGACTATTTTATATGAGTCTAAAAGCAGACAAAACTGTCCCGTTTCTTAGGACACAGATGGCATTTGTGCCTGCAGAGCCACTAGCATGTTACCCTGACTAGATTCAGAGACAATCTAGAGAACAGCAATGTCTTTAGGACTGAAGGAAGTGTCTGATGTCACTCAAATATTTTAAACACAAAGAGGAGAAGTATTTTCAAAAAGGTTCTTTTAATTAATGAACACATATGCCGCTAATGCACATAACACTGCCGTTACTGAAACTCTGAGGCAGTGCTGCCAATACTGTGGAAAGTAGAAACATGTATCGCCATTCATTTTCAAGATTAGACTGAAAAAATCACTGGAAAGCCCTCAAGAATGTGAAAATGTGCCATTTAATGAAGTGTATAGTATGTATACAGAAAGTGGGAAATGCTATGAATATCCCTGCAATTAAAAAAAAAAAAAAAAACAAAAAACCCGAGTCCTAGCTTCCCTCTATGTATGACTGCGCAGCAGCCATGATGAGTAGGAAATCTGGAGCGCATCACATAAAAGTACTGGAGAAGGAGAGCAGCAGGCACCCTGCAGTGACTGAGAGGGCAAGGCACACCTTACACCCACACACATTTTAAAGGAAGGGGGAGATGACACACAGGCAGGGAGATCAGCAATTTCTCATGGCCAACAGCATAGGAGGGAGACAAGTGACGATGCAATGCCACTGGGAACAGCTGTTTTCAGCCTGTGGTGAAACGAGCTCACCAGGCAACACGCTAAGTTCCAGCTTGATGACACCTTGCTCAGAGGTTGGCAAGAACCAGGGAAGTTTGAAATGTGTAGTTACTCACAGCTGCCTTGCTGCTGACATTTGAATCATTCCAATTAAGTGAGCCAGGCCAATAATTCACAGGATTTCTGATGTGAAATGGTGATTTCTTGAGAAGAAGTAAGACCATTTCTGCCAGAGAGACCCCAAAAGTCCTTCATGTCCAGAGGCTCTCTTGATCTACAGCGACTGAAGCAGGTGCTGACACATTCTGAACTGAAGTCCCAGCAAATTAAGCTTTCTGATACAGAGCAAAAAAAAATCCCCACAGCACAAGCAGACAAACAACACCCCCCACCCCATCCCATTTTCACAGTTTCCATTTAAGACAATTTTCTGTCCACATGGATATGAGCAATCTTATCTCCAAAACAAAATAAAGTTGTCTTGCATAAAAGTTACTCAAATGACAGAGTTAACACAAGCCTGGTTCAGTTAGTCATCTAAATGAGATTACTCAAAAATGATGATACAAGTCAAAAATTTCACCGCCTGGTTTCCAGCAGAGCTAAGATAAGGGCAAGTCAAAACTCTTAGGCAGAGTCTTTTAGATATGACCTAACACTATTCACTGCTACGTTTCCAGTCATCTACTTTCCTGCTTCATTTGTCATACTCCAAGGTGAGAGATTTTAAAGAAACCAGTCCGATGGTTTTTTGCAGTCATTTCTTATATGCATTAGAGACTTGGTCTTGCCATTTAATCTTTGTTCACATTAGTCATCTCACTGACTTTGATGATTTACATTTGTGAGTAATCCTTACTTAAGTGACAGCACTAAATCTGTAAGAAATGTACCTCACTTGATTTTCACCAAAATGTTTGGAAGTCGAGTGTGCTTGACCACTGAAGGCAGACAGACACTGAGGACAGACATTTTTCAATGATGTGCATTGAGGAATTATGCTAAGAGCAAACATCGCATGATGGACTTTTACAGCCACCATAACGACTAAGAATAGTAAAATGCATATTAAAATACTGAGCAGTTGGCTCTCCTATGACAGTAATTATCAGTGAGTCATTTGTTGAAGCCACTATGCTTTGCAAAATGGTTGGAAATGTGTTCTATTGAAGTGAAAATTGAGTAGTAAACTTAAAGACATCAAGAGCGATAAAAAGTTTGTCACACAGCAGTGATTAGTGGAAAGACAAGAAGAAGGCTTTGTTCTGTGCAGGTGATGTCTGTGCTACTGTTTTATGGTTATTGTACGTTAAAGCTGTATAAGCACTGGGCAGGCTAATTATAGCCTTGTGAGAGAAGGGAGAATAAAGCATTATATCCTCACTCTCAAGGACTACAGAGAGTCTGGAAAGCACTCTTAGCAGTGATCACTGAAAAGCATGCTTCTGGTTGTTCAACAGACGTTGTTGCATGGACTTCAAAATTTAAAGTCAGGCAGATGCCTTAATTCAAACTTTTGCTCCTGACATTCTCTGCTCAGCTACTTGGTAACCTTGGAGGACTAGAAATAACATCGCCATAATTCCTTTTCACTCTTAACATGCTCAGATGACTAAAATTTTTCCTTCTGTGCATGCAGCAGGGAGGTGCCCTTCTTGCAGATTAGTCCAGCTGGGACCTAGGGATGTGGGAAACTGGGAGCAACTCTACTCAAGTCCAGAGCAGGGCTTTGTCTGATACACATTTGGAAAAATCTTTACCAGCCACTGCTGGTATAAACCTGTGCTGCACTGGCGGCTTCCTGACTCTTGGACTGCAGAGTTCTAAAACTTGCATCCACGAGGGTGGGTAGAAAGTGGTGTAATACACAGAAAAAGAGTTAAAAAGTCACCAGAGCAGACACAAGAGCTAAAGTGAGCTTGCATTTCATACTGTAGCCACCAGGACATTCACCATGGGGGAACGGTACCTGTGTTTCACTACTTCAAGGACAGTTAATGCATTCAGTGGGCTGGACCGAACTCTGAAGAACATCCTGTGTTACCCAGGATAAAGAGATAGTCATTGTGGATTTGTGCAAACATGTTGTATTCATTCTGTCCTGAACCACCCTGATTCCCTCATAGAGCATCACATGCAAAACCTACTTATTAGCTGGCTCAAAAATAGTTCTTTAAAAATAAGTATGATGGAGACTTACACAGTAATGTATACAGTTTTCTTCACTGTGTCTCATGCAAGAAATAGATGGCAAATGCGAAAAAGATCTGAATGTAGTAAGAGAGTGGAGTTGGAGAGTATGTAGTCCAATGAAGCCAGTAAGGCTCATCAGTCTGTAAACAAAGCTATTTCAGAGGTGTCTTATCTGTTAGTGCCTGGGCCTTTCCTTTGGACAGGAGATGGAAGTCTAGTGTGTTAATCTATTTTGACTATTATACTCTTGTTCTTCATGTATAAACACCAATCCCTCAACAATATTCAGTATAAATTTCTTACGTTAGAACAGGTACACATGGATAAAACCTATTGTGAAATTAAACTGGAACTAGAGTAAAGGAAATCATGATTCGGTGTTCGATATACCTATGTGGTTGCAACACTTAGTTACAAGTATCTTAGTTAGAGGTACAAGTATCTTCTCTCCAGTAAAATTAATTCATTTATGACTTCAGAGCTGCTGCTAACACAAGTCATGGCAACACAGGAAAACATTAACCTTAACCGTAATCCTGCTCCTACATTGAGGTGTTTGAAACACAGAACAAAGGTTTGAAATAACGCAGTTAAGTCAAGTAATGGTTTAGAAAGCCTGCAGTGTTGGTGGCAAGCTAGCTTTACATACTATAGCTAGTCATCCAGTATTGCAGTGAAATATTTTTGTTAGACCAACTAGAGAAATCATTTGAATTAACTGTAAAAGCTGAACTGTGGCAGGCCAAGAAGGAATGGAGCAACAGGCTAAAGGGATGGAGGTTTTTTCCCTGCCGTCCCATTATTATTTCATGCACATGGCACACACCATTGCAAGCCACGCAGCCTCCCTTCAAAACGTGGCTGAATCTGTCCTTTATATCTGCTAGTGATGACACATCCCATACGAAAATTTTCTCGAGACTTAAGTTAGCTTCTGAGGCGCCTTTCCTCACGTTCAAACAGAGAAGGAGACACCAGAAAGGGAGAAGGACAGAGCTGAGGAGAGTTAGTGTTTGCCCAGGGGCAAAACCTGATGCGGCTGCATGGGTTTGTGTCCTGTGAAGTTCTTAGCAAGTGGTGAGAGAACCATGGTCCAAAATTAGGTCAAGGGGACCAGGTTTCCACTGCTGGTGATGAAGAGTACATAAAGATCTGGAAACTAACTTTTCTCTCAAATATCCTCAGAAAAAAATCTGAGGAAAATAAGGAATCAATAAAGCAAGACTTCCCGAGGGTATTTGCCAGTGAGTAAACATGGAAAGAGTAAGGGTTTGTTTCTTTTTCTAGGACAAAGCCCAAATTCTCTCTCTGCAATTGGTGAAAATAAGCCTAGAATTTGTCTCCATAGTTCCTCTAAGGACAAGGACACGTTTTAATTTTGATTTTACTTGTGTTTGGCTCAAAACACGCGTGAGAAGAGCAATGTTATTTCCTTGGTACAAATAGTCTTCTCAAACATGAGCCTTTTCCTTTTTAAACTGAGGGACCTTGCCTTTTATAGCATGAGTATATGTCTAAAAGGCACAACATGCACCATCTTGAGCTATATGAGCTTTGGGAAGACAGTTTTAACACAAAGGTCAGGTAAGTGGTAGTTGATGTGGCTGTAGTCCTGCCTAGTGTACCTAAGCTAAACTCTGCTTGGGCTAATTAGCCATAAACAAATGTCACCAAGTCTCAGAAGGGTAAGCATGGACAATTCGTTCCAGACTGACATGTTATTCTCTAACAAAAAGTTGTTTTAGTTTTCTGCCAACAATTCTCATGAACTGCTGTTAGTTCCAGTGGCCAACAACGGGAATGCAGTAAAATGGTCAAGAGTACTTTTCATCCAAATCCCCAATTTTCCATTTTTGTTTATTGTTCCTCAGATAGTATTGTTAGAATAAAATCTATTCCCTCACAGAATAGAAAGAAAACAATAAAGCCTATTAAAAAGAAAGGTTAAAGAAGTGTTTAGCAAGACCATTTTCTCAGCCACAGGTTCTCAGTCTTCATTCCTACCCCAGGCCACAGGTGACCTGCTTGCACAATTTGTGAACTGGTTTCTTGGGGAAACTTGAAATGAAGCAGGCAGCAGGCAATGAGGAGCTGTGTAGTTTGAGAGCTGACAGAAGCCCACTACTATCCACCAGCTTTTGTGGTGATTCTTCATGATCTCTTCCATTACATGACACAAGCATATCCTTTAAAGGATGAATGAGACGGTAGGAGGCCTCAAAGTTGCAAATAAAGATAGACTACAGATTCCAGAATGCCTCACCCAGTTAATGTTCTATTCTCTATTATGTTCCTGAGTAGTTCTTGAGAAAAAAAAAAAACACAAACCACTGGTAGGGACAGGTTGGTTGAATTGCCACTAACGCTTCAGGTGTTCTTGAGGCAGTCACAGACCTGTGCAGGTGCACGGTGCTGGGAAGAGCTTGATCTGCTATCCACACACAATGCAGCCACTCTGTAGTACACATCAGTAAGCTGGGCTTGGTACAAGCCCACCATATGACAAAAAACAGGCTCTGCTGCTCTGTCCTCCCCAGGACAGAAAGATGTTTAACTAAGTATAGAGGAAAAAAAGGTTGAAACATTTCTTTGCATACGCAGACACTTTGGTCAATAGTCTTCAGGTAATTGAGCCAATTTAGTGTTTCCCTTCTGAGTGGGTATCAGATCCACAACTGGAACCAAAATAAGGTCAGTTGCAAGACTAACCAGGACCAAAGGAAATGGATATTTTGCTGTCCTTCTTGCAGCCTTACTCCTTCTCACCCCTCATTTACTGCTCATGTTACAGAAGTTGCAGGCAAACATCTTTCCTGCCCTTCTCAGGGTATGCAGCCTGGTCTTCCCTGCCTTAGAGATTGATAACCAGTCTAGTTTTGTGATGAACAGCCTGGGATTCTTCAGCACTAAGGCTCTTTGTTCAACAGGCTGCCCTAGCACTGGGAGGTCTGAAGGCCTGGCATTTTGTCTCCTGAGCAAACTGCTGGGCAGACTGCTAAGGAGCTGGGTTGGCAAGCTGGCATGAAACTGGGCAGGCATTTGACTGAAACCTGCCTGGCAGACAAGTTTGGAAATGTGCCTGTGTTTTGTCGGAAGGTTTGTTAAAACAGACACATTCCCACAGAATGTTCTGATTTTGATTAATCAGTGTTTCAGGGTGGGTATCTGTTCCCCTGGAACATTTTGTAGAATCATAGAATCACAGTATGGTTTGGGTTGGAAGGGGCCTTAAAGATCATCCAGTTGCAACACCTTCCACTAGACCAGGTTGCTCAAAGCCCCATGCAACCTAACCCTGAACACTTCCAGGGAGGGTGCATCCAAAACTTCCCTGGGCAACCTGTTCCAGTGTCTCGCCACCCTTATCATGAAGATTTTCTTCCTAGTATCTAATCTAAATCTATGCTCTTTCGATTTAGAACTGTTACCCCTCGTCTTATCACTACATTCCCTTGTAAAATTCCCTCTCCAGCTCTCTTGTAGGCCTCTTCAGGTACTGGGAGGATGCTATAAGGTCTTCTCAGAGCCTTCTCTTCTCTAGGCTGAGCAAACCCAACTCTCTCAGCCTCTCTTCATAGAGGAGGTGCTTCAGCCCCCTGATCATCCTTGTGGCCCTCCTCTGGACGCGCTCCAACAGGTCCGTGTCATTCTTATGTTGGAGGCCCCAGAGCTGAACGCAGTACTCCATCCATGTGGGGTCTCAGGAGAGCGGAGTAGATGGTGAGGATCACCTCTGAGGAGAACCTCGACCTTCTGACCATCTTGACTGATCATAAGATCCACATTTACATCACACCCGATTGCAATGATCCTTCAGTGCTTCCCACTCAAAATGCTCATGCCGACAAGAGGCTGAGTGCTAACCTGCAGGAATGCTAAGCTCCTGTCATGAATAAGGGCAGAATACGACATGGGCAAAGACTCCAGGCCTGGGCCACTTGACATTAGAGGAATACTTTGCAGGCAAACAGAGAGAAAAAAACCTTCCTATGCGATAATATACCTCACAAATATTCATAATTATGAGTTGTATTGCTCAAGTTAGTTCATCTCACACAAAGCTATACTACACAAAGTTTGCAGTTTAATATTATGAATTATGGGCACTAGAACTGCTGAATTAGGAAAATAAGGACATGGAAAACATTTTGCAAGTTAAAGAAAATAAACTCCTATCCTTCTCTGCTTTGCTTTCTCTGCTCTTGCTTCTCCTTACTGCTCCCCTTTCTCTGCTCTTGCTTCTCCTTACTGCTCCCCTGCCCCCCGCAATGTATCTGCTATACATTTTAAAATCCTGTGTTACATGTATTCATCCTTGTCTTTTTGAGAATAACAAAGTTCTGCTTGCTCTGACAAACTGAACTTATTCTCAGGCCCTATGTTTCAAAGCAAGATTCAACACACAGGAAACCCAGAAGAGAATAAGCCTGTCACACTTGTTTTTCTTTTTGGTTTAACTGATTCATTTATTTTCTTTTAAGATATTGTAGGGCATGTAATGATTCTCCTGCACTTTCTTGCATCTGTGACTCATGAGGTAGGCTGGGTCTAAGAGAGAGGCCAAGCCACAAAGTTCACATACAGATTCTTGTTTTTCCAAGCTCTGAGGAAGTTCAGATTTGAGGTTTTGGGTTTGGACCATCTCAGGAATGTATAAGGATTCAGTTCCTAGCTAGGTAATTTGACACGTTTTTCTTTTCCCTTCCACTCTTACCACTTTGGGTTTTGTTTCACTGACTATGTTAGCTGCGATTGGAAAAAAAGACTGAAAAGGTCATCACTATTACATTGTCTTTCAGGGTGAGAGGGAGAGGGGGGCAGTGAAAGGGAGGAGGAACAGAAATCTGCCACTGGATGATAATAATATTTCCCACACTTGCAGTCATCTATGGCTAACTAGTTACCGATATTGCTACTTATGAATAGTATGAGTGCCTAGCAGGTAACATTAGTCGCAATGACAAAATCGCTAATGGATTGCAGGACCAAGGATTTTCAGGCTCTGCTTTTTTGGGTCAAATAGCTCTTTTGTTGGGGAGTGAGAAGCTATTAGAGTTTGTCAATGAAAAGATACACCTGAAAGAAAACGTTTTGACAAAAAGGCTGTCTCAATGTAGAGAGTTGTTCTTGTTTCTGAAGACTGTCAGTCTCAAAGCTTTCTCACCTTCTCTGCCAAGGTAACTTAACAGAGGACATTTTGTTCCTAGTTCTCAAGTGCTTATCTTGGACTTTGAGATCAGTATTGTCCAGAGGCACACAGCTGTATCAATGCATGGGCTGATTTTTATACTACTATAACACAGCGGAAGTAGATATCCCTATGCCAGAATTACTCCAATGCTTTCTGTCCAACAAGACTGAGAGAGCAGCACGTGTAACTATTCCCTCTTGAGTTGCCGTTCATTTTGAAGTTCTAGAGAGATCCATATCATCCCACAATAGCCATGTGAGTATCATAGACTTAGTGCCCACCTATAGATCTTTGACTAATTTAAACATGACCACATGTAGAGCATTAACATGCTTACAGGAAATCAGGCTTTGGATAAAGGCCGGCTGATGTGAGCTGAGATCAGGCAGGAGGGCTACTCTGAAAAGGTTCATCTGAAAGGGACACAGGTCTCTTAACCAAAATAGCAAGAGACTCTTGACATTTCCATACCACACAAGGACTCCCAGATGCCCTCTTCCAAGTTCAATGTGCTAAAGTAGTCATCCCTCTCTGTTTGGGAGGAACCTGTCCATCAGGAAATTCATACCATGGTCATTTCTAGGATGGATGACTGTAATATGGAAGGCAGTGTCTGGGCTCTAACACTTATGGCTGCCTATCCTCTCTCTGACTTAGGCCAGCATAATCAAATTAATTAGCATTCAAGTTCTTTCCATGGTTTCCACTCAGATTTTAATGCCAATTTAAGCATTTGGTTAATCTGTGGATTGGGCTGCAACTTCATCAAAGACTGGTTTTTGACATAGGGCTAATTTTACTCTGGGTCTCTCTAGTTTTTGTTGTTTTCTGCACAAGAGATTAGAATCCTAACTCACCATAAAAATGTGCAAGTGCTGCTATCTCTTCACCCTTTTAATTTCATTTTCTGCATGTTGCTATGTAATACCCTCTGCAATCTTTTCTCTCAAAAATCACACCTCTGCATGTACAATTTTTAAATATGTAATGAATTTCTTCAGGCATGCTTGCTTTTTCACAAGTAGTGGAAAAAACATTTTGTGGCAATGTACAGCGTGGCCCTAATACATAAGAAGGGAAATAGCAGTAACTGGAAGTTTAAGAGGGAAGAAGTGGAGCTGTGTGAAACCAACGGCTTGAAACATATCATCGATGTTAAAATCAAGAAAGTAGTTGATTCTGATAACTCAACTAAAACAAGCTTAGTTTAGCAAAGGGCTAAAGACCATGTTGTGTTTGCCATTTAGCATTAATAGAAAAGTACAAAGTAGTTTTTATTGGCTAGGTGTAGCATCAGTAACATCAGTAGGGAGATGAGGAGCTATGAACAGTATAAAGACTGATGTTTCTAGTAAATGCATGACATAGATCTGCAGATTGTGACTCAAA
This sequence comes from Steatornis caripensis, assembly GCA_013398225.1. NCBI lineage: Eukaryota > Metazoa > Chordata > Aves > Caprimulgiformes > Steatornithidae > Steatornis > Steatornis caripensis. The sequence continues at coordinate 109,998 of VZSC01019073.1, read as the reverse complement.
CAGAAACACAACTTCTTTGAAGTAAAAGATCACACTACGGACTAGTATGGTGAGTTTCTTGAGAGCCCACATCAGCAAAAGAATCTCATGGGAAAAGGAGACAGGAACTCCTCCATACAGATGACATGGCCAAGAGGTAATCTTCAAAAAAAAAAAAAAAGGTAGAGGAAATAGCAAATTGATGGTAGCAAGATAAAGACACAGGCACAGGAAGAGCATGAATAAACAGAGGTTATGGAGGTCAGTGAAGATGCTGGAAGGAAAATGGATGCACAGATTAACAGGACTGGACTAAATGAAACTGACTAGTGCCACTACTTTGGGCAATTTACAGAAGTCAGAGAACTTGACCATGAGAACCAGTGCGGTCTTTGGAGTGCAGGAAGAGCCTGGAGTAAAAATATCAAAGATGCAATATAGGAGAAGCATGCCAACCGGTGGGCAGGTAAGCACTGAGAGTGTTTACTGTACAACCTGACCTCAGATGATGGGACACAATAACCTAGTTTTCAGTTAAATTTTCTCGGTATGTAACTGGGATATTCTTTCCATGTTCGCTTTTCACAGCTGTACTTCATGACTCAAATTCACTCAGTTTATTCCAGTCATAAATCTTGCCCATATCCTTCTGTAATTTGAAAAGAATTAGCCATGGGCATTCTGAAAAAAAAACCCCAAACCCTAGTAATAAACCATATCATTGGATGTAGAAATACCATTTGTTGTATTATTCTATTTCAACTTACAGATTAACAGCAACATAAAAGGATTTTTTCCTCTCATTCTATTCCATCTCTTTCCTTCTTTCTCTGTTTGCAACAAATAAAAATAAATCTATTTCAATCAATAAAAACCAAATGCTTGTCACACAACAGTTTTCTGCAACAAACTAAACAAACCATCAATGTCAACACTTGTGCCATGACTGACTCTGCCAACCAAGCTAATATTTAACTGACTGTTCATATGGAGTCTTTTTTACAAGGCTTAAGCTATACAGGGTGTAGCAGCAAGAAGGAAAGAGGGTCTTATGATGTTCCTCTTCGCAGAAACAGATTTGGTGGCTCAGGAGTACACATTAGAGAAAACATGATTATAGCAGGTACAAATCTTTTGACAATGGTATGCTGTGGTACCCCAGTGATTGGGTCATCACCTGTTATCCAGGAACATGCTCTGCTACTCTTTGGTGAACAACTCAAGAGTGCAGCAGAATAGCTCTCATACTTGTCGGTAGTTTTTATTCAATTCCTGGCCTCTGCAGAGTAATGGCCATGTCTCCTCAGTGGAGAATATGAGATCAGGCTCCTCTGTATCATGGTATATGTCAAGGTTTAACTCCAACGACAACTCATGCTTAAAGAGCAAAAATAAGTTTTTTTGAGATTTGCACACCTCTGTGTAGGTCATGGTCCAATAAACCCCATGAAAGCTAGCTTCATGTAGATCAGATGGGGTTTTTAGCTACCCTCTCTGTGGCTACCTGTGACCATCACATCTATATAATGCTGCCAGTTTTCATAGTTTGACTGCTAACGGGGATTTATGCAGTGAACACCACGTCAGCACAGTGTATTTTCTACTCCTCTGAAGTATGCTAGATGCAAGCTGCCATGCTCTATGGTACTGTTTGAAACTGCCACAGTCTGCACATAGAACCAGACCTCACCCAGCTGAAAATGTTGTGTGTTCAGTGTTGACTGTGGGCTGAGCCAGTAGTTGTTTCACATCCGAGCACAGTGAGCTCCAGTTTCCCATTGTGAAGCACCAAGGCTTTTATTGCGGGCTCATTGGAGCAGATGCTCTGTGGGTTGGGCAGCCATAAACTAGTTCTTGATTGCTGTTACCTCACTGCTGGTTAAGTTGGTGGTGTTCTTATGCAGGCTGAACTTTGGAGCACATCCAATTTGGTGTTTTTACTTTCTTCTTTCTGATATTCCTCACCAAAAATTCAACACCTACTTATCTTTTTGACATGTATGAAAGCGATCTGTCTATGATTACTGTCATGACTCACCAACAGGGCTTTTGGGTAAAGGGACTGACAGAGACATGAAACTTGTCCAGTTATCGTATAAATATCTGTATGCTACTCAAAATTGGAGGGAGTGACTAGTATCCAGCTTCCTAGCAAGTTCACAGCAAACTTTGCAATGACTGGAAGATGTGCATCACTTCTTGATTTCAGGAGTGAAGCAGACGATTAGCTTCCAACTTACACCTAGAAAAATAGCTCCATAACACCTGAGGCCAGCAACGCGAATTTCCTGGCAGCTTCTTTGTCTGACATATTTCTGTGTCCTGTCCCTTTGTACAATATATGCATAACTCTGAATAACATGGCTTTAAGCTTCTGAATTTAAAAAGTGTATTTGGTCTCTAGAGTAGTATCAGGTGGGTATTTCCATTTCTGGGCTCTATTTAAGTATCTAAACATTGCCCGTGCACGGATGCCAGCAGTTTCTATTTCCTTTTGCAAAATGCTCCAACAAATCTGGGCATTACCAGCCATCTATGCTTGTTGCTGAAGCTGCAGTAACATGTGCTATACATGATTGAACATTACTGGGCAAAAAGTCTCCAAGAAACTGATTCCTCTTTGTCAAGGACTGGCATATGTTTCCTAAGATCATATAGGATTCACTTTCAAAGCAACTTGCTGCTGTTACGGAGCAGCTGTGTCAGAGCTGCTACTGCACAGACAAAACTCAGTGTTGTTCTCAGCACAGTTTTTTGAGGATACCCACGCTGTTTGGCATGTGCAAGGAGAGTGAGCCAGAAGATTTTTATGTTCTGAAGCCTGAGCTACATACAGAGCCTGAGTGGTGTGCAGGGCTGGGGTCAGATGACTTCCTTCCCAGTGCCATGCTGTGGCTGGAATGTGGCACAGCAGGTACCCATTGAGATGAGATGCCACCAAGCAGCAGCCTCAACACAGCTTTGTTTTTTAATAAGGCATGCCCCAGGTGGTATTAAGGACTGGAAAGAGATGCTCAGCTAGGAAAAGCCAGTGCATGTTCCTTAGCACTGGGCTTAAGCTACTGAATCCTGAAGCGTCACTCATGCTGCTGTCTCTATTTTGCTACTTCATCAGCTTGCTCAGCTTCTTCACTCATTCATTCATCTTTTTTCCTGACCTTCAGCTAAGTATTTAAAGAATAAGGATCATTGCACTGGTTTTACAATATAAAATTTATTTTACATTGCAATAGTTCTGAGTTTAATATAAATTTAGATAAAGAGGCTAACTACATTGGTGAAAAACTGAAGAGGAGTAACATGATAAGAGAAAAAGAGGGAAGAAGGTGGAGTCAAGAAACAGCTGGAATGGTGGAAAGAGATCCCTACTCTGGTAGCACAGGTGACACATTCTGCCCAAACCATGCCTTGCTTAGACCATATATGTACTTTTATATCTATACAAACTCCACTGGTTCTAGTCACCATTTGGCCTGCAGCAAACTTGCAAAGCAGTTTATATCAGTGTAAAAGAACTTTGAATGTACACAGTCTGTTTAAGTTGAGTGTATTTTCTGCAAACCTAACCACCATGCTGGCGAGCAATATGCTAGAGCCAGTTTCAGTGGGAGGACACTGATGTAACGGCATGCATGATTCAGGAACCCCCTGCAATGATAAATTGCCGTTTTTATACACCACTGTGACAACTGTAGTGGGGGAAAGCACCATGAGATGACAGAGGTGAGGTTTGAAATTTGAAAAAGGGTTGTAGAAAGTTTTGCTTCCTGATAGCACAATATCGCAGTGTGCTAGACACAGCATGTTCTCCCATCTCCACAACAAGGAGCATGTTTGCAATTTTGTCCTTCACACCATGAGCTGCTTAATATTTCTAGATGTTTGTGTTTCTTAAACATAGCCATATTGCCAATCGTGATTTCCTATGAACCGTGTGTTATTAGTATTAGTACTGCAGCCAGATTAGCTGCACAGAGCTGTTAAGTTAAGATAGTGACAGCAAAGCAAGTAACTCCTACTCTCCTCCTTAGACCAAACAAAAGCTTCAAGTAGTCTTGCAAGTTCTCTAGTTTTAAAGACACATATGAAGTGCAGCCCTCAGAAATGTCTTCAAAATAGAGGTAAATTTAAAGAAATAAATTGGATTTTCCTTTACCATTTTGTGTGCTCATAAAAATGAAATTGCCATAATACGAACAGCAGGGGGAAAATAAGCAGTGAAGGAAAATCACCGGTAAAGCACTAATCATGAAGCTGACAAATGTATTTTCATAGTATTATTTGAGTTCCAAAGATAGCTCTGAAAAAGGAGGTCAGCCTGGAATTGGGGCATTAAAAAAATGTTGGTTAAAGACAGGAAAGGTCATGACTGTTTGCACAGTGCTCTACTTTCTCTATTTAAAAAAAAAATACAGTTAAGGAGAGATGATGATTCAGTACTGGAAGAAAAAAAGCAATGTGTGTGATTGGTGAGCACACTCGCCCCATCTATGAAATCATCTACATGCGTGGCTAGATGAACATCTGCTGCATAAAGTCAGCACTGGTTTCAGTATGCCACAAAACAGTTTGGCTTTTGCTTATTTTCTGAGGAATGGTACAGGAATAATGTGTGCTATACCCGAGTAGCTAATAATGTAGCATTTAATAATGACACCAGTGAGCAAGCAATGCTAATAAAATTCAGTATCTTTGTCTCAAATGTGTTGTTAATCCAACATGATTCAGAAGTGGATGAACGGGGGTGGGAAAGTAATCAAGCATACTTGTTTATGCTATTTCCTCTATTCTTTATCAAGAAAACTAAATGCCAGCATGTGATCGGCTCTGACTCCAGCATACAGTGCATTTGCAACGACAGTTTTAATGGACTTCTCGAACTGATGGCAGAATGAGAAAGATCACCCAATAAATTCAGCCTGTACATACAATATAAATCTGCCCTGTATTTATCAGTGATTAAGTATGACAGGGAGTAGTAGCTCATCCAGGCAATTCCATATGCTGTGTGGGCCAGATCCTCAGCTGGTATAAACCAGTTTAGCACCAGTGAAGTACTAGCAGTACAGTAGGGATGATCATAGCTGCTGCACCGTGTGTGATATTCTATGCCAATTATTTAACAAGATTATTAGGTATTTGCATCTCATTTGCATATAACCAACTTCCTTTTTGAAAGCTTGCACTGTTGCACTGGGATGGAAAGCAGCCCTTGTGAACAAAACCCTCAGCTTAACTACTGAACAGTCACCAGTGAAGGTTTTCATAGCCACTCACATTTCTGCAGTGCCTTCCTTGTGACAGACAGACCTATACTGCATCTTCTAGTAACTAAAAATAATGGTAAGGAATTTGTGTCTAAGGGCTGCAACTGGGAGTCCTTGCTCCTTCCATCCTGCTTGCTGTCCCCAGCCCCAACATCCTGTGCCTTATAGCAGCCACAAAATATCAATTACATGTGAGCAGGTTTAAATCTGTAGATCCAGGTGAGATATACGCAGGTAAATTACTGCCAAAATATTACAATCAATGATGCTCCCAGGCATTTAGTCTCCTAATAGAATGCTAGTAACCTTCATGAGAGAGGTATCAGGGGCCCTTGAGAAGGTTCCTCTGTGCAAGTGATGGCTGAGATCTGCAGACACACCTTATTTCAGCCGCTCTACCCCACCCAGTTCCTAAAAAGTCAGCTGTCATCAACCCCAATATCGACAGCAGTAGACTGTCAGTGCAAATTCACCTCTTTAATGCAATATTTACATCACAGGAGTATATGTGAGGATGCTGACATTTACAACTTTTTTTTGACATGGTTTTGGAATGACAACCTAGGAGGGTGTTGCACAGTTCTCCTGTATTCTGCCAGCAGAGGAAGTGGTGGAGAAAGTAATAATGTTGAGAAATAACTCTGTAATCTGACTGTAAAATAGATGAACAGTTGCTGGTTTCCTGATTTGGAGCAGGATCCATTGGTTAGCAACACCATGAAGCAACATCACGAACACAAGAAGTTGTCTTTAAAAATTTAGTTTCTTGGCTTGTGTCTCTCTACATTTTGTCCTTACATTATAGAAGGTATGGGAAGTGCCCTGGTCAGCAAAAAGTGAATGGTTGAGTACCGCTTGCAGAAGAGCTAAGACACACTAGTAAAATGTAAAGGTCATATAGGGCCCACAACCCCTAGCAGGTTTGATGAGGGACCAGGCTTTTGTACACTCCTCAGTGAGCAAGGGCACCACAATCTGACCTAGATGTAAAGCTTGTTTGGGAGGATACCAGAGCGGTGATAACATCCCAGTAAGAATGGTTCCAACCAGCATGAACTGAATGTTGTACAACACATTCTCTGGAATAAGAAACTCAAATAAGAAGAATGCAGCAGAGATTTTCTTCATTTGGTGCTGAGACTGTCTGCTGCCTCAGTTTCTCCCTTTGGAGCTTTCTAGAAGCAGCCCACAAAGCCTAGGTCTCAGGCAGTGTTCCTCCTTGTCATTTCATTTAATCCTTTTTCCTTCGCTGTGTTAATTCTCCCCGTGCCTCTTCGTCTGGCTCCTCATTCATTTGGAAGGCCAATATCAACACATTTTGGCACTTGCTGTGCAAATACGTGCCCAAGGTGTGCTCAGTGTGGTATTAGCAATTCCAGCTCCTGCGCTTTCATTAGCTCTCTCAGTGCAGACATCAAATTGCAATACATAATCTTAACACAAAGCTGTCAACCAGTTACTTCATTATACATACTGTATAGTATTCCCAGGCCAAGACTATATTAAACATAGAGTTAAGATAGAGAGCATAGATTAAAAATGTAGACAAAATAAGCATTGCAAGAATATTACAATTATCCCCAAAACAAATATTAGAAACCCTTAAGATTCAAAGTTCAATCTATACTAATAGAAATTCACAGTAAGGTCATCGAAACAACCTCAGCTGGGACAAGTATTGACAGCCTGCAATAAACAAGCAAGTTAGCATTGTAACACCAACAGCTGCAATAGCATGGAATATTTCTACAGGTTTAAAGTAATTCTTTCTTCTTCATATGCTCTCTTTATAGTGAACTTGTATATGAACAGCTTATATGTGTAGTTTTGTTTAGCAGTGCATGTGATATGGCTTTCTTCGAAAATAGAGTGAGTGGAAAATAGAGGAAAAATGGTTATGTTGGACATATAAGCAGTTTTGAACAAACCCTGTACATCTTAATGCTAAGAGACTCCAAAAAAGTTTAGTCTTAGCTATGATATAAATCAGATAACCTGCTTTAATAACATGTATTTTGTCTCACGTTCACAGAGTTCATGACGATAAAATAACATACATCCTTAGCATGTAATTACATGTTCAACTGCCTACAGTGTAAATAGTGCGCCCTTTAAAAACGGTTACTGGCATATAACTAATTAATGAAATTATTCAGGATTATTGCCCACATACCAGCAATATTCGTTACAGAACAGTTTATATTCAGGTTTAACCAGTTTGCAAACCCACTGCCTTGCCACACTATTTTTCATGATAATGCTTTTATCTGTTTTAAAAAAACACATTTTAAGAAAAGAAGGCTACGGGACAAAATAAGGCTGGAAATAAACAACACTGAGGGCAAAATCTAGTCTTGGCGTCATGAAGCCACTTGCAGATACAAGGGAAGAGCCCATAGCCCATCAGGCTGCAGGCAGAAAGAGTGAGAGCAGCTGCTTGGGGAGGAGTGAGGCTGGGGGGGGACATGCTTGCTTGGCCACATGCTTTGAGAAGTTGTGTATGATCTCCCTTCTGGGTCCTGTTGGGAAAAGATATATCAGCTGAAAGGAACCAGGATCTTCCCCCATAATCTGGCACTCACAGGAGTCCTTGGCCGGAAAAGGACCCTGTTCCTGTGAGTGTTACTCTGCCCTTTCTCTCTCGTTCTGGGTTCAAACTGGGAATTTTTTTATCCTTTAACACCCAAGCCCCAGCAATGTGAGCTGATGTTATGCTGTTGGCCCTAGAGCTGATTTTCTTTTGTTTGCATCGGTTTAAGCAAATTCCTCTTAATCACTTAATGTAATGTAGAGATATAGTTGTGGGCCACATGGGTGTAAACAGGTAGGTACAGCACCAGAAGTGTTTGTTGAGCTGCCTTTGCTTACACCAAAGGCTGAATTTAGTCCAGTATTTTTGCACAGAAAGGCGATGTGTAACGTTACTGCAACACATTTTCTCTGGCACTGTCTCGCTGCTGTTGGCACAGGCACAACTCTTTGATATTGAGTAGGTGAGTAATTTTTCTTGCCAGCTTTCTATCTGTAACTTTGACTCCCAGTAATATTTACTAGCTGCCATCAGCATGGCAGCTTTTAAGTTTCTTTTCAGTCATAGGCCAGCCATTAAAACAAAGCTAGATGCGGTGCCAGTCCTGATAAGTCATGATGTTCTGTGGTGATGCACTTCTACATCATCTCACAATGACAGTAAGTGCCATGAGGAAGAAAAGGAAGGAGGAGTAAGCTTACGTCTGTATTTAGCAGAAAGCATAAACACGCATTTCTGTCTTCATTCCTGTGAACAAAATTCATACACAGCTTTCCGGAAAAGAACAGACTGCCACACTGTAAAACAGTCAATTAAATTAATTGGGGAGGACTGTTTTTTGGGATGGGAAAGGAAAAGGTGAACAGTGATGAGATACCAAGTTTTGCCTCCTACATCTTCAATATTTTAAGACGTTAAAGGAGGATAGTTTAATACTGACAATGACCCATAAGTCACAGGAACCAACTTGTACTTTAACTGCAGGTTGTCAGCTGCAGGTTGACAAGGTATTTTCTATCAAAACATCAATAAATGTGATTCAGCCTGTAAGGCTGACTGTACAAATCTTACGTAATTTATTGCCTCCCTTTTCTCTGTGCTCACGTATTAGTCTACTGGTTTACAATAAGGTACTGCAAATACAATGCCTCCTTGAGTACCTAGTAACAGAAATATTCTAATAGCATTAGAAATAATATTCTAATAGAATTACAAATAATATTCTAATCAAAACATGAGAGCTGATTTAGAAAAGTGGAATGTTTCCCACCTATGGAGAAGAGCGTGCGTCGCCAATGGGAAGGGGTTTATGCGGGAGAAACAGGGAGTATACTTGGCTCCATGTGTACACGTGCTTTGCTCGATGTGCAGTTTTGCTCCACAGCCAGCTGAATGCAACTGGGAAATTTGTTCAAAGGAGTTCCTGCTCCTCATCCTTGCTCACCCCTTTGTTTGCTTGTTCCTACTCATACTGTGTCTTGCTCTCAGGAGTTGCAGGGCTGGCCAGTAAGCAACTCGTACAGATGGTGGATTAGCCCCTGCGTTGGTTCAGTGAACTGATCCAATGCACCCTTTGGCAGAGAGACCACTGGATCTGATGTACTTCTTATGCCTGCCCATGTGCCAGGGCTGCAGCCGTCTTCTGGCTCCACCTCAGGGACTTGTCAGATGAAGCACCTTGCAATCCTGTTCTACCCGAGGCAGACACACAGCTCAGCTAGCTCCTTAAAAAGTGCTTTGAAGATACATGGAGCAATAGAAATACTACTAAGTTTTGTGAGTATGAAATGTAACTTTCACCTTAGAAGGAGCACAAAGGAACGTAGGATCACGCACCAGCTACATGCCAAAGGAAGACAGTGCTGAGCCCAGGCTGAAAAGCAGGGGCAGGGCATGCTGAGGAGCCACAGGACAGCTGCAGTCACCTCGAGCTTCGTCTAAAGCCAAAGAGCTGACTTGCATCTGTGGGGTTGGCAATCAGGCAGCTATTCCCAGCCTTTGCTAAATTAAGTTAAACAAAGACAGCTAATTTTGTAATTTAAACTGACGATGTTGATGTTACACCCAGTGCGGCTTTTCTTTGAATGCTGCCCGTCAGCCTGCCCTACTTTCTGAAGTTTGTGGGGATGCTGTAATGAAAGGGATGCAGATATTTCATAATACTAGCACATCTTCATAAAGGCACTATTTCTGAAAATTGCCGATCATCACTCGGGGCTTGTTATTGCGAGCAGCGCTTGGGGCTTGCAGCCTGAGGAATGCTGCTGCTGCTTCTGCTCCTTCGTACGACTTGTTTGTCCTGTATCATCCATGTCCAGAACGTTCTTCGTGGGTCAGATTGTAATCTCGGGTGAATTGTAAGCAGCATAGTGTACCTGGAAATGTCTGCAGAGATACATGATTATGCATGCTGTGTGCCCAAGATTAGAGCTTGGCTCAGCACCAGGAGTTATGAAACCAGACCCTACCCAGGAGTTAAGAAACTTGGTTACATTTGTTGTGTACTATTTTAAACATGAGAACAAAGAGGAAAACACTCTGCACTGATCCTTGCTGATGTGGAAAGTCAGGCTAAGACACCTATTTATATTTCAAAATATTGAGGAATATCTCGTACTTCAGGATGACAGTCGTGCGGAGTCTGTTGTGCAATAGGGATTTACAAGAACTTCTGCAAACTTACCCTCTTAGGTACTAACTGAACTTAAGCCTCCCCATGTTTACTACACAAAGTTCATTTTAGCACTAAAATAGTTCATGGCACTGTTTGTTCCATACTTGCTTCATACCCTTCAGCAAGCAGCACGCCACTCGAGGCTGGAGGCTGATCGCTGCTGGTCTTTGAGGATGGTTGTCGAGAAAAGAGTGGGGTCTCTTTCTGCAGGATTTTTCCACAAAGTTTTGGGGTGTTTTTTCTGCTTTTCCAAAGCGAACAGAATAAAGACAATAAAGCCTCAGAGTTTCCAGGAACACTGTTTAAATGGAGCGAACACTTTGAAACGTCCCCTCTCTCATGTCAAGAGGCGCAGTGGGGTGTTGGGGGTGGCGTCCAGTGGTCCTGGGTCTCTCAGAGGCAGCCGATGGGGTCCAGGGAGGTGGCCTGGGAGCAGCCAGCTGCCTCAGGCTGGCGGGACCTCTGCCTCCAAATCACAGAGAGCAGCTGCATACGCACAGCCCCGGTGCGGCAGCCTTGATGAGGTGTCTTGAAAAGGTAGGTGAGGTGAACCCCAGCCCGCTGGAGGCTGTTTCCCAGGCTGCAAACAGCAGTCAGGCCCTCCACTGGGGTCAGCAGTGCACGCAAGCCAGATGCCCGACTTTGAAAGGTTTCTGGGCGAACTGACATCAAGCGCTTGTAACTAGGTGCCGAAGTTGGGTTCTTACGGCAACAATTAGTTGCTTACATAAGTGACCTGATTTTTCAAATGCACTGAACATCCAACAGTTCCCATGGACTCCAATTAGGGCTGCTGGCTGTTCAGGAGTTTTGGAAATCAGACCATCTCTTTGGATGCCTGAATACAGTCTTGGGGACGCTGGCTTTAGCCACTCCAGCTTACAGATTCTGGTCATGCTGTTTCTGCAGCAGAGGCAACCCCAAATTAAGGTGAGCAGAGTTAGAGGTCATCTTAAAAGAGAAACTTGACTGCACTTTGAAAATCTGCTGAAATTATAAAGTAATTATATAGAAATTTGGGTATTTCTTATTGATAATCACATATAAGGTAAAAAAGAGTGCACACCTACTTCATCCTTTAGTACTTGCCGTTCTGTTTGCACTTGAAGAGAAACTGCAGAACACCAGAAACATTTTGAAAAACTGTCCGTTTAGTGCATGTTCCAGTTGCCCATCACAAGACACAATGTACTTCAGCACAGGGAAAGACTTAGACTTCCTTTCATAACAAGGAAAAGAGAACAGTAATAAATAAAAGGACTAGCACGCAGTGGTCAGTGTTGAAACTTGTTCTCAGGTTATTCTGCAAGACTTCCTTCCCTCTACACCCTCCTCATTGCCCTCCACGGGAAGAAATGGTAGGGGTAACAGGGAGGAACAGGCTTCCAAAACATTCTGACAGCCGCAAAAAAATTGGCATTCCCCTTCAAATTTTAGCTGATCCAAAGGAAGCTCTGGTTTGCCATCAATAAAATTTAATAGTAATGTAACAGTCAGGTTAGCCAGGAGTGAAAGTGTGCAGCACAGTCTGAGTTTGCTCAGGTTCCTTGTGGCACTAGTATGTGTTAGACAAGCTCTGAAGTTTGTTAGAGATACTAGTACTTCTATTCCCTTAGCAAACTTTTTCTAAAGACTTCTTGACTTCCCAGTCACTCTGCCACCTCTCTCACCACTGTCTGTTTACTGTGCCTCATGCTACCCTGGAAATGTGAGAACTAGCTTGTAAGCCAATGCAAGTTGTCTGAATAGTGACGGAAAAGTGCTCTTGCTAGACTACTTGGCTTAAGCTTCTATATTTGGGCCCCCAAAATAGGCATGCTTGGCAGGTTTGATGTTAAATGAATTACTAATACTGGCTTTCAGCAAGTTTCCTGTAAGGCTTTTACACTGATTTATTCTCCTGGCAAGATTCTTCTAAGTTCTGAAAACATATTTAGATATTATCACCAACTTATGTAACACTTACAGAGAGCATGGCAAGTAGCATGGAAAGGGAGCTAATTTTCATTTGTATAGCTGATAGAATAATGTAACTATATGTTTGCCCATGGCCTGTTTGCATGCTGATTCCTGTCCCAGTAATTTTAATGTAATTATGTAGAATCTTCACCATGACTCACATAGGAAACTTCAAAGACAATGAAGTTCATTCATTTGTGTGCTATGTATTTCCCAAATTTAAACAGGAAAGTTATCATCACAGCATCCCCCAAGGGGAGCCCAAGTGATAACAGTTGCCTTCCCTTTCCTTCTAAGTACTGCTCAGAGTATTAAGCAACTTTCTCACGGACATTCCAGAGAGGGTAATGTATAACCTACGCCTTCACAGTAGGCAAAGGAATCCCTGCTTGCCTCCTTTAATGGATCTCTGCTGAATAAAGACAATTCATTCTTAAACATACTACTTTGAGATGACAGAGGCATTTCATAGCCTGTAATAGCAGTTTCATATAAATATCCGTTTGCTCAGGAGAGCTTTCCCTGTGGTACTGGAGGTAATGCTGCTTGTAACACTGTTTCTCTCTCTCTTTCTTTTCTGTTTTCATTCCTCCTGAATGTCCAAACACTGATTCCCCATCTTCTGGCAGGTGTTTCTTCTAAATAAACAGAAGGACTAGTACCCTGGGGTTGGCTGGCATAAAGCTGTGTTCTTTGAGAAAAACCCTCTTGTTCAGGTTTTTGATCCTCCAGATGAAGGGGCCTGGGCTGTATGGGCTGCCCAGGGAGCTGCGTTGCAAGAAGTTCAAAGGAAATTCTGGCTGTATGCTCTGGAAAAAGGAAAGATTTTTTGTTGCAGTGCTGAGTGGATCTTACTATTCAGAACAGGATAATTTCTGCATTTTTTTCTTTTGGCCCCTGTCCCATCAGTGCACTGAAGAGTTACATTTATAATTTGATTTATTGTTTCTTATTCCTGATGGGAAGGAGAATTTTTATTTTTTAATCAGAAAAAAAGAGAGAATGACTGCTTTCACAAGACATCAAGAAATAAGATTGCAGATCCAGAAGGTCCCAGCAGTGATATGCATATGCCTGTAAATCATCAGTGATGTGGTGTTCTCAGACAGGTGGCAAACTTTAGAGACTGAGTTGCTGACATCTGAATTTAAAAGGCGCTTTCACTCCCTGAAATACCCTCACCTCTTTCTCATCTGTCCCTGTCTCCACCCGAATCCCACTGCAGTTCTGTGGGTTCAAAGGAGGCCACAGCTGGTGCAAATTTCCAGCAAGCCGGTAATAGAGAGCCATTGGGGGTAAGTATGAGCTATGCTTGTGTACAAGAAAGATCTTATCTCAGCTTTGATTGGAGGCCTTGAAAACTTCCTAATGGCAAAATTATTGCTTCTCCAGATCCTGCCCAGATCAATCTACTTAACTTTAATAAACCTATTAATTAAATGTAATTCCAGTTACTGGCTGTTTAGACATAATAAGGTCAACCAAACTTATCCCAATAAAATCTTTCTGTTTGGCATATATTTTCTCTGCAGATTATACACATATCACCCACAGAATGCCCACCTTAATACTGTTCGTCTGAAAGATTACAAAGTTAAGCATTCAGGATTTAGGAAATCCCAGCATTAAGGCTCTCCGCGCAAATTTACTTCAATCTCTGTCGTGCTTATATGTTGTCATCATGTATGGTGGCACAGTCATGTAAATGTTTCTTCTCACAGAACTTCTGCCTTATTCAGTTACTTAGAAAGGACAGTGCCCTGTAAGTGTTTAATATTTTACTCTTTCCTTGTTCAATACACTGTTTCCTAATGCGTTATTCACTGAACACTATTCAAGCCTGCTCTGAAAAAAAGAATATTAAATTTCCTCAAGGGCTTTTCTGTGGTGCTTACCATAATAGTGCTGGAGTGATACACAAACGTAATGAATCATTTCACAGATTGAGAAGAGAGGCAGAGATATTCAAAGCTGGTAAGCAATTTCAAATGTCTGCAACCTGTTTCTTATGATTATTTAGCACTGTATTTTCAAAACTCAACTTCCACTAACTACAGTTGCAGCTGTGAGTGTTCAGCATTTCTGCAACATGGTCCTACAGCCTCAAGTCAGAAACAAAGGAAATATGGGGAAATAGAATAGTGACCAGGCCTGGGAAGTCACCTGGAATTCACCTAATTAGGGCTCCCTCCTGGAAAAAGCTAGGTTTACAAAACTGGTCTGAACCAGCCCTAAATTGAATCTCTCAGCATAAAGATTCCAGTCTGGGCTTGATAAAAATTTTGTCAAATCTGGGATGTGTACATGAATGTCTTAATTTTGATGGACAGGCATTTTGTGACAAAAACATTCTATAGAAAAATTCCCAAACAGCTTCAGTTGTAGCAAAGACACACCAGGAAACCAAATTAAGGTTGCCCCAGCAACGTTCATTTTTTGGTGTTTCTTAGCTTATTGAGTGCTTTAGAGTGCATACTTAATAATAATCTTTCACCAGCGGCTGTGTGCAATCTAGTTCCATGTCAGTGAATGCAGATGTGCTCTCATTTACATTTGCACATAGACATAGATCTGCTTGGACACAGTACTACATAGGCTATCAGTATTCTTACTTTCATTCTCATGCTATGATTAAGCAAGATAGAAATAGTACATAAACCAGCAGATAATCTGCTAGTTCTGACTTCTTTTTTTTATAAAACAAAGACATGAAACTGCCTCAAGGTTTAGCTTACACTGGAGGATCTGGTTGTTGATGATTTTCACAGCTATAAGCAAGTATATAAAGACAATAAATAGATTTCCAAAATATTTCTGTATTCATTGTTGTTGCTGTATTGTTTACATCTCTAGACAAGTTTGTAACCCATTCAGGAGAGATATTATGTGCGGGGTTAGGAGATGGGGAGGGCTTTGTAACAGGAAGAGGTTATATTTTTGCCATAGATGTTATTCAGAAAGAATTTTAATAAACCCACCAATTGTATTACATCAGTACATCCTCTTAAATCCCATGGAGACTTTCCTAAACAGAGCTACACCATTTGCCTCAAACATCTTATCTATTTCTGTCACTACACAAATCCCCTAAATATTTCAGTCACTGCAAGGCCAACTGAAATGGTAAATTACCTCGTGTACTAAAGCGAAAACTGTTGAATAGCTCTAGGTTCAGATCCTGCTAAAAACGAGGCTGTTGGAATTGAAGACAACTGCAGGAAAACCAGAATTATAATCAGTGTCATCGTCATCCAACAATTACACCATTGCCTATTGGTAACATTCCTTTATACTTCTCCTTGCTTTTCTTTTGTCTGATGACACATTCTGCTATTTTCCTAAGCACATGTTGAAAGAGAACTGACAAAGGATAGCCTCACCTATTATTCTTTGTAATGGAAGTGTTTGCAGACAGGTCACCAGAGGCTACTGCAGCTTTTGGAAAAGCTGACAATAATACAATGAAAGCATTTCTGAAACCTAAGGCTTCCACCACTGTACTTTTACTTCTCCATTTTACAGTGTCAAATGCTTTTCTTAGTACCCCGTAGCTAATTCTGGAAACAGGGACTTTTATTATATGGATGGTTTAACCCGGGAATAAAGCTAGCAGTACCAGGGGACAAATGTAAGTGGCTCAGATGAGGTTCAAATTCACTTACAAACTTATTCATAAATTTCTACAACGAAGGACAAATCCAAAGAACAATTAGCTTCTGCCACTGCATGAATTATCTTTCTAACAAAGCCACCAGAGCGTTAGCTGTGATCCCAGGAACTGACAATCCATAATGATGACATCAGCCTACAAAGGGAAAGCAGAAAGAAATGCATAGGATTATTATCCTCCCTTATTCTCTAGGATTATTATTTGTGGTTTGTGGTACACAAAGATTTGTGCTTGTGACACAGACATTCAGTTGTAAAGTTTGCCACTGGCTTTTTTTTTAAGACATCCTTATTGTGAAAAGACATAAAGATTCTGTTTTCAGCAAAAAGTCCTGAGTTTTGTGGCTTTTGCACAACCTTTATAGGTGATTCTGAAGTTTAAGGGCAAGTCGGGAAGCAAATGACATCTTTACTAATGGAGACCAGACTCTAGAACACACACTTGTTATTCTCGTGTATTTTTAAACCACTTCTAACTGTATATTATTAAATACCAAAGGGACAAATCAGCCACAAAAGGCTGTTTGATCTTTCCAAATTTGACCTTATTTACACCAGTAAACCTCTTGCTGGCAGCTTAAGTGTAAAACAGGCTCTGCTCTCAAATCAGGTAGGACACCTTCAGGAAAAGTCTGGGTGTACACCTTGCTGTATGCCAGCAGATACAGATCATCACTGGAACCCCATCCCAAGGCCTCGGACTCCTCAGAAATCAAAATCGCCTCCATACCACACTAGTTCTGGTACGGGCATCTCTTGCCCCCAGTCACTTCAGGACAACTCCAAGTCACAGCAGCAGCTCTGTCCTATTAAACATCTCCTGGCCCGCTTCTCATTTCTCTACCCTGCCCCTTGCCCCACCAGCACTGGCCCCTGCACTGCCCTTGCCCCTCAATATTGCAGGGAATTTGGGTTCTTCCCCTCACATAAGGGCAGCATCTCCTGACCCAAACAGTCCCGCACCCGGCTTGCTGCAATGCCCCTCCTCAGGACAAATGCGTGCCTCAGGGCCGTTCTGCTCACTGCTCTTATAACAAAATTACTCACTATTTGCCAGGGACTGGCCTCAAGAGCTTGGAGTGTTGCCATCCTGCTGTCAAACACTCTGCGCTGCCACCCCTGTCTTTGTTTTCACTGATGTCTAGTACTTTAAAGCATTAAGTCTGCCCGGATACGATCGGATGTCAAGTGGGATGACGGTGTGGCAGCGCTGTCATAGAGGAAAATTAACAGCATATTTCTATTTTGGCAGAACCCAATTGCTCATCCGGAACTGGAATCTCATTGGGTTGAGACTTGTGTTGTTTGCACCTTAAGAGCAAGCAGCAGGGACGAGATGCCTGGTTGAACACGTGTCTGCTTAGCATCTAGATTTTAAGATACAGCTACGACCACACTATCAGAAATGCATATTTTCCTGTGAACTGACTGTGATGCATGGATTCAGAAAATTCCCTGCTGGGCTTTTTAAAGAGGCTGTCATACTTACATGCCTCCAAGAAGGAAGTTCAAAAAATTAAAAATAGTTCTCTCTCATACAATGATGACATGATAATACCAAGTTTTTTCCTGTTCTGAATCAAAACTTGCGCTCAGGAGGAAGGTAAAGGGAGCCTTCATCTCTCTTTTTTTGGAACTCTCTTGAAGACTGACACCAAAATGTAGTTATATGGGTCTGACACATTTTTTTTCCTGAAAGAGGTCAGAGGGGTGAAATCCCAATACCCTCTGCCTTCCCCGTGGAAAGAGGCTACAGCATATTTCTGCTAAGCAGTGCTCTGTATGTTTGTACTTTTCTTGGGAAATTTCTTTCTTTTTCTTCTTTAAAGAATTTATGACATTTTCTGGAAAACAAGGGCAGCAGCAGTATGTTCAGACCAACCTAAAAATCCAGAGGTTCACACACACGTCTCTGCATAAAAGTTTTCCAACTGGCAGTTTTGAACCAAAGTCAAAGAGAAAATTCTAACCCCAGGTTTGGTTTTCTTTGGTTTATAATTGTTTGGGAAGCATTGGCAGCCTCTCCTCAAGCGGAACCTGAGTAAAAGATGAGAATAAGGTTGTGATTTCTGTGTAATCTCTGTGCACCTGCATGCATGCACGCACACATTGTGTTTTACAGACATGTGGCTCCAACTGCAGCATCCCAGGGAAAGCATCCGGCAACTGCTCCTCATCCCTGTGGGTCAAGAGAAGGAAAGAGGCAAGTTTGGTGTTGCAATGAGTGCACACTCTCCCGGCAGGCAAGGGTTGCCTGGTGATCTCCATTCTCCTTCTGGCATGACGAGACTCTACAGCCTTCCTTCCATGGGGCTCTTTCTCAGTGCTGTAGTCAAGCCACAAGCCTGGAAAGCAATGCTGTAACTGTTAGAAAAGGCAAGAGTGTTGTTGCCAGGTACTGCTCAAAACCACTTCAATCCACTATAGAAAACACTGATTGTTGTTTGAAAGAAAGTGCACACTGTACCTGTATGTAAAGAGCTAATTGAACTCAGCAATAAACGAAGGATTAGCTGGTCTGTGAAGTATTTACTGAACACCCCCAGCTACAGTATACAGTTTCCTTGAATTTAATATCTTAATTGCATCCACAGATTCTTTGTGCACAAAATGAGAATGCAAGACTGCCATATCCCCTGGTGTGCAGGCTGCCAGCAGCTCTGAGTCAGTGCCTTCCATCTCTTCATCTAACCCTTGTAGTACAGAACTGTTTTAGATATGGGAGAAATGAAGAAGGATGTGATTAATACTTGAAGCTGTTCACTAGTTTCCATCCTCTTGGCAGAAGCTGTAGCAGCAACGATCACATTGGTGCCAGCCTTCCTGTATCATGGTTTGCGCAATCAAAATCCCCACGGGTTTTGTGCAATCTACAAAAATCCTGGAAGGCTGCATTTGGACCGTTGATTTCTGATGTTGCCAATTTCTGATGTTGACTTCGGCTAATCTGTTTAAAAATGAAAGCATTTGATTTAGATTTTATTTTCAATAGGATCATTAGGAGTTAATACAACTGTTCTCTCAGTATGGGCCATGCAAAAAAAACCTCGACATTAATAGTCTTCATTCTAGTGCCACCTTCTAGTCAAAGATTTCAAACCACTTTGCAAAGCACTAATGAAATAGCCAAGACTAACAACACTCCTGTGAGCTGAATACGATTCACTCTTGCTTTTTCTGATGCTTCCTTTCCTCATGAAGAAGATGAGACATGACAGTTGAAAGTAATTTGCCCAGATTTTGCAGCCCAGGACAGTGGAATGTTGTCTGCAAAGAAACATTGCCTAAAATGGCAATAGAGCCCTATGCTCCAGATACCGTAACTCACACTCGCTTGTCCATGAATTAATTTTAACTTATTCCTGATAATTATCACTTGCACACATGTTCTAAACTACAGACCTATAGAAGTAGGTGTTGCTCCATCTCACTTTATCCATGCTGGGTTCCTCTGTTTCAGAATAAAGTCCATACTATTATTTTTAGACACCAAACAACAACATGCTTCAAGTATTCTGTCACCACCCAGATGTCATTAAAAATGGTTCTTCAACTATTTGATTAGTGACTGACGAATCTAAAAAAACAAAAAGAAAGCAGAGCAGAACTGTTCAGCAACATCAAAAAATAATGAAAGCAAGTTTCTCATCCAATTCACAGATCGAGATTTCTTTTGAAAAATAATAAAGCAGACTTGACAGTTTACCAAGAAACAATTGCAGTTAAGAATTCTAAAATACAACAACAAAACAGCACAAGAACCAAGGCAGCTAATATTGAGGCTAGCAGACTGAATTTATGCATTGCACAAAATTTATATTTTTTTCACCAAGAGAAATATTTCTCTACATAACTCGCGATGGGGAAAATCCCTTCCAAGTTAGATGTAGCATCTTAGACAGGAGACTGAAATTCTGCATCAGGAAATCAGCCAGCTAATTAAGTATTTGTCAACAGGAAAAAAAAAATACAGGCAGATGGATTCCCAACTTAGATTTTTAAGCTTTTGGAAGTAATACCTTCTTTTAAGCTGTTTAGAATCTTTAATGATGTTTTTAAGTCAAGGGCAGTTGAAACCGAATGAATCAGATGGAAATATTGTCACCTTTAATGAAGACAAACCAGTAACTCTGTTACCATTTGCTGTGCCATTTCAATATCAAAAATACCTTCAAATAATTTGGCAAACAGATTAGAAAACTGCATAAAGCTCTCAATTAGTAGAGATCAGGTCGGTTTCACTACTGGCAGGTGGATAACATCTGGCAGCTTGTGGACTGAGTCAGTAAAGGAATGAAAGTGAGTTCATTAAATGCCATAAAAGTTTTTGTTACAGTCAATGAGGATAATTATTATAACCATGACAGATAATGGAGGAGAAGCAGATCTGAACAGCTAGAGAAGTGAGATCAGGCCAACCATTTTGCACGAAGGAAGAATTTGTACACTTTGGAAGGAATGTGTAGGCAACAGTGACTTCTCCCTTACACCTCTCCTTTTCAACCTGTTAGGAAAGGATAAGTATAGCAGATTCAGACAGTGATAAATGAGAAAAAATGCAACAATTAGCTACGCCAGAGGAATGGCTAACTGCACAAATACAGGCATAACAGATAGTTAAAGTTTTTTTAAAATCTACTGATAGCTGACAGAAACATTAACACTGAACGATACACAAGCTGCCTCTTTTAGAGTACTAGCGAAGTACATAAGTATGTCCATAACCCTAGGACCCCACAAGGTTAAACTGCTCCAGATTGGTTTTGGCTGATGTTAACCAAGATACAAAACCACACTGGTGACTAACCTGCTGACTATCTGTCAAGTATGTCTCGGCTGGATGTACCCAGTATTGTCTCCATGACTATATCTTTTGCCTGCTCAGATTCCCAAATGTTTTTAAGAGGCAAAAATAATTTTTGGAAGAGCAGAATTAGTGAAAGAAAATACTATAACATTTGCTAAGATACCAAGGACTCTCTGATTACTTTGCTTTAACAAATAGCAGAATCCACCTGTGGGATTTTCAAGATGTCCCCAGAATCTGTCAGAGGGAGGCAGGTGGGCAATAATGCTGAGACACCAATTTCTACTGACCTCAGATACATCTCTGCAAGTGACATGAGTGACACAGCTCACTGCTAAGATTACACAACTCATGCCTTTATAGAGACACCAGCTTCGGTTTTTCTGAACTCCTACCAGGCCAGGTACAGATAGTGTATCTCTGCTATTCTGGCACAGAAAGTCCTGAAATATTTCATGTAGAACAAGCAGCATCAACTGGCATTTTCAGAGGGGGCCAATGGAGTTAAATATCCAGATCCCACAAACTTTTCTACCTAACTCCAATAAGCTCTAAAATTTCCAGCAGCTTGTAGAGAGATGAAAATTATTTTGTTTTCCTAGCTTTCCTTAAAAATTACATTGCATTTCAAACTCTTCAGTTGAAATTCCCCTCAGAGTTTAAGAACTTTACAGTGATTCTTTCAGCATTTAATTTTTAACAAGATTTAATGTTAAAACACAAACATTGTATCAGCTACAGTTCAGTCCTTTCCTAAAGAAATGTATCAGCACCAATATAATGAGGATATCCAGGAATTTTTATCAAAAACAAGGAGAGTAAAGTCTTAGGGTAAAATATTTGACCTTGGTTTTTTGGTTGTGTTTTGGGGTTTTAGGTTTTTAAAAAAACAATAATTGACGGGTCAAGATGTGTGATAGAAACACAGAAGGACTGTCATCCCAACTCTTCCTTGATACTTTCACCATAGGGTGCAACAACCTCTTCAACAACTCCCAGTTCCCAAACGATACTGAGCCTTATTTTTCACTGTAAGCAGGAAAAAGCAAACCTACATAGCAAAAGAGAATTAACTGTAGGGAGGAAAGTCATTGGACTTTGAAATATTATGAAATAATTTATATAAATTTAATTTGAAAAAGTTGTTACTTCAAACGTCCAAGAAACGGTAAAATTTGCGGACAACATGAAGAGCTAACGAGGCGATAATGAATTCTATCAGAGGTCCAAGGGCATAATTTCAAAACACAGCAGTGAACTTAATAAGTCTGATACAGAAGACAAAAGTTAATTATATGAGTAACTAGGGGAAAAGCTTCTGATAAGGAAATTCCCATTGTGTTTTGCTCCCTTAAATTGAAAGAGAGTGGCTTTCTCTTCAAGACTTTTTCCTAGCAGTAAAAGGAGATCATTAAAAATTATTAATTCAGAAGTACCACACCAACTTATTCTTTCAAGATAATTTACAGAGCTGTATCTCTGGCTACTGGAGAGACTGTGGGCTGAAAGGTAGCTTCATGCAGATATGGTAGACTCAATCAGAACATACGGACATTAATTGGATGTTTAAATGATGTAATACTGGATAAAAGGTGAAATTACCACTTCTTGCATTAGTACTAAAACAAGACTCATGACGCCATAAAAAGAAATGGCTTTAGCACCAAAATATGAGTAATAAGCCCAATTTTATTAATTCTGATAGGTTATCATGCATATTTAAAACCTGGATACATAGATTGCCACTTTGAAGTTTTCTTCTATAGAATAAAAAAGATTAGAGCCATACAGACTTTTTCCAATATTTGGATGAGACAGTAGCAAGTGGAATTTTGTTGTGGGCATATGGAATTTGTTTGCGTTAACGGAATAAATATGTTAAGTGACTTACCCTGCCACTGGAAGAGCAGTACACATAAACACGTGGAATATCATGATGACATCCACACTTCACAAACCTCTGAACAACTATTAAGACATAGATTGAGCTGACTCAGAAAGAGCAGAGCAAAGATAGTAAACCAGCACTATGTTTGAATATCCTGAACTAGACTGAAAATCAGCTGCCAAGAAGATACCAACCACCCATGCAAAACCTGAGGATCTGATACATGTTACAAAAAAATATTTTTTTTTAGTGGCACAGGAAGTAATATTGTGTTCTTTTGCTTCTGTCTTATGATTTTATTGAAGTAAGTTGAAGATGTAAAAAAGATGTAGGAAAAAGTAAAAAAGAGGTCAAATACTTGAACAGACATATATTTAAAAATTCCACTGGTCTTGAAAGACAGTCACTGCTTTTTCCTCTGAGATACACAGCTTTGTCTTCCAAATAAGATTATTTATATTTGTTTCACTTCTGCCTGCCAATTTAGAGTGCACTCAAAGAATTCCAGCACATTCATCAGGCAAAATGTTTATTTCAGACATCTCTACAGCTTTTACTTTCTCCACTGAAATATTTCTCAGTGCTCATAACCATGGTCTTATTCAAAGTTTTCACCCTCTTCAGCTCAAAAAATACTTTAAAATGTGGTAAGAGGCAATATGAACAGCAGAAGCAGATCGGAAGGAATTTTCCTGACAAAGTCATTCTGTCATCCATCAACAGTCTAGTATATTACCAGGGGAAGTTCAGAAATTGAGTAAATTGCTACTAAATGTCTCTGTGATTCACAGATCAAGATTTTCATTCAACTTTTGATTAAACCAGGATTCACAAGCCTCCTTTTGCACAGATCACACTTGAGAGTACAACATTTTTTTATAGCTTTTTCTCGATTGTAGGCTCCAGCAGAAAGAGTGGATTTGATAGCCAGGAGCATAACAGGTATGGCAGCATACAGGCAGCATACACTTCAGCCGTGCGGGTTTGCCGCCTGTATGCCAGAAATGCTTACGGCCAGCCATAGACTTTGCAGACCGCAATACAAACCACACCAACTACTCTCAAAAACTTTTAAACAAGCACCGTGATGCTTTGCGACTGTAGCCCTTGGAGCACAAGAACAGGCCCTGGAATTACTCACTAAGCACTCTCATTACCCTAATTCAGCTCTCTCCTTAAACTTTCTCTTTTCCATGCTAACACTGCTCAGTTTTTGATGACAAATGCTCTGTATCGTGCTGCTCAGTGCTACCTTGCACGTCCCTGAGCCCTGGCCCTAGTCCACTGCACGCACCTCCAGGACCCAGCTGCTTTTGGGATTTCAGGTTCAGTTTTGTCAGGTGATTCCCAATAGCTAGGATGACTCCTTTGACTTGTGGCTGATTCCGCAGACCTAGACTATTTGGCCCATTTTATTTTCTCTGGCTTGCTGCCAGCTTGTCTAAGAAGATCCAACAAATGTAGGCACATTTGATAGTGGTCTTGTCTTACCAAGAAAGCTAGCACAGAAGGCCCTCTTTTTCAGCTAATAAATACTGCCTACAGATTAGCAAATTATTTGATTAAGTCCCTCTCCTCTCTCCTCTCTCCTCCCCTCTCCTCCCCTCTCCTCCCCTCTCCCCTCTTTCTGTCTGCAGCAGGTTCCATCCTGGTGGGCACTGCTTTCTTTCTTACTTCCCATAACATGTCCAGCAGAAACACGTG
Organism: Steatornis caripensis; assembly: GCA_013398225.1. NCBI lineage: Eukaryota > Metazoa > Chordata > Aves > Caprimulgiformes > Steatornithidae > Steatornis > Steatornis caripensis. Next base: position 85,521 of record VZSC01019073.1, on the reverse strand, counting down.
AAACAGTGTTTTAGTATTCCAAGGGTAAATTGCTGCTTCTGTCTCTAAGAGCACAGCCTAACAACTAAGCATCTAAACAGCAAAAATCAAGCTGCTTGCCCTGGAGGGGTCTGAAGGCCCAGCAGATCTGTTCTCTAAGGTTCTTGTTGTCTCTTCCCAATCAGCTGAAATCAGTCTTGGTAACAGGCGCAGGGGATCTGTTTTTTCCCAGGCCAGAAACATCCCGTAGAAGATTTGATTCACAGAGAGAGGTTTCCAGTAGGTGACTTGAACTCTGCAGTTTTCTGGGACAGTAAGTGCCAGAAGGACCTTGGCTGGAGGTCAACACACCTTTCCTCCCCTTTGCAGCACACTGACAGCCACGGCACTCTGCAAAGACTGTCCCCTCTTATCCCCCATTCCTGAATTGAAGGGCAGCTGAGGATGCAGGGGATACATGTCCAGATGGGCGATGAATTTTCCTTAGCCTACAGTCTGCATTTGGGTTGTTTACTAAAAAGAAAGCCTCACACAGAAAAGATTAAGATGTATCCAGGAAAACAATCAAGGACTCTAAAAGAAAACTTAATTTCACATAATGCCTATTTTTTTTTCAACTTCTTATGTTTCTTTTTGTTTCTTTGCAGCCTCTCACACATAAACACACAGCATCTGGGATGTGACCTAAATTTCAGGTGCCTGTAGAGTACCTTCACTGTCGAGGCTGTAAAGATATTCAGTAGGGAAACAGACAGTAACTAACCTGGAGGAGAAATTCTTCTTCTCCTCCATGCTATTCACCACTTTTTATATTTGCTTGTAATACCCCAGAATCTGTCACTAGTCGTCATAGCTACCAAGGGGGCAGATTTTCAACATGCATGCCAACACCCATCTAACAGAAATATAAAGTAAGTCTTAAATCTGTAGTTCTCATCAGGAGTTAATGATGCAGCCAATTTGGGCATCACAAGTCACACAAACATTAAAAATATAATGATTTAAAGAAAATAAGTTATGACAAGGCAATTTTAAAAATGTGCTTACAATCACCGATCCAACCCAAAGCAAACAAAAACAATGATTTTACAAAACTGAAGTGTATACCACAAGAATGTACTGCTGGCTGGTGTTTTCAAAAGAATTCTATTGTTCAAAGTAGCTGACATTGCCAAAAGATACATTAATTTTATTACATTGGCTTAACGCACAGTAAACTTCTCTGTGTACCATAAAATGGAGGAAAAACTGAAGGATTTTGAAAAGTAAAAGCTGCAGACTGAAACACCAGCTGCATGCCTTGGCCATGAATCAGTCCAAATGAAATATTAAATATAAAAATAAATTACCTGAATTTTACCAAAGGCCCAACACCTAGCTGTTTGTTTCTCTAATTAATTATCTACAGGCAGCTATAACAGCAGAAGTTTGGAGGGCTGTGCTTAAGGTAATTGCAAAAGGCATGTAAATTTAGACAGCTAGTCAGTGGAAAAAAGGAAGACATGATTAATCAACAAGATTGGATAGAAAATGTCTTTACATATAATTGTAAGGAGCAACTGTGCTTTAATTGTAGCATTGAGAGAATACGTCTTTCAAATGCTAAATTATTCATCATCTTAGATACTTGAATGATCTTTTCTTAAATCTTCATGTAGGAGGTAAAAATTCTACAGACAATACTTAAGGGAAGATACTGGAGGAAAATTTATATGAAAAATTTAAGTCTCTCGTCTTCCTAAGTTGATAAATAGTAAATACGAAAAGGGGGGAAAAATGAAACGAAGGAAAAAAAATCTTAAGGGAGAGTAATGATTTGAGAAGCCTGTTCCTTAGAACAACAAACAGTGAGTCATCATAATAGAGAAAGAATTAGTCATTCTTTGCAGTGCTACAGTACATCTTCTGCATGACTTACGCAGAAGTTATGCAGAATATGGACTAGACTCTAAATCAGGACATAAATGGCTGATTTTTAACAAAGGTTCAGAGAACAATCAACCAAAGGCTGAAATCCCATACATTATAGCGTTCTGTATATTGCAGCATCAAGCCATCAACAGAACACAAACTGGACTCAGGCAGGCAGTTCAGAGATGCATTTAATCACAGACCCTAATCCTGACATCTCAAACAGGCAAATTTACTCTGGATTATACCAAGAGATCTTGCCAGAATGAGGATGACAAGAACAGGATTAGGCATTCCTTGCAGAAACCAGTCGACTAACAGCTAACCTCATCTATCAGGATTACACCAGTTATCTGGCTCCCTGACGCTATTTTAATGGGCAAACAGGGCAAGATTGGGCCAAGTCATCAAATCTTTTTTGTGTAGGAAGTAGTCCAGATTGAAATATATAGAACAGAATATTTTATTCTACACCAAAATATAATCACACGTGAACTTACGCAAGTATCTTTACTCTGGGAATAAATACTCCAGATTTATTCTTGCACAACTTAATGTGGAACACTTGCCAATGGAAAAAGACATTTTTAAAAATTCACTTTTAAAGGCGATTAAATTACACTTGAATGCGACATCCTTACTAATCTCTTGCATAAATGCTTAGAAGATATTTTATTTTAAATTTACATTTTATTTGAATCCTAGTTAAGCTTTCCATGTAAATTGAAATGATATATTTTTACTTTTTAGCTTAACCTGCTTCCGAAAAATACCAAATAGAAAACCTCACTTTTAATGGAGGGTAACTACGTCCATCTAGAGATACATGGAATAGTTATAAGGCAGTGTATCATCACATTAATATATTTCTTAATTTCCGCATGTGGACAAGACTTTAGTATCCAGACACTGACAGTGCTACCTGCATTAGTTCTCTAAATAAAGACATTTGTACTCATTAAGAATAACAGTATCATAAAAATATGCCAACAAAGCACAGGATCAAATGAAAAAAAACCCCATACTCGTACGAAGGAATGAGAGAAGCAATTCACTGCTCTGTTAGCGAACAAAAACTGGTCTGCCTGGCTGTGGAACACACGTTACATCTTGCATTGCAGGCATGAGCTCAGTAAAATACAATTAATAGAATTAGAGCAGTTGTGGATGCATAATGGACAAAGGACATCTCCGATTCCCCAGTCCTCTCAGTGGAAGAAAGACAACGGCCTTGTAGGAATGTGTTGAAAGCCTCTTGCCTTAGTGCACTTTTACTGCCTCTGAAAGGCCCAGATTATTTCTTCTTATCACTCTCTGTTAACATGCCAGTGTTTTCTGTTTGTTTCCACTAGAACTAACACAGTCAACAAACTAAAATACAGCTGACTCTGTCTGACCGCGAGTGCTTTTTTCTAAATCACGTTTATATTTATGGCACGCTCAGGTTTATGCTGTGCTCGGTATCTGTTCCAGAACATTTCAGTTGTTAAAGAAGAGCCAAGTTAGCTGAAAGAACAGTATATCTACATAAAGAAGTGATATGTAGAAACCCTGCCAAGTGAGAAAAAGGTCAGCTATTTAAGCAAGCAGCGAAGGTAACAAGTAACTCCCCTTCCCCTAGGCCTGTTCAGATCTATCATTTGTGAACTGTAAGTCTGAAGAGCGACAAACTACCACTACACATGTCTTGTTTAACCTGACTGTTTTACAGACTACTTTTCCTGTTTCTTTAATGAGGGCTTTCTGTATGATGGGCACATTTTATTTTTGTTTCCCGAGTTCTTTCATGTCCGAAGTTAGCTTTTTCTAGAAGCAAAATGGTTTGAATCTAAGGAAAGTGAAGTGCCCTTTCTTCTTTGAAAAATGTTTTTACTTGAATGAATTTATAATCACACCATTTTTAAGAAGAGTTACAGCTAGATCTGCTGGAGAACTGCCATTCCTACATCAGGATTTAGGCAGAACTCCTGAGACACCACTGTTTGGGTTTGGGACTTCAGCTCTGAACTCCCAAAGCTCAGGTGCCAGTGAAGCCTGGAGCTGCCCAGCGCCTCATCTGATTTCCACATTCCCAGTACCTACAGCAGCAAGCCTGCGGATGACCGGAACTGCCCATCTTTTTGGTGCCAAACTTAGCTGTTGAATGAAGTGGCAAGGGTTCAAGAACAAGCTGTGTTTCTGCCTGAGCCCTCTGGGAGATGCACATTACAGTGGGCGCTCTTAGAACTCACCTAACCTTTGGCAACAAGTCATATTACAGTATCCTCTTACAGTATTTCTCTTGTTCCTAATGCTTCTTGTATTTCTTGTTTTGCGGGAGAAAAGCTTACACAGGAAGGGTGGGGATTGCTTCCAGCCAGCTTCATGGTTAGCCTGGTGCTGACAGCACTTTCCTAGGAGAGAGATAGGAGATAAGGGGTTTTGACAGCCTTGGGCTGAGGAGCGCAACTAACTCTTCTCTCCCGTTTCCTAGTCGAACACTCCAACCACTCCACTATTTTGCTTAAGGCAAGCCCAGCTACCATCTTCCTCCTCCTCCAACCCAATTTTGAGTCCGTCCTAAACAGTTGTTTGTCTCTTGACTACAGGGACAGCCCTAAACAATGAATCTGAGGGAAACAGAAGAACTAAGTGCTTGAATAGCACACCTTGGCTTCCTGCATGGGCAGGATTTTCAGTATCTTGCTTTTTGCAAACTTTCCTGATAGTTCTAGGAAGCAACTTGCTCAACAGGAAGGCTGTGATTTTCTCCACATGGCTCTTCCAAATGCACGCTTCTCAGCACGCACCATGTAGAGAGTGTTTATGCGTTATGTAAAGTTATGGGTTGCTTTTCGCAGGCCACCCAAGATCCACTGCTGGGTTGTTAAGGAGGTCACCGTCCCATGTCTCTTCTCTCTCCTCTCATTTGCCTGGCTGCCACTGTGCATTTTTCCAAACCACTCCACACAATTGCAGTTGTGCATGCTTCCTCATTGCAGCTGAGATTTTGTCAACCCCTAGGTTGCTCAGCTGAAATGGGAATTGCTACAGGAGCTATCCTCAAGGTATTTGTGGTCTTTTTTGTACCTCATGATTAGGAAAGTTCAAAATATGTTCCCGAGTTTAAAGCCAAAAACGACATACAGAAAGAATCCTTTACAAATTAAACTTCTCCTCAGCCTCAATTCGATACAGCATGAAACTGAAAACACCACTCCCAAGATAGTGATTAGGCCAAATTGCAGTGATTTGATGGACTTCAGTGGACTTAATACTGGTAAATACTGGTTCAGGTTTTCCCCTAGACAGCATGAAAATACTAGTCAGAGCACTTTGTTGGAAGCCAGCTAAACTTTTTTTGTGTGTGCATGAAATAGGAAACATTAATAATATTTTGAGATATTGGAGAATTCTATTAAATTAAATCCCTCATAGAAATATTAGTGCCTGCTATGGCTGTGTTCCAGATTCAATATCAAATTCAGTACTATATAATCACTACCAAAAGAGGATGGCTGATAACTGAAATCAAAATAATAAAGGAGCTATTCACTTGCCGGCTGATTGGGACTTCAAATTCTCATCAAATCAGAAGCAAATACAAAAAGTGAATCTGATCACTTCTATTTTAAGGTTTTTTTTGATTTGTATTCAACATGCAGATATGGAAAGATGTTTCTTTTTCAAAAACATGACTCGATTTTGTTGATTGTTGAAAATTAGCTTCATGAATATTTCAGTAAGGAAAAAGCATTTCATCAAGTATTCACCGACTTCACAGAGCTAATACACAATTGACTTAAAATAACTTGTGTTTACAAGGCTGTATTACATGGAAAAAGCAACTCGGTTTGTCCAAAGCTGTGTGTTATTCATCCCAGATATCAAAGCAAAAGATCTCCAAGCCTTTTGGAGGCAGTCAGAGTGAAAAATGTTGCAAAGGGCATTCTTTACCAGACCATATACTTTTAAGACTAGTGGGTCTGGGTCAGGTCCGGAACTTCTGAACTGAATACCTCTATTTTGTCTCCTGATTCAATTTCAGCACTTCAGTGAATGGACTAGACAAACTCAGATAAAATGTTGAGAATTTTTACAGATTTAACAACATTGAAAATCAAAATCACATTAATATTTCTCATGATGCATTAGCCTGTAGCAAGATTTCCTTGGGAAAACACAACTTTGTGACTGAGGACTAGGACAAATTTGGTTACCAGCTATGACAAGTAAGTACAAACATTCCTGTTTTATGAAGTGACTGGAAAGCCATTTACTAAAAACTGTCACCATCTCTATGTTGATTTGCCAAACACAACATTAGAAGAATTCTATTGTGTGGTTTGAGTTCGTACATCAAATTTAGAAGGCATGCAGATTTCAAATACAAAGTGCTCTTGTCATGTACTTACCGCTATTTTGAAGAGACATTTAACAGAAGTCATCAGTAGCATATGTTTGTAGGCTTTTTACAAAAGCAAGCCACCATCAAATCTACTGCGAATTCATGCTATCATGGGGTTGCTTTGAGCCTTGTTATAAAAGGTAACACTCGAAAAAAGTAACTTAATCCTGTTTATAGTTTCTTAATAACAAATCTAATATTCCTCATTTATACTCTGCATTTTCTGAGTGGTAATAAACAACACGGTTTCTATAAACATCAACAATAGTGTTTTTAACTGATATGCTTACCAGTTCAACACTTTGGCTTGTTACCTATTAGATTTCTTAGAAGGGAGGATGTCCAAGAAACATTTTGCTTATGTACAACACAGCATGAAAGGCCAGAGCAGACTCCATAGGCCTGAAGAACTAGTGTACAGGCAGTATTTAGGCTTGTGTTTTTGGAATTATGCTGCTGAAACTAAATGTAAATACACATGATTACATTTTTATCATGTAAATCTTATTATTTGAAAGTGTGGCCATCTCAGGAAACCAACAGATCTTACAATTTTTTTCATCTTTTAAAAAAGGTCTGTCTAGAAAGTTATTCCACTGCTGTAGACAAGTTCAAGTATGCCAGTTCTTACTAGAATCTGCACTAGCTTGAGTGGATAGCAGAGAAAAAATTCCTGTTGGATGTACAACCAAAACTCTCTGGATAAATGAATTCAGCCTAAAATCCAATTATTTTAGTTCTAAGAAACTAGTTCTAGGACAAGCTTAAGCTACAGAGAAATGTGAGTTCTTAATTAGAAGGTTATTTTGATACCTATAATATATCTCAAATTTGTGTGATACAAAGACAGTCACTAAAATGAAGGCCAACTGATCAATTGCTAATGTTTCATATGGTGGATCTGCAGTGCTAACTTTGCCCAATGGAGTCGATCTGCAACTCTTTTAATGAAAAGTATATCCCACAGACATTTACACACACTTCTAAGCAAACATATTACCTCAGTTTATTTTATCTGCTGAAGTTTTAAATGCTTTCCATATTGAAGCCCTGCAATGGCCTACTGATTGATTATAACTGGTATGGCTGCCAATTAGTATATTTAAATTCTTATATTTCTGAGATTATATTGTGTTAAAATTTTTCAATTTTCATCTTTGACTAAAGCACATGAATTTTTCTTTTTCTAATTGAATTTGAGTACGATTTTTGAGAAATATCATTATTCCCCATGCGTATTTGGCAGCATGACAAACACAAACAACACAGTGCCCAAATATACTTCACAACTGGTATTAAATTGTGTAACACGAGCTCAGCTGGACTCATAGCAGAGGCAGGTAATTATCTCCCTCCTTCCCTGACTACTACTCCAAAATGAGGGAAAGTCCATGCAATTAGCAGTGACAATATACAACGGAGTCCCAGGTATACACGCATGCTACCTGAGAAGATCAGACTGCTGCTGTGTGTCAGCATAGATTTGCAATTAATGCTAACGTGAAGTTTTTTGTACCAAAAGAATGCAATTAAACACTGAAACTGTGCTGATTTGAGATACCATTGGCTAGTTTGTGTCACAGAACTCCTTAATGAAAATCAGTTTCTTTCATAGCAAGCCCTAAATGTTATCAATCAAAATCCAGTCGCCTATGGATGTGGACACCCTTTGAAATAATACACTATCAGGATAAATAAGGACACTTCCATTTTTCAGCATCAATGGAAAAACGCTCAAAGCTTTTGGCTGCCTGTTTATGAATTTTAATGAGGCCTGGATTTGTCTCAGAAGGAGGCAGCCTTAGTTTTCAAAGTGATTCAGACAAGTCAGTACAATATTAGAAAACAGTACAAAAGCATGAGCGATAATATAATAAAGCACTTTGATGAAGCTATGTTGGGGAGGGGAAGCTGTCTTATGTGAATTCACCCCCGCTGCTTCTCCTCCTAAACTACAAAATTACCAACTTTGGATCTCAGTTTCCAATGTCATTTTCACCTCTTGTTGCTAAATAGTTTGTGGTATGGAATGAACAGTAAAAATAGAGGCTGATGATTGTTGTATTTCAGTCTCAGACAGAGGATGATGTGATACTTCTCAGCCATCAGACAGTTATAGGGCAGACTCAAGTTAATTTTGGCTTTACAAAATGTTTGCTTACTTGAATTACTTTAGCAGAGTATTTAAACCCAGAGTATGATTTATCTTTAGCAGAACCTAATGCATTAGCAAGGCCTTTGAGGTTCCACATCTAACCTCTACTCTTCAGGTACCCCAGGCACAAATGCACATCTATGTACCGCAAGCAGCTCTGCAATGCCTTTGTCCCAAATACGGTCATGAACGGAGGGAAAAGCTGCCCTGGCTGGTCCCCGGATCCTATTCCACACACTTTCCTCACTGCAGTTCTTCCATTTCCTATAATTTCTAGCTGTGAGCAGGTCTATGTATTGTTTTCTTATCTACAAAATGGAGAACATCACTGCCCACTGTTGCAATAACAACACGAGGCTCATTTCTGTTGCATCCTTGATTTCTTCCACAAGCCAGCCTTCAGGGCTCTGTAAAAACCTGGGCTTTGCTGGCGTGGGCTCAGGAAGAAACAATAGGTGAAAAAAAAGTCAATATTTGCCAAACAGAAAAGGCCCATTCCCAGAGAAGGTTTCCATGGCCTAGTGAGTCATGTGAAGTGAGAAAGGTTGTGAACACTGGATTCGTTAAAGTTTGGTTACTTTAGGTGAATGCTGTGGTGGGTACAGAAGACCAATGCTTAGAGCAAAAAGCCAGCTCCCTGGTGGTCGTCCTCTGACCCCTGGGTGAACTACCAAAGACCCAGGAGCTGGAAGGAGGAAGGGCATCTCTCCACTTGCTGTAAGAAAAAGCCAGCCTGGGACCCCAACCGATTTCTCCCACTCCTCCAGTTCCATCATCTCATTTCTCAGCACAAGCAGTTCCCCTCCATGCCTCTCCTGCTGGAAAAATGTGGAGTGGGAGGGTCCCTCATTCAGCCTCCCTTCTGCAATTCTTCCTACTGGAAAGATAGCACTTCTGTAAGATCTAGCAGGTGGGCAGAAATTAAATGACATGACATTTCCTATCTTGATTACAGAGAGCAGAGTATGGGGTTGTTAAAAATCTCTGAAGGAAGACCTCCATTTGTGCTCTCATCTGAGTTACTTAGGACTTGTTGTACTTATCTTCAGGATCTCTCACTTTTATTTCTGAAGGCAGGCCCTTAAATGCAACAGCAGATGGAAATCCCAGGCTTGTTGGGGGCCTATGTGTGTTCTCAGATGTTCAAACAAAACTCTTTCAGTTCCTCCTTTGACCTTACTGCTGGGAACTCCTTATAACACCTACCATGTAGCAAATTAATTAGAATAATGTGAACTCCATGCTACTGTTCTTCTCATCTTCTTTTCTTGTTGTTATGCTCATTTCCTTCCACCTCCTTGTTTTATTCTCATCTTTACGTATGGGATTGTTTTATTCTCCGACCTTATTCCATGTTCTTATATTCCTTGTTCATTCTTTCTTATGCAACTGTTCCAACATATGCCTGCTATTCTAATTTCTTTTACCTTTTGTGTTCATTCTGCTCCTTCTTCCTTCAAACTGCTTACTTACACTGAGGTCCAGCTTTCAAATTCTTAATTCCCCTGCACTTATGCTTAGTATCCCCCCCCCCAGCTGATTTTTTTCATCTTGGTTGCATTTCCCTCATCTCTCCCGTACTCCTGCTTGTTGTGAAAGATAGAGGAAATGGTATTCTTGGCATGGCAAAGGCATAAACAGAGCAACTATGTATTTGAAACAATCAGCTTATTATAGCGAGGAATGGCAGACTCTAAGCCAAGTTAAGTATTGTCATAGTATCCTTCAATAAATCTTGGAAGTAGGTGGGAAAAATTCATTTCACTGCTAAACTCATCACTGGTTGCTACTGTATGAGAGCACATGATGTTATATTCATCACACTCAGTTAATGAGATCAGTTGATGTTATAAAGCATGTTTAGGAAGTAGTAAATTCATGCGATATATAAAATGCTTTATTCTGGCATTTAAACACTGCCACACCAAGAGAGAAAAAGTTTTTTGTCTTGCAGTATGTTAACCATTAGCCCAACACCAGAGTATTTGTTAGCTGACTCTGTTTACTGTCTGGGCAGGTGATAGCCACACCTATCCACGCGGAGAGTCATTAACATTTTCCTGCTAGGGACATAAAATAGTTTGTAAGCCTGAAACTTTCACCTGATTAAGGGCTAGGACATTGTTACAGGCATATAGCACACATTTGGATCATTACCAAAAAAGTGTGATCTCCCAAATCCTTTCTATCAGTAAATGGAAAGCAGGTATATAAGGACTAACCCCAGAACCACAGACTAAGTCATGCAGGTGTGAAGCATCATAACCAGCTATCAGCCAGACAGTATCAAGTAAAAGACACTTTTGGATCTAATTGGGTAGGTAAGTATATTTTATTCTCTTTTCATTGCTGCTCACTCACTTCCATAACAATTGGCATCTCGTCACTTATATTTGGTTTCTCTCAGATAAATTATTTTATATTCTTTTAACTTAGCTTTTCTTAGAGCAGTTGTAGGGTTGCTGACAAATATGAAGGTCTTTGTAGGCTTTGCCACAGTGAGTCTTTAAACACATGGTAGTGCACCACTTTTTCAGGCAGTCCACAACTGTAGCACATTGCTTCAGGACATCCAAAGAGTAAGCCTGAATTTCTTGAATTGGCAGTCTTCAGGCTGTAGATAATAGCCACATCTCTTCCACATTCTTAATTCCCATTACTTTTTGCATTATCCTGGTGCCTGGGAGTCACGGTCATTGATTTTGGTCCCCTACGTGCTGGTTTAGGAAGCAGCACCCTATAAGATAACCACAATCAGTGCCTCTGTAAAATGACTATAAGAAAAAGTGTCCTGACCCCAGCCTGCCTGTAACGCTTTTGTTGTCCAGTAGTGTATACCAGAAAACCTCATCTGCCAACAAGACTACATACTTTAGGTCAGGAGATCCCCTCCCTAAATAGATCAGACTGTGGAAATCACCCAGCTAAGCCACATGAAAAGGCTGCAAGCTGGTCCAGGAACTGTTAAGATAATTTCTGTTTATATGAGAGCCTTTTGCTCAGGATTACCAATCTCCTGACAAAAGGGCTGCTTAAGAATGCAATAAAGATTACGAAACCAGATAAGAATGCGCAAATACTTTAAATAAGGTTGTAAAGATAATAGTATTTGTTAAAACCACGTCCTCCTTCATCTCAGGGCACCTCATCCAAGGAGAACAATCAAAACATTTAAAGTGTGAATTTGGAGCTCAGGTACTCCCTCAGAGGTCTGGTGCTATCTTAACATAAAAGTGACATTTATTGCCCAGTAGATGAACAAAATGTTTTATATCCAAAGTGGCAAACCAGTTCATTGATATGCTCCTGAGATGCAATGCCTCTTTTGCTAAGAAGGAAAAAGAGGGTGTAGAACTTAGTAATGACATGACCTTCAATGCCCAAACCATGGATAGCATTTATGGCATCTGGGATTACAGATTAAGCATTCCTGGGTCCCAGTCCCACAATAAGATTTGGAAACTTGTTTCCACTCACTGTAGAGTAAGCAGTGACAATAAGCCTTTGCCAGAAAGAAGTGTTTGAATATCAAAACAACTGTCAAGCTGTAACCTCATCAGGTGGGAATGAACTTCAAAATAGGAAAGCACAAAGCAGTACAAGCCCTAAAGCCACATTCTGTGTCTTGAGATGGAAGTTATGAACCACATAAATCCTGTGTCAGCAGATCTCAGATCATGGCAGGCATGCAGGGAATAAAGAGATTATCAAAACTGGGATGAGCTAAGCCCATGACGTACAACCCTGCAAATGATCTGCTATTCAACAGATGCCAGCACAGAGCTTTCAACAGTGGGGACAGATGTTTGAAATGTGTAATGGGAGCAAGAAGCCCTGCCTCTGCATGTTGAATCTGGAGCGTCCATGAATGCTTGGCCAGGCAAGTACGGCAGCAGTTTAATTTTCTGCTCTCAGAATTGTGACTTCCTCTGCCGGCTGTTAGAGACCCTGCTGCTGATCTAGGTGAAATGCTTAGGTTTTATGTTTTGAAATAAGCAGATCTCTGGCAACTGCATGAGATTTGTTTGTTTTTCATGTATACAAACACAACAATTCTGAACATTACAGCTAAAAGGGAACATGAATACATCTTACAGAGGATGTGAATCACAGGGTACTAGGTATCCATAAATACAATCTTAAGGTATATTAGAAGAAAATAATGTGTTTAGTCGAGTGATATATATCTTAATAAAAATATAGTGATCCATATTTACAGCCACTGCAAACAAATAATCTTAAAAACATCCTCATAGGTATTGGGGAATGGTACCCTTGTCATCATCCCATTTTACTGATGAGAAAATTAAGACCACAGCTTCTTGCAGGAGGAATTCATCATAATTTACATCAGAACTCTAGCACTGAGAGGAATGCTGTATGAGCCCCTTTCCAGCTGTAACTCAAATTAGCTTTATTCCTGCTTTGAGTGCACACGATTCTTTCAGGACCTCAAACTGGGAGCAGGACTATTTGAGCTAGGGCTCAAATGATTAGCTAGCATAAATAAACATACTTTCCTCTGTTTAATTAGAACAACAAAAATACAAGCAATTATATGATTGTCCTTTAGTATTTTATGGGAATTTAAAAATATTAAGCATTTCAGACTTTCCTTTTCCTAATAAAAGTCATTAAGAGAATTTGCTTAAATGGGTAACAACATCAAAACAGTAAACTTTACTGGCCTGTATAGTCTGTCTTTACTGCCAAGTGATTTGCTTTTCTTCGTTATATCCATTGCTGAGACTTTTTTTAAGCATTAATTTTTCCTCAGATACATATAATTATTCTAGACAAAGTCCTGAGTTGAGGTTTTGTTCTTTGTCTCATAAGTTCTGACGTCACAGATTTTTTTCTCTTGATTTGGAAAGCTTTACAGCCCGAGATTGAAAATGCGAAGACCACACAAGCATTTCCCTTCTCTCTGGATTAAATATCGAACTCTCTCTTTAGCCACCCTGTAGACACCCTAGTTTAAGGTACAGATGCTTGTAGGAAAACAGAGAAACTAGGAAAAAAAATTCAATTTTCAGAAGACTCGTACTCTGTACTTGTGAAAGCCAAACTCCCCATCAAAGGGATATTTGGTCACCTTTTTCCCATCATGATGTGTGCCAAATGAAAAGGGCACAGCATGAAAGAAATATTGACAGATTGATATTCTCCATAACTGTATACTAAACTTCACCTATGGAAAGGCTGTAACAGTGGTTAGGAAGAGAGAAGACCATCAGGTCTTTTGTGGGTTTCTCTCCAAAAAAGAGGGGCCAGAAGAAAATTTTTCGTACAGAACTTTCTACGCTCTGTCTAGCTTAAAATGTCACTGAAGCTACAAACTGCCTTGGATATTCAAAGGAAAGTCCAGAAAACCCTCCTCTGGATATTTGAATAGAGGTGCCTGGGGCTTTTAGAATTCATTTAAAGATGATAATATCAGCACAATGAAAACAATTTTTCAAGCTTTCAAGTTCTTCTAGCTTCCCACATTTCTCCAGACTTGTCTGATTCCTACCCCTTAAAAAATTATCTATTAGGCTGCTTCACGGTTTTTATTCCCCACTACAGAAAAAATAGATACAAATTTTCATCCCCGAAACATTTGTTTTCCCAGTAAGCCACTCCTCCTTTCTGTCCAGCACTGCAATATTTAAATCTGATAAACACGGTGAAGAATCTTAGATTTTGTGGGATCCCAATACATTACGGAATTAGCAAGTGCTCTTCTTGTATTTTACAGCACTGCTAATAAAATACATAATTGCCAGAAGATATTTTTTCTTCTTTGTAATCAAAGGCAATTGAACATTATTTACTGTGTGGTCAGCGTGAGCCTGAATAATACGAATTATCATCACAAAAGAGCTTTTAGGTGAGTGGGAAATAACAGCCAGGGTTTTTTTTCCCCCTTAAAAAAAACAACCAAACCCAGGAACACAACAAACATTATGCCATTTTAGTGCATTTCTGGGAATACTTAATTAGAACTACATAGCACAAGTCAATATTAAAGCTCCATAACAAATTTATACCTTTTAAAAATTCACTGGGATTCAAACCCAAACAAAGGCTGCTAAGTGACAGAGAAAAAAAATAGAATTACTGCCGTATGCTAGGATTCTGGCTGTAACAAATAATCACAGCACTCTCTGTCATCAGTTCCACAGAGGTCCCAGTAGAAATTATTTCTGTTGTGGTTCAAAAGAGAAAAACAAAAATAAAAGTATCCTCAAACCTGTTTCCTCTATACAGGTGTTACATACATCCTAAATGGAAAATGGTCAGACAATTAAGAGGAGCACATGCTATACTGCAAAAGATCAGTGCTTAGAGCTGATTTCCCAAATTTTTAAAATATTGGACTGTCATACGGGATATGAATGACAAATAACATGCTGAAATGCACATTAAAACTGTTACCAAAAAAAAATTTTAAGAGCTCCATGAGCTTTTCCATCACAGAGCTTCATCATCAGCAATACACCTTCTACAGACACCTTTCATTTTCCTAATAATTGTTCCATTTTGTTTCGGTGCAGAAACACACTCAAATTCGGCCGGCTTCACGTGGAGACAATCTAACATTTGTATTACAAAGTAAGCTGACCTGCAAGAAATTTGGTTCCAATTAATTAGATCTTCAGGTTTTTTTCTACATGATAGTATTATTATGTAGAAACATTTTTCTCCTTCTGTTCATCCACACTCTTAAAAATTATGTCCAGAATCTTTTTTTACAGCTCAGGCCATGACAGATCTTTCTTTTTGCCGGTGACAAATGCTGCAACACAGCTTTGACATTAATTCACAGCCTTTGCTTCCGACCTGCCAATATTTCTCACTGACTACACTTCAGTAGTGGGAGGGAAGAAAGCTGTGTCAGCCTAAGGTGTTCTTGCCTCTCTGGGTCACCCATGGTCCAACCTCTCCCCATCCCTTCCTGGGGCTGACTCCTGCCTCCATGCAGCTGGCTACGTCAACCATTGCTTTTCCAGCCAGCACCGTCCAGCTTTTCCACACACTGCTCTGAGACATGGAAGGAGTGTCCAGGGAAGGGGCAGCTGCCACCTCCCTTGTGAGGATGCTTGGTGAAATATTTGGGGTGGTTGCATCCCTGCCATGCTGGTCAGTATTGTCTCATAGGTACTTTCTTTTCCAGAGACTGTTGACTTTCAAGAAAGACTTAGTGTCTGACTTTGCAATACCCTGCAAAATTACCTTTGTGTTGCATTAGTGTGGTGACATTTGGCTGGTGGGTGCCCCCAGTCGCTTGGGACCCATGATGTTGGCATTACTGTGTTAACAAAGAACCCAGAGCAGACGTAGCAGCAATCCATGGAGATCAGATCTGACTTTTTTAAAATGCCAACGTTTGATTTCCTTTGGTCTTAATAACTTTTTTACCATTAAATAAAGCTCTTTTTTAAACCTAATGACATTAAAGGACCATGCGAGAGAACTTATGAAAGTCACTATTGACATGTTACATGATGTACAAAGTACTCTAAGTGTGGTATTTGCATAGTTCTTCTTCAGTGACTGGATAAGCAAATACATAACATACAGTCTATGATTATAAAATGTCACATAACCAAAAATTTTGTTCAAGGAGTTACATGGTGGAAGCATGAAATAGTTTTAATATGAAACAAAAAGAATCACTTTGATTAGTGCTTAGAAGCGAAATCTATCCCTAAGCAACCTCTTTGACACTCAGGATCAGGAGAGTGGAACAGCATCTTGTTAGAGACTGGGCAATGAAGGTGCTAAATGAGAAAAAGCACCTTTACAGACCCTTAGCACCTGGTGCTTACTAGAAACCCAGTAAGTGTCTCAATCAACATACCTCCACAGACAAACAGCATTTCATAGTTCGATGTTAATTATCTCTTCCTTTATATTAAATTTTACCTCGGTGACCTTGCTGCTCTTCAAGGCTAAATTTGAATAAGAAAAGGTTTTGGATTTCTACTAGCATTCATATTTTATACACGGACGGAAGTCTGAACACATTTTTAAAAATTCAAGTATAACTAAGATGTGGCAAAGCAGATCATACATATTAAAGTGCAGTGTGGATTGCATATACTAAAGTTCCTGTATCTATCTAGACACATAGCTAGAAACCAGTCTCTTGTCAGAGATGCTTCAACTAGGCACACGCATCCCAGGTGTTTTAATATTTCGTGGCATAGGTTTTCACCGTTTAGGTTTTGATGTGTGAATTTCATTTACAAAATAAATGTTTGTGGATTAGTTCTGGTCTGCAGACTACAATTTACTGCATGGATGAAAATGAGACAGGCTCAAATCTAATTCACACTATAAAATGTAGCTGGATGTACTGAAGTAAGCTGGGATGCACAGGCATGGAGTTGGCTGATGGTTACAAATATTCTGAACTATCTGAGCATTTCCAAAAGCAGTGAATATAACACATATGAAGTTTTCCTTTATGAAATCACATTTTATTTTTTTAACATTCCAAGTTGAAGAACGGAAGCTGGAAAAATTTCTTTTAAAGTGCAGTCTCTTTTGCCTTACCCAGCAAAACAATTCTTCCTTTTTCTAGACAATTCATGTTGAGAAGAAATTATCAACCTGATTGGGTTTACTTTTTTATACACATCATACGTCAGGGCAATCCTGAGCTGAATTTATGTTCAGTAATCTTGTCCAGAAATGTTTTTATCATGAAATAATAATTGCCCCCTTGAAATTCAAATCTATAATGTATAATTGACACATAAACTCTACAATCGTAAGAGAATACGTGGAACTATTTTCAGCTGCTATCAATTGTACATGGCTGTGCTCCTGAAGCCCTTAGCGCACGTGGATTGCTGATACATTTCCTGAAGAGGATAGAGTTTGTAGAATTATTATTTCTGTAAAGAGATTTATCATAGGTTTTTGCCTTCAATTTCCATAGTGCACACAGTAACATCTGGGAAAGTTAAACATATTGTAAAGAAAGAACACCATATAAAATAAATTAAAACTGTGTTTTAATCCCATTTTCAACCAGCAGTGACATTGCTTCAAGAACATAGGATGCACAAATATTTTCTCATTTGGGTCCTGAGTTGAAGATGGCATGACAGGAAAGTATTGCTTATACAACTAAAATTTCATCTGAATAGTTGTGTGTGTGATTCACGCCATTCTATTCAAAGTATAATTTTAGTCTACTTTCATTTGTCCTTGAAAAGATTTCAAAAGAATCTTGAGAAAGTCTAAAAGGGAGGGAAAAAATAGGAGGTAGAAAAATATTACCATTTTTGTCCTCACCGTATCTAAAGAGGCACTAAAATAGCTTATTGAGGTTATAGGCCATATGCAGTAAGATGCGCTGCAATGGAACTTAGCAGGAAATTAGGTGTCTAAATTGTGATCCTGAGAGCCTTTGCTGTCCAACTCCATTATGCCTTCCTTAATGACTTTGAGCGTACACGTGCAAAGCACGTAGCTTGTTGTTATAGTGAGCGACACTGCCCTGGTACAGGATGCTACCCGGCCACAGCAGCAGGCACCATGATTAGGGTGGCACCAGGCTTGGTGGCTCTTCTCCCAGCAGTGGACAGCCCACTGCCACTTGTAGCACCACAAGACTATGCAGCACTTGTCTGTGTTTGAGTTAGGCCCCAGAAGTCCTCCCCAAAAAGGAGACCAAAGCTCAATTTTCTCATAGACTGATAAAGTTCACATACCCCCAAAAGAATATACTGAATCATAAAGAGTCAGCCGGACCTAGAGCATGGTTACTAAAGGAAGAGAGTTTTTATGGTGTGTTGATAGATAGCCCCATCTTTCAGTGCAGCTTTGCCATGTCTCCACTAATGCATGTACTTGACATCAACAGTCAAAAGAGCAAGGAGGTGCCTGCCACATCACTGGCTCATCAAATTCCCTTGTAAATGTATACACATTTCTGATCAGTTGAGCCAGTGACCATTTCAACACATTTTCTTGTCATCTTGATTTATTAAGGAAGGTAGAGTTGAGTATTTTGAGCTTCTCTTACGTTGAAAACTAAGGCCTAATCCTAAGCAGTGTAAACGTATCACGTAGTCATCTTTATGCTTAAAGAATCACTTACCTAGTAAACTATTGTTGTGAGCTGTACCCGTACTTTGGGTTAGAGCCTGCCTACCTTTCACATAGCATCAATTCATTCAATAAGAAAAGGAGCTGTTGGTGCTTGTACTCATCCTCTGGATGGTGAATCTAAATTAAAACAGATCTTTTACCAGCAAAAGATGTTTTTAAGGCTATCACTCTGCAAAGTACACATCAGAGATTTAATATACATTCAGTGTATTATTGCAGATCAGTTTTGTGGACTTACTTTGTTGAGCAACTGAAATCTATGATGTGGTTTGATGTTTACAAAACTCACACCTTTGATTTTGCAAAAATACTTATGAAGTCTTTAGCATGTGCACATAGATTATATGGAACCCGAAACACCCTCATTATCTTCCCTAAAGCAAATGTTTCTGTTGAGACGCTCCACCAGAACTCTCCTAGAGGTTTTCCTACATATGTATTCTGAGTCTTGGTTCCTCCGCTGATACCTCTTAAGGTAGATATGCTGTTAATGTTAGTGGCAGATTTGTATGGTGACCTTCCTTGTGTGTGGTAGGGTAGGATTGCCTGCCCTGCTCTAAGCCTACTCCCTTGATGATTTTACCAGGTGATTATTATCTTCTAGCTACCATTACCTTTTACCTTGTTGCCTTAGCCATGCGATCTCATTCATGAGCACATTGTAACCAGACGTTTCAAAATGCGGCATGATTTGAAATAATCCTGGATATTTATAAGACTTGCAGCATGGGGAAAGATTACACTATATATCAAAATCTGCTCTCTCAACGTCAATTCTGAATAAACCAAGCTTTACTAGAACATGTGGATGACTAGCCTGTGATCTTGAGCTTCCTGTTTCTCTTCAGACAGATATACAGTATGGAAAACTGCTCCCAAAATCTTAAAAATAAGTACATGAAGGAAGAAGTACCTATTCCAAGCCATTGTATAGATTGAAAAATGTCTGTTTAGAAAGAAAGTATGTTCTTATCCATGCAGAAATTATGCTGCTGTGAAATCCCTACATTAAAAGTATAATAGGTTCATCATTTTAGGACATCTTTTGAAATCGCACTTCTTAGTAGACTCAGAATAATTTTGTGTTTGGGGTTTTTTTTACATTTCTCCACATTTCTTTTTCTTTCCATGTCCCACCATGATTTTTAGATGAGCAAGCAAGGCCATTTGGCCTTTAAGCTCTTTAATCAATAGAAGGAGTAAAGTCCATCTTGCCATGACCAGCTAAACTTTGTACTTATTGCAGACTCTTCTTCCATACTACTCTCCTGTGTCTCTCCTAACAGGCCAGAGACAGGGCATATCGTAACTGCTCATCTAAGCATGGCACCAACCAGTCTACACATGCATGTTGGTTGACTGGAACACTTCAGCCAACACACTGTATCTTTGCAGAGAAAACTCATCCATTACAGTGAGTCAAGTCTCTCTCGTTTCGCACCCTCCCTTTCTCGTGTTTAGACACTGATTTCAATAGACTTTTTGAGAAAATGTCTTTGAGACTTCTATTGCTCCAAAGTTGGTAAAAATTGGCCAACAGATTCAAAGTTCTTAAGCAAAAAAGAAGCCAGACAGACAAGTAGAGATTGCATAATCATAATTTCCCCAGGAAACCATGTTAAAAACAGATTCCTGAGTCCTTAGATGCAATAATTACAGTCATTACCACATAATATACATTTCCATTAGCATTAACTCACTGAATACAGATAACCTTTGGAATTTAAAGTGGATAACGCCCTTTTTTGGTCATTTAAAAAAGAATTAAATCTGAGGCAATTAAGCATCATTAAAGTAATTGATTCATGGAGACCCAGTTTTCAAATCTGAATACCTAAGCTAGAAAGATTTCTATGTTTGTGTGTTAAATCAATGCACTAGATGGTATTTGTCACATACCCAAGTATTCTGCTGAAAATATCAAAAGCCAGATACTGCCTTGGTGTCCTTACTTTACACAAAAATGTTTGAATGGCAAATACATCTGTACTGGGTTTTCTTACTACACAGATTCTCAACTTTAGGGTCTTATATTTGTTGAGGTAGGAATAACTATACTGCCTGCTTATGATGAGGCACATAACAGATCAGACAAGGCATATAATAATTTCTATATGATCACAAGCAGTGGAGATGTATTGAATAATTATTCCCTGTTCAAAAACTGGTGAACATCATATGAAGTTAGTAGGTGGAAATTTCAAAGCAAACAGGAGAAGATACTTTTTCATACAACATGTATGGGCTCAGTGGTTGAATTTCTTGCCACAGGAGGTTGAAGATAAACTGACAAAGGGACACAAAACCAGCAGTGATCTGCAAACCACAAATTACTGGAAGTCAAAGGATTATTCTGGAAAAGTATCTTTTTATATCTTGGGCATCTGCTGCTGGCTACTATATCTTCTGTTCCTTTTTTTTGTGGAGAAAAGGGTTTTATTCAGGCAAGCATCTGCACGGTATCATAAATCTGTCAAGCATCCTGAACTCTTACACACAGCAGTAAAGTCGCCTCTCTGCTCTCATACACTATGGTCGAGGACCAGGAGACAGTACCCAGGTAGTTAGTTGCTCCTCATTACAGCATGGAAAACATTCAGACCATTGCTGTTTGAGCAAGCAAACTAAACTGGGAGAAAATGGACTTTTAGGCTCAAAACAGTTCTTACATGCTTTCAAGCTGAGTTCTCAGGTGATGAAAAAAAGGCCCCATTCTTCTTACCATACTGGGACCTGGCACATAAAATGCTCTATAACCGAAGTATATTTCAACATCATTTTCAGTTAGCTGCTTTATAAGAAAGAAATATTTTATCTTGTTGTTTATTTTAATACTGATTTGTTTTGTATAATTTCTGTTGTTCTCCAGCAGTCTTGCCTTATAAAGAGTTATGCATATCCCCTTTTGAAAACTAGCACGTTTATAATTGCTGAAAACACAGTGGTCAGAAGGCATCAAAAGCATTTTTTCATCAGAACATATTTCATTTCTCAAATATGGTTTCACACAGCCCTTTCATATTAATGCTTATAAATTAATCATCAGGAACGGATGCCAAGTAGGTTATACTTTTTCTCGGTGAAAGGGAAATGCAAAAGGCCAATCTCCTATTTTCTCTAAAACAGAAGTCTCCTGTTTATATCTATCTTGTTGCTTATTTATTAGAAAAAGTTGTATTTATATTTTCAAAGTTCCCATGCTGCTCCTATGTACCTAGTATGACACACTTTCCCAAATTAAATACACTTATGTTGTCCTTGTTTTGAAGCATGTTAGTTAAAAGTGCATTTATAAATAAGAGTAACATACTATGCACATTGTTTGCACAAAGTAAATTATGTTCGGGTGAATCAAGGTAGTATAACACAATGCACCTTACAGGAAGAACCAGGGAAAATTTTTCAGATGAACTGCATCGAAAAATGCCGTTTCAGATTGATGGTGAGTGTGTAAATGACCTCAAGCATAAGAAATACCAAATACAACAGATTTTGAAAATTTCAAAGTGAATGCAATATTTCAGTGTTTTGTCCTGAAACAAAGCTTTTAGAATTTCATTTATTTAGTTTTAAATGAAATTTCAGGACAAAGAGAAGATTTCAGTTGAATGAGAATTAATTTTACTCTATTGTCCAGACACAAAACTGACGCATTCATTTTCTGCAGAGCTCTGCTTGTAGGTAAAATCAAAAGGTGACATTTGCATAAAATTACATAGAACTTACTTCATTAAAACCTGAATATTACCAAGATAAACCTTCAAGGTCATACTTACACAAAATTACTTAGAATTTTCTTGCATAAAAGCCTAAATCTTATCTAAGGTTCACTGATTTACCTAAACTTTGGCCGACATGATAAGTACACCCAGGGAATGTACTTATAGTTGTCAAAAAAATGTATGCAACTTCAGGATTTCCTCAAGTCTCTCTATTCTTGGTGATTCATACACACATGAAACTCAGAGTGTATGAATTAATTTTAAACTATGTCTAACACAAGTTACTCTCAGTCTACACTAGACCAAACACAAATAGTTTTCTTGCATCTCTACATTCGGAAAGGCAGCTTTTACAAATTGTGAAATCAAAACAATATCAAGAGAATATCAGAATTGTGAGAAGACTGCACAGGGAATTGCAAATTAAAACACAAAGCCTTTAAGCTTACTAAATTCCCTTTTTCAAGAAAGAAAGAATACCTGTTTGCTGCCAAAGCTTTAAAGACTGAATTGTGGAACGAGGCAGCAAACCTAATCAGAGTGGGATGGTTAGACACCCTTCTGACAACACAAAGAAAACACTTTTTTCAGTTTATTCAACCAATTCAGTCCAATGTGTGAAACTACTGATAGCCTGAATGAGATATATAAAAAAAAAAACAACACCAAAACCTAAAACTTTTTCCATTCCTATGAAACTAGACTGAAGAACCTGAGATCTACCAGCTGTAGTAAGACTTGATGATCAGAAACAATCCTTTGATTTCTGTAGATAAGGCTTTCTTGCTTCACTAGATACATCCATTTAGTGTCTAAAACATATTTTAGCTTTCTAAAATGGATCACACCTTATGATAGTGCTACTGGTTAATAGAAATACCTTTAAAATGCTACTTGTGTTCATTTTAGTTGAATTCCAGCTCTAAAAGCAATTTGACATCTACCATAAAGAAAAGAATAATTACCAAGTAAGTTAGAATTGCACCATTGACTATTTTTGAGATAATAAGCTACAGACTGCTTAGTTAAATATGCACAGGTATATTGTAGACTTGTTGTTAGCCTCACATATAAATCTAATGCGAAGTTCATTAATTTGCTGATCAAAATGTTTTGGTTCTTACCAAACAACAACAATCTAATGTTCTTTAAGAAACTAAAATTACTATTATGAAGAAAAAAATTATACCAGGTTTGCTTGCTTGTTGATGTAAATCAATCTACCTGGAAAACCAAATGCCTTGGACTACCTTAAAGTCTTGTGAGATGATCCTGTTCTTTCTGTAAAGGAAAATACTAGTTGTCAGAGAAGCCAGGATAACGCAGGTTTGGTTTTCCATAGGTGCAACAACAAGATGTTGAATCGCCTGTGTCAGACTGGTCTAAAACTGGGCTGTTATTTGGTAGGTTTTCCAATAACAGGCTCTTTATAGATGAATCATAACATGATGCTGGAAACTTGGCAATTACATCAATGACTCTGCATCATGCATTGTACATGACCTGCATACTAAGAGAGAAGAGTACAAGTAGAAAAGAATGCTTTTTGCAGTTGCTGAAACTCACCTCATCTCATTATATCCATTGTGCGCACAGTCTGGCTTGCTCAGAAGACAGATGTAAAACCAGCAGCATCCTACAATCCTCACGTTACTTGTTGTTACTGCTTGAGTTCCATGAAATGCTAAAATAACGACTAAATATCCTGAGATTTGCAGCTGAAAAAGACTAGAAAAAAGTATTTTGGGACAGACTTGGATTTGTAGCAGTCCTTACAAGATATTTTAAAAATTCAAGCCAAAGTTTTGATTGTGTGAGAAAATGCAAGTGAAGTACATGAGCAAAATTGGCCTGGTTTTCAGAGACACTCAGCAGTTTGAGCTCCCATTTAGTTCACCTCTAAAATTATACAAAATAGTCTGTTTGTATAATCTACAGCTCTGAAAGAAAAGTCTCCTGTGATCTCTCATAAAAGAGCCTTGGCAGATAAATGTGAGTAACACAAAAGACATTATCTTTCTTTCCTGAAAGTAAGTGCCATAAGCCCGATAGGTTTTCCAAACACATTGTTGTAAGCACTTTGTTCTAAGAGGATGAAGCTGCCTACAACACTTTTAATGTTCTTTTTTCCTTAAAGTGTATTTCTATTTGGTGGCTCTCATCCAAGTTGATCCAAATAGCTTTCTGAAGAGATGAGGAATACATGATGGAAACAGGAATAGTAAGTATCACACAGAAAAGACAACGTCTGGGAGCAAAGAAGTCCAACCTGTTCCACAGTGGAATTTTGGGGTTTTTTTCTAGCTAAAGAGAGAAATATCCTGCTTCAACGTGCTTTGCCTAAAACAGACCTAGCATTTCTAGGTGTGCAATTGTCTGCCTGAAACACACACTATAGCCATACATACGTATATAAGCATGCACACACATGTAAACACATACGCACACATGCAGTATAGTAGTGTATATATATCCACTTCCCACTGAATGTTGTTTATAGTTTACTGCTTCGAAAAATTTTATTTTCATTCTTACTTCCACATTGTCATTTAAGAAACAGAAGTCACAGTCTTTGCAGTGCAGAGTCCATTGCAGACTCTGAAACTCCAGGGTTTGTTTCCTCTTTCCATCATTAAAAGACTTGTCATTTATTAAAGTGCTAGGGAATTATGACAATATCTACTGACTGCACAGACCCTAGTGATACCATGAAAATTCCAATTAAGTAACAACACAAGAGCCAAGACTAAAATCCAATTAGTGATTCAACATTATTTTGGTTAGTCAAGGATACAGGAACTGTCTTGACTAAACTTCCATTACATAATTTAGTGTTGTTTTAACTAGCCAAGAACACTGGAGATGTCCTGACGTAATTTCAATTAGTAATTTAGGGTTGTTTTATTTGAGCTTAGGAGACACTGTCCCACTCAGTAGATAAGTAGAGAAACATAGTTAGGACATCCTGACCAGTAGAGATAGATAGATCCCAGTACTTTCTTATCAATCTTTGTAAATTGCAAGACTGCTAATTGCATAGAAACACACTGGGCCTGCGCAGAAACAGAAGTTCAACTAAAGGACACCGTGAGGAAGACTATCGAAGACCACCAGAGGATCCCCAAAGACCACCCGGAGGAACAACTGCACACGCGTATCACCTATTAGCATATGTAATTAAGTTCTTGGAAAAATAATGAATATTTAACTGATTTCCGGGAAATTACATGAATATGCATGTTTTGAATGTATTCATGATGAACCTGTGAAACACTTAGCAAGCATGTTAGGTGGAACTGATCCCCTGTGCTTCCAGTGCTGCAATAAAGAATGTTATTCTCTCTTTCTAAACTCGAATACTGAATTTCTTGCTATCACTAGATACCCTAGGTCATTTACCCATCTTCAAATGCTCTCCTCTCGGACTCCTTCTTGTAAAGGGGAACTGCAGATTGAAAATGAGGATGCGCAGTATGTCACTAAGGGAAGATCATGTGTAAATACAAAAGATGGGGCCTAGGAGGGGAAGGCATTTCTTTTTGTCCTCTCCTCTCCCGGCATTGCATGACCCTGCAGGTCTTGGGAAGCAGCTGAGGAGCTACAGGCAGACTGCTCAGGGTGCCAAGGCTGTGGCATGGGTGCCAGAGATTATGGGCTAATGTGCCTGTAAAACCTCTTCCCACACACTGCCTGGGGATATGGGTTTACCTCTGTCTTGTGATGTGACACAGAGATTAAAGACAGAGCGTGTTAGAGAGTCATCTGGGCAGAAATCAGGTCAGCCCACAACATGCCACCACCACAATTAATGTTCCCTCCTCATAGGATGGGCCAACACTCAAACCTGAGCTGTTCCCAAAGATCTAATCTTCATTTTAGATGATAAAACTAAAAAAGAAATGTTAAGTGTCTTTCCTAACAGATCTTAAATGTGCTTTAACACAAAGAGCCCATGAACATTTAACTACTGATTGGTACCTTTCCTGAATCAGATGGAAAATAAATTCAGTTCAGAATAGACTTTAGGTTAAAGCTCTGCACTGGTCTGCGGGAGACGGATGTCCAGGGGACGAAAGTGGTTCCCAGGTACAGCAGGTGTCAGTACTGCTGTCCTTTATAGCAGAAAGTGAAAGAGTGCAAGGGAATTTGTTTTCGTCACAATGCAGAGGGGAAAGGCCTGTGGACAACAACCCCTTGCTTCCCTCTGTCCTGCCAAGGACATTCTCATCAGTGCAAGCACCACCACCTGGTGCTTCCTCTCTGCCAGCTCTGCTCTCAGACCTTGGAATATAATATGTGTAACTGATTTTGTATTAATCCATATTGGAACATAGTAGAATGTTAGGGGATTATTTACTTTTTATAAAACCTTAACAAGTGCAGACAGAGAGACTGGATGACAGGTTAATGTTCAGAACTGCCTTGAGCCTGGGATATACTGTACTCGGCCAACACAACACCCAGCTTGCACAATCTACAGCTGTGAAATACAGATGGAATTAATACAGCTAGTATGTGCTTATTCATATAGTCACTTCAGAAGAAAATACTTCTAACGCAATGAACCTCTAGTACTAGATAAGACGAATAAGATTTCCCCAAAGACTACTTTCAATCTTTGTTTACAACATCAAAAAAAATACCCTGAGACTCAATTATTTATCTACCCATTATTTATTCATTCACCTAGTAGTATCTCAGTAAACTAGCATGTGGTTTGGCTGCTCAGTTTTCCCCTAAGGATTCTGGCCAAACACTCCTGCATAAAGGAAAGCTGAGGAGTATTTTCATTTGAAAACACAAAGAAAGCAGCCATATCTTCTCAAATCTCTTTCATTACAGCTTGAACTGGTGATGGATATGTTCCAGAGAGCCTGGTTCAAGCTTGGTTAAAGTCTTCAAATGTTTGGAGACTTCTGAAGTACCCTGGTGCTTTATTGTGCCCCTGAAAGCAGCTCCCAGAAAACATCCTTATCTCTGGAATACACTGAGAAGGTGTATTTGATTACACTTTCCAAATACAGGGGAGAAGAAATGAACGTCCTCTCACACACACACACACACAGATACAAACAACACACACACAACCCTGCCACTGTAAACCGAACTAGTCTATTTGAGGATATTGTTCTCAGAAAGTGTAGCTTACAACTCCAGCAGGCTTGATCAGTCTCGCTGAGTTCCCCTTTCTTGCTTTTGGCCTGAGAGTCACAGCTCCCGCTCCAGCTATGCAAAATCTGCTGCTTTCACTTCACATCATTTCCCCAAAACTCGTTCCTCGCCTGTTTCTGTTCAGTGGAAAAAAAAAAACCCTAAACAGTCACAACAAACAAAAAAAGTGTCAGGTTTTGTATCTCGTCATCATCAAAAACGGCAAAATCTGTGGGGAAGGAAGGATTTGGACAAAATCTGGTCAGGTTCCAGTAAAGAGAATTGTTCAGAATGTGGTAAAATCCTTCCATAAACCTGGGCCAATCTTCAGTGTTGAAGTATCTCACATCTCTAGTCTTAACCACACCACCTTGTAAACCATTTATAGCTAGAGTTCAGCATGAATGCACCAAAGCTCAGCCACCACAGTGACTACCTATTAAAGTAAACAAAGAGGGGAAAACCAAACATCCCCCAAGTCTTCAGATGAAAAGAACCAGAAGCCAGCAGCTGGAAGAAACCCGCTCTAGGTGTAATAAATACAGCGGGGAGAGTCTAAGTGGCAGCAACGTACCTTCCTTACTAAAGAAGAGAGAAGCTAAGAGACAGAAAAATGTAAACGAACTGAGGTAAAATAGCAAAAAACAACTTGGTGGAAGAATGAGTTTTGGGGTGGGACTGGGTTGTACTCAACCACTCACTTAGGTAATCCATATTTTAAACACGGTTGCTGTGTTTTAAAGAGAACCATGTGTCAATGAAGTGTATTACCTGGATATCTAGAAGCTCTAAAGTGCTGGAAAACTGCATCAGTCGCTATAGTCTGTAATGAATTTGACCTGTTGAACAGGATATACAAATCCTGATAAAAAAGGTTATAAATTGGATTTAAAATGGAAGCATTCATGATTCTGAAAAATAGAGTAAGATGGGATACTGTATGAGGAAGCAGTTTAGTTATGACTGTAGAGTATGGCTAAAAAATCTTTTTTCAAGTCATCACATTCACAAGGGGAGACAATAAATATTGTGGGAAGCACACAGAAAGGGTTGTTTTTATTTATAGCAAGAAAAATTAATCTATCTCCATTTATTGTGACTACTGTCACTTCACTTTCAGATCCCAAGGATTATTTTGCAAAGTTCTTTGAGATCCCAGGAAGTAGGGTAAGGTCTGCAAGTCCAAAGTACTATCATATTATAACACTGCATTGAGAATGAAGTTCACCCTGCCTATCATTTAAAACAAAATGAAGAACTGAGTGCCATTCGTATGGAAAGAAGATTTTGCCTTGGCTTTCTGTCCAGGGCTGAAATTTATTTGATTGTATAGTTATCATAACAAAGGGAATATATTTTAAGAATTCAAAGACTTTCAGGTCTTGTAATAAAGCAAAACCTATCTAGTGACTTTGTAATTAATGTACTGTAATTCAGAAATTGAGAGATTTCAATAAACTAGATCTAGAGATTTCAGTAAACTGGAATACTTTAGTTCACACATGTCCTACGTTTACTTTCTCAGTAATCTTCTCTAGACAGGCAACTTCCCTAAAGCTAGCATAATCAAGCATATTTGTAATAATTTGTGTGGTAATGTTTCTAACTAAAACAGTTGTATATAACCTAAACTTAGTCCTGTCAAAAAAACCATGACAGTAAATGAATTACTGCACTTCAAGACTCTAAGCCTTTACGTTATACACCTTCATCTCATGACATGACATTATAGTGGTCAAACATAAGCCATGACAAAATTAATTCCTAGAGAGACAGACACACTTTTGCTATGATCTGACTTACTTCTGTAAGAACCTCTATTAGTCCTAGTAGTATCAACGATGTCAATGACGCTTAGATAGCTCAGTATGCAAAACACTTTTAAAACTGGAGTATTGGGTTTCTGGAAAAACAAAAAATCTGATTCCTCCCACCCCACCTGTGTTCTTGTGCTTGCATTACACTTGGCCCTGCATAGCAATCTGATAAAAACCTCTGCCGTGCCACTGCCCAGTCTTGCTAGAGTTGCTCTGGACTGGAACTAAGCAAACCGCCATAAAGCAGCAGAAGTCTAAATCACAAACCGCGAACAACATCTTAAGAGTTTGTTTCCCATTCAGGCTCTGCAAACAGACCAGTAACACCAGCAGGACTGGGAAAGAAGGAAACAACTCACTATCGAATCTCATCTAGCACAGGACAACATGGAGGTTTATTTCCTCTGTTGCCAGTGTGGCCATTTTAAATAGGAAGAACAACTGCAATAAAACTATTCATGTTTTAGTGTTTTCTGTAAGAGAAGAAAGCCCTTTCACAATCTGGAAAATGCAGAGGTAGACATCAAAATGCCAGGTACTGATGGCTACAAATAGACCAGTGTTGATACATCTCTTAAAGATGAGACTCAGACTGGCTACCTCCCTTCAGGAAGATTGGAGGAAGCTTGATCAAAACCATGTTATTTCTCGTGGATGCCCTTTAGGACATACTTACATGTTTAAACTGTACTTCTATCGTATTCACTGTTAATTCTTCAAAGTAATGTTTCAGTGGACTCAATCAGGGATTTATTAGTAAATTTTAGTAACTTAGCCACATGAAGAGGGATTGGGTTGAGGGGTTTTTTTACATGCTGTTTTCCAATTTAGCACTAAGTGCCCGTTGTAGCACTAAGTCCCTCATGGTGTAACAGATGCCTTTGTAATTTAATTCATGTGAGTTCCATGAATATTTATGTGTATTAGTTAAAAACAATTCAGCTACAGTAATACTGTTGTGTCCCCTAGTCAACAAATCAGAAGCGCCCCCCCCTTGCCACACGCTTATCTCTCAGTTATTAATGCACAATAACAAATTCCAAACTCTCAGCTGGGAACATTATATTGTAATTGCTTAGTAGGCTATTAGGGCATACCTGTCTGTCAGAATCAAAACAGACAATAACAATGCCGTTGTGGGAAGAGAATGATTGATTTCTTGTGCCATCTCGTGGAAAAAATATTAACTGCAAGACAACCTGAAACTATTTCACACGATTCTGTACAAGCAGAGCTGACAGGAACATGGTTCAAGCAAGCTTTGCTTCCTGCATGTAAAAACTGTTGATTGTGAAGTAGTAACCTGGTTTGTTAGCATCTTATAGAGAAATATTTTTGATTAGTCGACCTAAACTCAGTGGCTTATCTTTCTGTTTGCCTTGGGGATTAAGCAGTCTCCATCATAAAGCTCTGATTTATTTCCCTGGCTACAAACTATTTTTTAAATCTTCCTTCATGTTCAGATTTATACAAAAAGATAACATGCTTCTTTTAAAAGCCATTGCATAACAGAAGTATTTTTTCTCACCTGGACTGCTGGTTGGAATTTGGTTTTTTGGTACCTTTTTGAAAATCACAAACTCATTGTTCCAGCAATAAATATTCACTGATTGCTTAATTAAACTTATTAAAATGCAAATTAAAATCCCAAACCAATGACAATAATTTTTAAAAGAACACATTACCAGAATGATGAAATATCACATTTAACTTTTTCCATTATCCAATATAATGTCAATTACATGTAATTGGAAAATGAGCAAGGACAAAAAAAGTCTGAAAACAGCTTTTGTCACAGAAAGTTAAAGAGGGCTGTGTTACTTCACACAGTGCTCAGAAGAAGACTATAGAATACTATTTCACAGAGAGTTTGTCATCTTTGTGTTCTAAGCCCACTTGCAGTCCATCAGAATTCTAAACACAAGCTAAATCTTCTTTCTGTCCTCTCCCCTCCAGCTATATGATATTTCGTCTATAGGAAACCTAAACACTTATTTAAATTCCACATCTTTAATGTATAGACACTTGCTAAACTACATTCACAGAAGAACATAGATGATAAGCTCTAGGAAACCCCAGTGAGAGTGTCGTGGAATAACAGTAATCGTTGAGGGTTTAATCGCGCAGCTCTTTTTAGCATTAATGGGAGTCAATAAAGTTAATCCTTATATTACACTTTGAAACTACATGTGTGAGGGTTCCAATTATTTCCTTCTATTTATGGTTATCCTTTGATAATACTTCTGCATAGGAATACTACCAAACAAGACGACAGCGGAGCTCAGCGTCATTTACTCATTGTAAAATGAATTAGAATTGCCTGAGTGCACTCCAATCTGGTAAACATTTCAGGGGCTGCTCCAACCCGCTCTCTCCTCTCCATCTCTCATCTTAGGAGTAATATGTCCTTTTGCCATATTTCTGCTTCTTTCTAGAGCAGATGTTGCTCTCTTACTCTGCTGCGTGATGTATTTCAACTGGTCAAGAATGCTCCACAATGTCAAGACCAACAAATTGAGCAATTATTTAAATAAAAACCACTTGACATGGCAAGCTACTGTGCTAACGTATTGCTGCAGTGACCTCCTTCAAATTGTACTATTTAAATTCCTCCGACCTATTAAACACCCTTCTTGCTTCACTGTTGCTGCAATACCTTTGTGCTATAAAGTATGCTGAACCTGTCAGGGGGACATCAGTGCTTGCGGAGGAGAGTGGTTATTCTTTTTGCTGTGCCAAGATCTCATTACATGTGGGTCAGTCACAACACAAAGAAGCACAGAAGTATCTACATTTTGTGGAAAAACTGTAGCTCCACATAGCTCTTTGCTACAGCTGTAAGCCCTGAATCAGTAGCACAGAGTGCTTGCCAGTACTTCTTGGCCACTTTCCTTAACCAGTGGCGGTAAGTGGACTCAAACAAGAAACAAGATGCAGCCATAGCCCCTGTATTACCCTGGTCTCCAGCACCGGGTACAGTAGGAGGCTATATATGGGCTTAAGTTCCTGGCTGGCTGCACTCACCACCTTTGCTGAGTGCCCTTGTTTCCAGAGACTTTGCAATCTCAGCAGCAAGGTTGCAAATAGCAAGGTGTTGAATTACGATATCTCCGTACAAGCCTAGTCCATGTCACTCTGATGTGAGAGCTGCCATTAGCTACTTTTACTTGGACACAAACATTTTGCTTCTTAATGTGGGTCACAGCTTATATATTGTTTTTCATAACATAAGTCTATGGAAAGGTTTTTTCCCGTACCATCTTGCACATCGTTACGAAAACTGGACCTGCTGTAGGTGGTTATTGTTGACAACTTTTTAACAGGAGCAAAACTGAAGTCACATTTCAGTCATACAAATTAATGAAACTATAAAATTAAAGTGCTGACAAAGTACAAATAATTGTGCTCTCTTCCCTTCAGAACATGTAACGTACATTCTTCTGTAATGAGAATCCATGTAAGTACACTTTCCAATTTGCTTTTTGCTGTTACTGTATAACTGCTGCAAATAGCATTGGTTTCTGGTCAAAATCTTCCGCTCAGTATTGAATTACAACAGTATAAACTGATGTCAAAGTTTTATCCCTAATATCCCTAACATTCCTGCCATGCCTCAGGCCCGGTCCCTAGATCTGTACATGCTGAGGAGCCCTATGACACCTTTTCTGCTTCAGCATCACTTCCAGACACCAGATCTGTTCTCTTGACCTTGTGGACTTGGACATTGGGTAAGACAGCTGAGTTTCTTATGTTGCCAGCCTTAAGCATGCAAAAATTACAAAATTTGAACAAATGAAGTTGAGTCAAAGGAACTTTTATCCTGGTTTTGCAGACTTCAAAGTCCTGTTGAATCTTGTTCTCCAGGTTGTCTTTGAAGGATAAAGTACTGATACAGTTTTCTGCCTCCAGGTGTGGGGTTTCAGAATTCTGCTTGATATGTGTGAGACCTGGTAAAGCTGTAGCTCCTGCAACCCATTGAAAATTAAATCTAAGTACCCTTGTCACAAAGAAAGCAATAAAGATTTCCGAGGTCAGCTCAAGGCATAGGACAATTTGGTAGCTATGTTAATAGAGCCATAGTCAAGGAACCGAAGTACATAATCAGCAGTAATAACAATTCTGCAAGACAAATTAGATGGTTAATAACATGTAAACAGACCCACAGTTTTCAGATTATGTCATTAGTAACAGCTGTGCAACTCTGATGCCGTCAGACGGAATGCACGTACAGACCTAAGTGCAAATTGCCAAACTGTGTTGTTAATAGGGAAGAAAGGGTGGAGAGCTGGGTTGTGCCATCCCGTCTGTGTTGGCTCTGCAAGGTTAACAGGAGTGGAAGGTAGTACAAACTTAATTTTGACACTGGAAAACCTAGCGTTTTTCCATATTCACATTTTACAGTATAGCTAATGCTTAACGTCTCCTCTCTACCCTCTTACTTGCTGTCAGATGTTTTCTTTTCAATACGTTCCTACACTGCTTCTTGACATGCTTTGTTTCTGCTATTTAATCTCCTTGTACATAAAGCAGTGGTGGTATGCAAAATGTCATTGCTCACCTCAGAGAGGACACAGGCTTTAGTTTCTCTAGTCCTTCTACAGGGAACCACAACTCATTTTGGTCCTTTGTATCTAAGCCTTGTGTGTAAAGCAGAGGGTATTACCATACATGCTCCCATGGTTATGAGGTTGGCCACAATGCCCTTATCTGTTTCAGAGGAAACAGTGTCAGCTTCAGTGTTACACATTTTTGTTAATATAAGTCTACGCAATGACAAGACAGTAATGCATATTTACAAAGTGTTTTGGTGATTCTTTCTCAGACAGTTATAAATGATTTCTTAGATGAGAGCTTTTTACACTTGATGAATAGCAGATGATTGTCACTACTGTTTAATTTTTAAATTAATTTGAAGTATAATTCTCCAACTATAAAGTGCTCTGAGACTACTAAGAAATGAATCACATTAAATGAACTTCATTATAAATCATCATCTTTACATGACACTCAAAAATATGCACTGGAAGAAATTAACTCGTCAAAGGAGGATTCTCAATGTTTCATTTAAACAGAAAATGCATTTCAGAATTAATTAAAATGAGAAAACAAAAGGTGAGTATTGAAAATGTTTGTGTGGAACTCCTATGCCAGTTACATAAAAACCAAGATTATACTTAGTAAGAGCATACAAATTCGTAAGCCCTGTGAAATTTTACACTCATGAATTAGTTTCAGCTTCATGTTATTCAAAAATATAAAAGAGGGTTAGAAATCTGAGCAGCGACCTACAGTCTTGTACACACAGGCGAACTTTCACTCACTACATTTAAAAACAAGAAAAGCCAGTAACACAAGAAGGAAAGCAAACAGAAACTTTTCATTACACTTCCTACGCAAAACCGTAACATCTTCATATTGGAAAGAACACCAAACACACAAAACATAAATACTAAACTTACTTCCAAACGGTCATTAAACTACACTTCTTCGGGAAAAGTACAAAATTAAAAGAGACACTGTCAGATAAAATATTAAGTACATACTGGAAGCTGCACTTTGTAAGCACAGTTTGGTCTCCTGGCAAAATCCAATCCTTTGGAATGAGAAAGGAAAAGAAACAAACTAGCTCTGAACTAATATGGAAGCTGCCAATTTTCTGTAAACATATGGATATTTGCAAGTCTTTAGTGCAACTACAGTAACCAAAGGCAACAGGTTGAATATCCAGTCTTTTCAGCTGAGGTGGTCATACAGGATATTTCTACTTAAGCAGAAAAGTACAAATTAAGAAAACATAACTTTTTAGGCTGGTGTTCAAATAAAGATTTAAATTATTTCAAAACAAAGTACAGAGAGTTTTAACTCTGGTAGGAGGCTTCTTGTGTTAGTCTTTCTGCTATATGCTATATGCTTTCTACATACTCAACCGTGTACAGGTACTATCTATTTACCACAGTGGTCTAGATTAAATTATGGAGACTTCTGTTTTGCTTAGTTTAGGAACTTGTGTCTGCTCTACTCGTCTGTTTTTTCTAGCATCTACTGCTTTTTTACAGCACAGAATAAAATTGGAAAATTTAAGTCTGAAAGGTTAAGTTTGTTAATTTTTTTCAAAAATTTGTCAAAACCATGAACAAGTACTGAAAATGAAATGCTACAGTGAAATGTTGGAAACCAACACAACTTAAATTTTAGACATTGCTCACCCCTTCAGAATTATTATAAATAAACTGATATGCAGATATGCAGATTTAAAGCTAAAATTGCAAATATAGTATTAGAGCATCTTTTACATGGAGCTTCAGTGTTTTATTAATAAAAAGGTTTGCAAAGGTTAGCCCTGTGGAAGGGAATGCTACGTTCTGCACATCTACTGAGCAAATAGAAAAGAGAATGCAAAATAAAAATTACCTAAAGCCGTGCTAACTAAACATGCAAGTCAATTATTAAACTTGAACAAGATTTTAGCAAAGAGTTTGAAAATTTCATCCAGTTGGTTTTTGAATTTTCAAGGAAGTCTTATAATTATTGATATTCTATAACAAAACCAGTGA
Source organism: Steatornis caripensis (assembly GCA_013398225.1). Lineage (NCBI taxonomy): Eukaryota > Metazoa > Chordata > Aves > Caprimulgiformes > Steatornithidae > Steatornis > Steatornis caripensis. The sequence continues at coordinate 49,735 of VZSC01019073.1, read as the reverse complement.
GCTTTTTCAGTTAGACTGCACTCGGTAATGTATCATCATTGTAAAAAGGTTTAGGTAAGATGGGATTTCATTCTTCTATGCACTTATTTTTCTGCATATCAGCAGATATTTCATGGTCAGCAACTGAGAGCACAAAATATTAATGTACAGACTCCAAACAGCACATACTTAAATGGTTTGTTTTTCTTAGCTGCTTTACATTTACTTGACATGGCAAAGGTCTACAAAACAAGTGTTTTATGACCGCAGACCAAAAGCCCTGATCCTACACACCAGAAAAAAAAAAAAAAGAAAAGAAAAAGAAGGGGGAAAAAGTATGGTAGAGTGACTACCTTTATTTTGCTCCAAAATAAATATTTACTTGCTTTTTCAAAGGAGACAGCAGGGAGGAAGGGAAAACACTGGCTTAATGGAACCTAAAAGAAAAGAAAGTTTGTTAAGTTCCTGTATTTGTCCTTCCCTAGAGAATTATCTCATTTAAATGCAAGACCCAGTCATGGAAAATGGCAAAAACAAAAGTTTCATGAATGTAGGCATGAAAAATACTTAAACTTGCAGTAAACAGTAATGAGTCAATATCTACTTATTGGGAAGATTGGTTTGGTATAATATATAAACATAGATACTTACTAAAGCCTGAATATCTGGAAGTTGACAAGCCCCACACTTAACCTGTTTGTGATAATCCTGAAGGGGGAACATCTCTGTGCAAGAGTTAAGTGTCACTAAGGTCATTATGTAGTATGTAATTATTATATTGGAAAAATGGAGCATCACACACGTATCTCTGATGAAAATGCAGTTCAGCAACACGGAGTTATAAGTGAACCGACCTTTTCTAAATCTAAAATAGACATGAATACACAAGAAGGAGCAGCATATTCCACTTATTCCACAGCATTTCAGCAACAAGGCAGATCTAAAGCAAGACGTACAAGTAAATCTGGCAATGCTGTAAGTGCACTAAAATCTATAAATAATAAAAAATACAGAAATAAGCTGTATAGGCATATGCATAGCTATTGTTTTCTCTGTATATTCCTTTGGATTATATTCTCATTGCCTTCTAGTTATACTTGCCATGTGTACTGAAACTACTGAACAGAATAGTCCTTTGTCACTAAAGAAAAAACTGCATCATCAAGAAGCAGAAACACAAATTCTTTATTTAAACAGATGCAAATGGTAAAAACAATGCCTTATTAAGTAAATCTACTGGAGATACAAGAAGAACTGCAGAAGAAACATCAAGCATGATGGATTATATGTTGATTACAAAATACATGCACAGCTGCCAATGAAACTTATGGGAGTAGGAATAAAGGCGAACATACACAAAAGTGCCATCTGCAATAACATGGGCACTACCACTATCATGAGAGCCAAAGTGCAAAGGTGGAAGCCTGGAAGACTGGTGTCTTGGTAAATCAAAATTACTGCTCAAATAAATGTATTACCCAAGTGCAGAGCTTCATTTCACAGGAGATGAAGTAGGCAGTAAACGACCAACTCAATTACCTAGTTTTCCATAAGGTTGTCAACACAAGATGATTTGTTGCATAACAAAGGATTCCAAATAAACTCATAGCTACAGTGCCATCATGGGTAACACATCTTAATACTCTGCTATTGGCAATGCTATGTTCATACAACACTTTAACCAAATCAATAAAAACTTTTCAGAAAGTGTGAAATGAAGCATATGGGCAAATCCATCTGACTATCACAACTCTCTGGGATATTCCAAAAAGCATCTGCCTCATTCAGTGCCCTTCATTTTATTAAACCCTAGAGATTTTGAGTAGCCTTTTTTCAAGATTGTGAGATTAATGGTTTGTTTGGGTTTTTTTAACAATGGTGCCTGGCTTTAGGATTACTGACAATAGATTCATGCTCCTGAGAAAAATGCAAAAACTTTGGCCTGTTAGAAAATGCGTTGAGGTAAATCAAGGCATGCTGATGCATGACTTTATTAGTGGTTTTATGCTGTTCTTGAACACAGTACAGCACAAGTTTGTAAGTTCTCAATGATATGAAAGCACATATGCAAACTGAATTTCAAAAACACAATAATGAAACATCTCAGCATGTCTCTCTGCTGTCCCATCTCACACTTGCAAACAGAGTTGGCATATTTTTCAGAAGTCTTTCTGTGATTTATGATTTCTAGAACCACATCTTCATTGTTTCTACAGTTTCTTAATGCTGTCCTATTGCAAGCACACTTGCAAAAATCTACATACTGCAGACATATAATTATAGTCAAAACATCTCTGTATTTCCACAGAGAAGAGTTTCCATGAAACTTTTCCCTCAGCTGCACCTCCGTAAGTACAATTATTTAAAGACACCCACAGACCTGTTTAATTTGATGGGCAAAATACCTACCTTCTCCACGTGGAAATCACAAGTTAAAGCTACACTTACAGTTGAAATTCATCTTGCTCACATCCTCTAGTGATTACAGCAGAAAAAAAAAATCGTTGTTAAAGAGGCTGTTGCATGTCTCTGTTTCCCCCAGTCTGCTTGCGTGACCGATGGTCCGTGCTGCCACCTATGGCCACAATAAGCAGGGAAGTCCAAGAGACCATGGCCATTACCTTTAATGAGATATAGTTTCTGCACTGGCAGCAATATTCATTAATACATATTCACTAATACTCCAAGGTAATGGAGAAAATTAATTTTTTAAACACGACTCTTAGGACATGCACATCTGTCATTACAGCTCTCATTTTTGAGGTCTATGTTCAACGTTAGTCACAATAGCCCCAAGAACTATTTTGTGCCTCACGTTAAACTTATACTTACAAGTCTTTCCACATGTGGGCTTATACAGAAAAGAACAGCAAAGAATAAAAGTCAAACATAAAAAGGAATCTCCTTCTTCCCATATACTTTTTCTTGTAAAGTGAAACCTACACATGGGTTTGGTGGTGCACCAAGGTTAACTCATTAAATGGAAAACCCCACTCTCTTGAAAGACTCTTCTATCACACCTTTTAGCGTTATTTTATTTCTGATACGCAAACTTTCTTCCTGTTTAGCATAAACTGAACATCTCACTTCTGCTGCCTAACAAGACTTTTACACAATCTGGACATCTGTAGGCCTGAAATGTAAGATGTCTTAACAACTGTGGGCCTTTAGAAAAGATGTATTTTTGAAGTACTTCTGTTCAAATTATTTTCTTTTTTTTTTTACTTTGATAAATGAAAGTCAAGACAAAGAAGAGAACAAGGTCAGTTTTGCACTGACTTTTTTATTTGATTTTCACCGCTAGCTGGAACTTGAATTGTAGTAAAGTGAATCAGCCTAGCTGCTCACTACTATGTTCTATTCTAAAGGGAAGTCAGCTTTCAAAAGTGGAAAATTTCCAAATTACATCTAGATTGACCAGAAATGCCAAACTTTGTGACTGTAAAGATTCACTCCAAAGAACTGGTGATAGGGCATCTCTGAGTTCAGCAAAACCAGCACAAGTATGGTAGAGCTGATCAGCTTGGTTCGCTGCTGCTTCTCACTTGTTCTTTCAAATGGACCTGGGAGGATGGGACCTTGGCAAAAGCAAAACAAAGTAACAGAAAACAAAAATATTCTTGAGGTCGGTTCTTAAATGAGCTGGGTGAGGGTCTACCTTCTAATCAACATCGAAGCAGAAAACTACACTGGAAAGAGAGGTTATGATACATAAAAGCTAAACACCAAGTTCATAATCTAAAATTTGCTTTATTTATGAAAATTTATAATGCCAGATGAAATGTCACATTGCTTTCCAAAAGACAAAAAATTCTTTGCCTGTAGGTCACTGGATTCCATCTCTGAAACAGTGGGACTTAACTGTACAGTTTCTTTTCCTTGAACCTTTTCCTGGCACGTTGCTTTATTTTTTAAGCAAATCTTAAAAAATGTTATTTATAAAATCCCATTTTAAAAGTGCAGAAATTATATCCTTTGCCAAAACGACATTGTATTTGACTGTGTTACGTGAGAAGGCAGTTCAGTTTGTTTAATACAGCTTCTAAAACACTTGGAAATATTGGACAGCTTTGTAAGTATGTATTCATTCAAAAATCTGCTCAGTCTTTGTGAGAGTACAAAGGTTGCACATGCATATGTGTACAGCAGGAATCTAAGCAAATACAAATTTACAGTTTATGCAATTCACTTCAAGGTCAAGTTTAAAATTATTCTGGCTTTAGTGGAATTTCTGTGAAAAAATCCTGGAAAAATCAGGTCTGGTGTTTCCTCAGAACAATGCAAACTAAGGACTTTCTTAGGAAGATATCACACCTTAATTATTTTGACATGACATTGCAATGTTTTGCAGAAATATAAAATCTTGCCTTGCAATGCAGTATTCACAGAAAAATCACTCAGGGAGAAATACTAGGTGAAAGTGTGTACACAATAACACACATTGATAACTGTGTCTTGAAAAACTGCAAGTGAAAGCAAAACAACTAGATAAATGTAGAAGTTACATTATTATTGAATTGCTACCCTAAGGACTAGCATAATAAACCTGACGTATTAAGGCCATATAAAGAACATGTAAAGTGATTTTTATAAAAAAATCAATTAATATAAAACCTGGATTGGACTTGCACAAAATGCCTTCTAGCTTTTTCTCCCCTCACTATGGTGTATCTATCTTCCCGTTTTCAGGGCCTGGCCAGAAGCAGAAGTGCTGGAGCAGCAGGAGGAGATCTGTGGGGCTGTGCTTCCGTCCCAAAGAGAGGAAGAAGTAACAACCCCACCTAAAAACCTGTTTTCATTAACTTGCTGACAGAGCAGATGCCTGACAAGAGGAAGACGAGAACCTTTATATTGTTGATGCTTTTCTGGAGAGGGTCGGGTGAAATCTCACCAGCCTTCAGGATGGAGACTGTAACCCGCACCCCTCACAACATCTTGCTGTGGTCCTGGGCAGGTGTTAGTGTCCACCACTGCCTGCCTTAGAACCATGAGTAGTTGCTGCAGTGGCCTTGATGTGCTCAGTGCTCTGGGATGGACCCCAAGTATCAACCTCTTGGAAGAAGGGAAGAAAGACCCCAGGGCTGGGGGCCAGCATGGAAGTGACCAGGCTGGCCAGGGGGTACCCAGCTGAGATGTGGCACTGGCCTTGCCCCCAGGCTCCCTGGCTCTCAGACTCTCACTGAGATGTTGGCTGTTTTCATTAAATGCTGTCATGGGTCAGAGCAAAATCTTGCTCTGATCCCACTCTCTCCCTTTCTCAGGCACTCTCTGTCAGATCTGCACCTCAGGCTGGAGGAGGACCCTTTCCAAAGCGGCAAGATCCCAGTTCTCCACCCTCCTCCATGCAAAAGCCCCTCATATGTTAGCATGCCTAAAAATGCATGAACAAAGTAGGTATATTAACTCCCGCTTATTAAAAGCAGATTATTGCAAATATGTATGTTGATTTCCAAGTAAAGCCACAAAGAAAAAAAAAAGGTTTTCATGCATGTTATTTTGGCAAATATTTTTCCCAAGGGCATAGGCTAGCGAACAAAACAATTACAATAAATTACAGTATGTACCATTAATACTTTTTGGTATGCACAGAACAATTTAAGGTGTTATAATGTCACACTGCTGTGTTAAAAAAAAGAGAAAAAATCACAGGCTTTTAAAGCTATTCAGAGAAGAATACAATGTTCGCTCTATGTTCTAGAAGCTATTAAAGAAAAAAAAAGTTTTTCAAACCATGCTTTAATAACACCATGATTACAGGTTGGGGAGTGTTTATCTAAAAGAACAAGATGAACATTTCTTATGGCCTTAATCCAAAATGCTTTGAAGCTGAAGAGTTTTTCCCAATGACTTCAATGGGCTTTGCTTCAGGCCTCAAGACCATTTGTCATTGTAAGATGCATCTACTCATTTCAGACCAACGTCCCCCCAAGACGTGTTACATCTGCACACAGTATGTCTGTAGTCAGATAGCCTGCACCAAGGCCAAGAATCCCACAGCCAGTTAATACAACAATCTTCTGGGGAGCAGAAGATGTCTTTTTGTAATGCCTTTGTGCCGTATCTCGCACGAAGCATCATCTATCATCAGGCTGCTAAGCTTGTCTGCAGTACAAATTCCCTTGTACCTCGTAAGTTTCCCCTCACAATATCTGGTGTGAAGGACCAGCAATTTTATTGTTTACAGGAGAAACAACAACAGAAACCCAAATAACTTACACAGGGTCCCATATGGTGCCAGTGACAGAGTTGAGTACTCAGTCCAGAATTAACCCCACTCCTCAGACAAACAGAGTTAGGAAAACCAGCCTAACTAGGTCTGTAGCTTTGAGTTTACTTAGGGCACTTTAGAAGACTACGACCTTCAATAGTTCAGTACCAGCTTTCACCATGAGTCTCCTGCCCGATAAGGGATCCCAATCCCCTGACCTCCTCCAGCGCTGTCAGTGGCTGAGCACCTGCAACATGGATTCAGACAAAGTGACTGGCATGAGGTTGAGGCAGGTAATGAGGACTCACAAGGTTCCTTGCTGTGGCTTTTGCTGAGTGTCCCAGAGCTAGGACGAGGCCTGAGTTTAGGGCACCCCACCTGTTTTGGAAGTGAATTCTGCATTGGTTTGGGTGGATTCACTTCTTTTAATGCGGGGTAGCTCTTTCCACAAAAGCAGCCTTAAGAGATGCCGACAGCAGAGGGTTGTTAGGATTTGAACTGCTTACATTCAATACCTGCATAACAGAAAGGGTAAAGAAATTACAAAAATATTCTCTAATTACAAGCAAATACACTGCAAAAATGTTGATGAAAAGACAGTACTTAAGATTTATAGGACGCAAAAGCGCAGGCCACAGCAAATTCACTAGCGAACCTGCACTGAAAACCAAAGACCTTGCTTCCATACACCCTTTTGTTTAGGAATGTTTGGGTTTGCAAGTCAGTGAACAACACAATACTCACACTGATACCACTGCACGCTTTTCAACATGTCAATACTGAGTTCGTTTGTGAACTTATCTATTTACAAATATACAAACTATGTCTTTTAGTCTGTCTTTAGTAACAGTATTTCAAGTAGAGGACATGCATTAGTGAATGCTGTGGTTGTTCTCCGAGAAATACCTAATGGAGGGCAAGGGCAAGGAATATATTAAAGGAACAACCAACAGAGGAAGCAAAGACAGCGTGAAATACCTTCACTTCAAAGGAAACAAATTCTTTATTCCCAGTTCTCTCAGTGTTAACAGTGTATAATTTGAAATGCTTCCTCACTAGTTTGTACTAAAATGGTCGTCTAACTGAGCTGGGAACAGAAAGATACGCTCAGGAGACACATGATTGGTGTGGAAATAAGACAGTGGAAAAAAAACCTGTAACACAACATCCCCCCTTGGTATGAAAAGCACATGGCTATTAGCTCTTATACAAGATATTTCTCCCAACATTTCAGGTCACATCTCAGCTATATATTTAATTTAAATCTGATTTGAATGTAATTAAATGGTAAACCACACAAAGTTATGAAAAAACTTACTCATAGGATCAACAATAGAGCAAGACAAAGGTCTTTACCATAGCTGTAAAACCTCAGACTACATTGGGGAATACTCAGTCTCAGCTGAAATTGTATTACATCTAAATTTAATTAATGTTATGCATCTGAAATGTTTCTGTTTTTAAATGACTTAGAGACAGTCCCTATGTGGTAAATTACTACTTTAGTTTGCTTCCTATTTTCCTACCCACCATCCTATCTGTTAATTACATAGTCTTTTGTGGTTCTGAAAGGAATTCCTCTCATTTGTTAATGGTGGTATGTATCAAACAGTTACCTCTAAAGCAGACTAGGAATCAGAGTTGGATTTCTTCATAAGATTGTTAAAAGTGATTGTTATGAACCAAGATTACAACAGCTTCCACCATCTCCAGTGACTGTTTTAGTAGTTTGAAAAGAAACTTGCAAGTCTAAGTGGAGGGTGGCTCCTACAAAAAATATCTTCTTCAGTAAGAAATACAAAATATGTGGCAATGAAAGCACTTTCTGGAAATCTCTATGATTATTATTTATTACTTGTTTTATGGAAACAAACATTCAATTACATGAATGTGGTAATCTTAATCTGTTTTTTTCCCCCTAGTTCCACCAATTTTAGAGTTAGCAAAATAATCTCCTGAACACATGGGTTATTTCCAGTTTTAGACACAGGTCTTAAAAAGGACAGTTAAACCATCAGGTACACTGTAATTGAGATAAAGTAAAGTTCCTCTTTCAGATCAATAGAAATGAGAAGTAGCTACATCAGATTCTGTGTTCCCTCGGTATTGTATTATTTTAAATTCCGACTCTCCTGGAGATTTACAGCCCTGTGAACCCCATACTATTTCCAGCTCCTGCCGTAACCTCAGTTGTATTACTTCCCCCTGTTCGTGCAAACTTGCAGTATTCAGCTAAGATTTAGAGCCATGTTTTTCATTTAAAGCAACTGGACAGGGCCTGCATCAGGGGGAGTGCTGAGACCTTCAACACTGGTGTCAGAGGGAGAGCAGGAGCGCAACTGTGACAGTGACAACCCCCTCTGCAAGTCACACATGGGGGCAGAATTCCAGAGGTTCCCTGTGCCAGGCTCACATCATGGGTCTTCTTCTGGCACAGCCCTGAGTGCTGTGACTGACTGGAAGCAGTGCCAGGGAAGGATTTTGCTTCGCACTAGGAGGAACCGGGTTTGGATTCAGAGACGCAAAAGACCTCACACGGTTCTGGAACACCTGCGCATCACAGAGAGGGCAAAGGGAAAAACACCCCATAATGAACTGCAATTGTCTGAATAGGCATTGCCCCTTGCTGTTTTGTATCTGTATGCATGTGTGTGTACACACACGTATGGATGTACATACATGAGTATGTGTGTGCACACATACATGTTTCATTTGACCCTGGAGGCAACGCTATTGCCTTATATTCCAGGATATTTTTTCTTCCAAATACAGGCATGTGTGCACACATGCACACCCAGAGTTTGCCTTCTACTTGAGGTCAAAAAGCAAGCTAGTGGACTCAGCCTTCTGCAGTAGGAATCCAGTGTTAGGAGCCCCCACGATGTATCTATCAATCATAGAATGGTTGATATCATCAAGGAGGAGCAGTATCTATAGAGTTCAGACACTACAACTCTTCAACATCAAACACAGGGCAAGACAGGAGTATTAGGCACAAAATGTTTTTACAGCATTTTTCTAGAAAGGAAACCCTGCCAAACCAACTCTCCTACATTTTATCACAGTAGATACAGTACATTAAGGTCTAGAGAAAGATCTGCCTGACCGGGGTATCACAGACTTGACTTACCTTGCCAACTAGAGTACATTTAGTATTGCTTGAAAGTCCCTGGATTGATCAGAAGTTATGTTGCTGATTGAAGGAGCCTACAACTTGTCACATCTGCAAGCTGGTCAAAATGTAAAGATTACACAAGGTCACTTTTGAAAAAGTGAGAGCAAAATTCAGTTTTCTAATCAGAGGGAACTAAACCTCATTCACTGAGCCATGTCATTGTTCATGCTGTATGCTACTACTCTTCTAATATGCCTTTCCCAGAGTCTGAGAAAATCCCCAAAACTTGATTCCTGCCATTCCACTAACATTTCCTGGATTTATTTATAGAACAAAACCATACATTGTTCCTTACAATATGAATTTAATTCCTTTCTTCAGACAGTGGATGGCTTTGCTAGTGGATTTTTTCTTCATATTTTGGGTAACCAAAACGCTAATTTGAGAACAGTTTGTGATGGAGTTCTCGTGTCTAGAACAGAGTGACTGTCTATGCAAGGTCAAACTATGACTTAAACACAGTAAAGTGTGGCTTATTTGAAGATACAACTGTGCTTGTAGCTGAGTTTTTCATCTGTACATTTGTTTTGGCAAATACCTCAAGGCCTGACATTGAGAGTGCTCCAACTCAATCAGTGTCCCTGATCTCTCTTCCAGAAAGCATCAGACCTTCATTCCCGTATCACTGATGTGAGATGATTTCTCTGAGCACAGAAGCAGGTGACATCTACTGAACTCCTTAGATAGTGAGAAACAAATTAAAATTTGTATCTCTAATAATATTTTGAGGTACTGTTACTGTAAAGTACATTACTTTGACTTGCTGTGATGTTCACAGCCATGGCAGAAACAGGAAGCAAAGGTCACCTGTCTCCATAGGGAGCATGTCCTTCTAGATGAGCCTTTAGGGAAATCATTAGATGAAACTGAAAGTAGTGACATTTAGATGAAGGTGAAGGAATGAAGCTGCCTATCAAAGCATATAATAATAAGGCCTATTTGCACTTATCAGTTTGCGCTGTTGGTGAATCCTCTGTTCTTACACAGCTGTTTATACTGCATTGCTTATAGTTTTCTCTTCCCCATAGTCCTGATGGGTAAAACAGATGAAAACCCCCTGCAGTAACGCAGATCTCGAACAATATTAGAACGGGATTCAGATTGGTGTTCATGCCAGGCTGCACTAGCATGGTGGATGAGGTGTGCACATGTACAGCCACTTAGTTTTGCTGCTCAGACTACGACTCTCCTGATGTTCCCTGATCCGTGACTGCAAATCCATTCCCCATCTACCTCATATACTTTTGCAAACAGGGACCCACACTGTTTTCAGGCACAGGCAGATGCCCAGTTGACCAAGGTAGTGTTGGGTCCTATAGACCTTTGGTTCTTTATGCCCTGGGACACATGAACCCTAAGAATGTCCTGTAATGGGTCAAGACTTTGCCTTGCCGCTTGTGACTGTGCTACACACAAAGCCCTCCTGCCTCATGTTCCGTCTTCTCCCTCCTCACCTCTTCCTCACCAGGACTCATGAATATGAGCAATGCAGACCCTCAGGGTTGCTGACGCTGGACTGATCCTCAGCCCTGCCAGGGACCAGTTCAGCACAGGGGTGTTTTGCCCTGTCCTGAGGTGAATCTCAGGAGCATTTTTGTGCTCTGTAGGCATAGGCTGCACATAAGAGAAGGGGCTGATGCCACCAGGGCTCCTTCCACCTCTTTCTCCAACAGCTCTTCACCACAGTCGGAGTCAAGATCAGACACCTGCACTGTATCAGAGAGCTGGGCTTGAATGAGGACAGCTAAACCATTTGGGATGGCAAGGAGAGGGCATGCCCCAGGTCCAGTGTCATATACAATCGGAGAAGGGGAAAAGGCAGTCTCTGCCCCATCAGTGAGCTGCTGTGAACACTACCAATGCTCTCTCCACTTTTCCCAAGGTCAGTCCCTGTCTTCTTAGGAAGATGACTTTGGCTGAAGCAGAGTAGGGAACTAACAAGAGGTAAAAGAAAACTTTCAAAATATCCCACATACTTCTCAAAACCACCCTGCCCTCTCCTAACTGTCCAGACATATACGTGTTGCCTAGAAAAGTTGTTCTGCCACCAGGACAAACTCCAGCTTTGCTAGCCCTGGCAGGAAGAAGTAACATTGCATACCCTATTGAGCAGCATTGTGCTGACTTTGCTGGGCCCCAGCCCCAACGCTTCCTTCCCTTCCCTACTCCCACCTTACCACCTTGTCCCATCCACTTACCGCCACATCCCTTCTCTGGGCTTACTTGGCCTTCCTTCCAAATCTTGAGGAGGAAAGGCAGATCCTGACTCTGGATGGGTCTTTGCAGCAGACATCACGAGGGACTAGCCTGGGGAGTTACAGAGCAACAAGTTAATGACAAACCATATGACTTAGAGGAACCGCTAATGTGTTGGTAGTGGTAACCACTTGTGCAGAAGTGTTCATCCGAGCCACAGAGGAGGTGTTTGCATGCTGTCATGACTCCAATCGTGGCAGTTCAGGGAAGTGTGTTCACAACAACAGAGGGGACAAAACCACTCTGTGGTACTCTGTGTATCACCAAGGCTGGCCTAGAGAATTGTATACTGCTTCTCTACCATCACTTTGAGAGCACATCCACATCTTAGCGGTGATGGGACAGTCAGTATAGGAGACTGTTCTATTTTTTCTGACTATAGTCATTTATAGGCTTGAATGATTGAGGCTTGAAGAAGGGAATTAGGAGTTTCCCAGACTGCACCCAAAACACCCAAAGTTGTAATGCTCTTTCACTGTCAGAAATGGGCTGAACTTCAGATGATGCTGTACAGAAGCTTTCCATTGACTGCCACTTTTTCATTTATTATATCTCTTCTCTCGCTGAGCCATCTGTGGTGTGACTGGCCACTTACTCTCCATTTTCAAGGCAGTAAGTTGGTAAAGGAAGCCAAGGTACTTGATTAATGAAGTTCATTAATCTGAGAATGTGAAACCTAGAAGAAACAAAGAACTTAAAGTAAATAAACTTCACAATTTTTTATTTATTTATCCTTTATTTAGTAATAACACCCAAAGCTGCATTATATTAACACAAGTAATAAAGCTTTCATATTTTATTCCTACCAGTGCATTTCCAAACCCAGGTGAAATGCTGGAAATAAGTAATGCTGCCATACCATGAACACAAGGTGTAGATCACAATGATACATGACTTACAAATGAATTGCAATGTAATAAAATAAAAAGTTGTGGTTTAGGTATGAAACCTGTAACCTAAGGAACTGTGGCCATTTCTATCTCCACAAAGTACCATAACAAAACAGCGGCTGTAGGAACTATAAAGATAACATATTTAATTGTACTTTTTGCATCCCTTTATTGAATACTCCATGTTGGATGTACAACTTATATCTATAGTGTGTGTTCGCTACAATGCTACAATGAGAATGTGTATTGCTTGTATTACAGAAAGGGTCATGAAATGTATGGACCTGTCTGCATGTTTAACAAAATGAAACAGCAATACCATAAAACTACACCACATGTGAATATTGTAAATGGTTAAGTTATCAAGTCATTCATTCAAAAATCCAAATATTTCATTGAAAAAAGTATATAAAATGTAGTAAAACATAAATTACATTTAAGGTCTGTACATGATTCATCCTGCAAATAGAAGCACAAAACCAGCACTTTGTACAGTATTGCTTATTTTGGTCTTCTAAAGTTTAAAGGTTCATTTTCACTGAAGAGGCAGAAAAAAACATGGTTTCACACGCAATCCAGCAGTAATTGCGATAAATCAAGTAAGTCTACAACCCCGCACAAACCCCGACACTTTTACAATGTAGGAACATACATGTGGAGCTCTTTTCTGTACTTGATAACCAATATGCAATTAAAGTTGGACAGTTAAGTTAGTGCACACCTACAATATCCCCTACAATATCCCCATTTTTGGTTAACAGTGTATTAAGGCTGCTTGCTGCTGAAAATACACAGCAGAGAAGGAATAATTTCATCCACAAATGCAGTCAGACGATCTCATTTGAAAGCTTCTGTTACAGTCATTCATTGGGAATGTTGAAAGAAAGCCATCCTCTCTCCTCTCGTGTTATTCCACAGGATGTTGTGGATGCTAGAAGTTTATGAGGTTTCAAAATCATTTGGATAAATTCATGGTAGAAAATTCCATCGAGGGCTATTAAGCAGAAAAAAAAATCCACTTCTGGCTTGGGAAGTCCCTAAGCCACAAATTGCTGGAGGCTGGGCTAGTACCCTGGAGAAATTCTACAAGGGGGATTGCCCTTGCAGTCTTCCTTGGGCAAACTTTATCAATGGCCTTTCAAGACATGCTACTGGGCTGGACAGACACATGGTCAGACTCAGCACAACCAATTTTATGTTTGGTTTCCCTACTTTTCTGGTTATCATAAAACAAACATGGATCAGTATTCTCAACTTGTTATTTTTTCAGACTCCAAATGCGAACAACAATCTCATGTCCATTATATCAAAGAGATAAATACTATAAACTAAGCTTTTCATCACATCCAGGGCAATTCTTTATGCTCAGAGCAATTCTGCAACCATAGCTGGATTCCTTTCTGTGTTATTGGTTTAAGCATAATTCACTAACATTACACTCACATATCATGATATACATGATGTGCAATGCTACTCTGCAATGTGTTGCACGGCAACAGTACATAACTGAAAAGCAGCTTCCCTCAAGAATTGTAGGACAGTAAAAAGATTAAACCCAGCAATTCTATACCATCATATTTGCAAAATCTGATGGCGGCAATGGTCAATAAACCTGGTATATCATTACTGCTGCAATTTACATGGATGTAGCTTTTTCAGTTTTGTTTCTTTTAGTCATATCAAAATCACTGCTATTAAGCCTAAGGATCTACAGTCTCCATGCGTGGAAGTGATGTGAAATTCTTAGTAATGAGGCCAAATTCATTAGGCTTCTGACTGAATTTCTGCTTCGTCCATTTGAAGTGTGTCATTATCGCCCAGCAACTCTGTTTCAGGCACAGAGCCCTCCTCTTCCTCCTCCTCCTGGACAGGATTCTGGGCGATGTCTTCTGTTCCATTGTGTGTGTCATCCGTTCCCTCCGAGAGCAGAGCAGCCCTGTCGGCCACTGATGTGTTGGAAGGCGCCGTTGTTACATAGCCTGTGCTGGTGGATCCACTCCCACTGTGGTGGGAGCCTGGTTTGGGAATGATCTGGGGAGGCATTTGCTGAGGAGCCATTTGCATTGGAATTTGGACAGGGTAAAAATTTGGCAAGTAAGCGCCATAGGCAGGCATTGGCTGGTAACCATTGACTGGAATGTAGAGCTGAGGAGCTGGGACCATCGGTCTCATCTGCCCTTTCATTTGTATGAACTGCGGTTGAGGGAAAGCTGGAGTTTTCTGCTTTGGTCCAATGTACCTAGCGTTGCTGACATTGCTGACAGGACTTGTGCTAAGAGAACTTGTTTGTGTTGTGTTGCTTGCCCCAGAGGTTTGCGCTGAGCTGTTGTAATTAGAAAGGTTTCCCCATGTTCTTAGTCTGTTGTGTATGTCTTTAAATCTTGGTCTTCTGTTGGGAAATTCATTCCAACATTCTAACATCAAAGAGTATATCCATGTGGGGCAGTCGTCAGGACATGGTAAAACCTGTCGGTTCCTGATCATCTCGATGACATCCTGGTTAGAATAACCACAGTAAGGCTGCAGGCCATAGCTGAAAACTTCCCACAACACAACTCCATATGACCATATATCTGAATCAATAGAAAACTTGCCATACATAATAGCCTCAGGGGACATCCACCGGATAGGAAGAAGTGAATTTCCCATCAGTTTGTAGTAATCAGCAGCATAAACTTCCCTGAAAAGGCCTAAATCAGATATTTTCACGTTCAACTTATCAAACACTAGTATATTTCTAGTGGCCAAGTCCTTGTGGACAACATGGTGGCTTGAAAGATATTCCATTCCTGCAGCTATCTGAGTCACGATGTGGAAAAAGTCTGCTGGTTCCAGAGTGGATTTTACTGTCTTGTCGTCGTCAGTGCTGCCAACATCCGAGTGAGGAGACCTCATCACCAAGAACTCATGCAGGTCACTGTGGGAACAATAACTAAAAATCATGCTTATGGGTTGTTCCTTCGTCACTATTCCCAGCAAACAAACAATGTTTGGGTGCTGTAATCGTGATCTCATCATTGCCTCATGTTTGAATTCTTCCCGAAGAGCCAGTTCTGCTTTGTCTTTAAGTGTCTTGATAGCAACAGCTTGTGTCTGTTCGCCTGGTGCTGTACCGAAAAGATGCCCCTTGTAGACTTTGCCAAATCTCTCCTCTCCTAGTTCCTCCATAAACCGCACAGTGGACAGATTGATTTCTCTAAGTTTAGCCTGAAATGAAGCAAAGTAAGTCAGTCAGTAAAAAAAATCACAGTGTTTTCTAAACAAAAGAATCTCTTATTAAAGAAAAGTTGCTAGATGCTCCAAATGGAAGATAAATTGGGTCAAAATGACTTCTCAGCTCTTTGTATATTCACATCAGATATTGATTTTACAGTTAACCTTGAAATAAGTTACACTATTATCAGAAGTGTAAATTGAATTATGCTGCAAGATGATGAGTATAATTATTTTTACAAAGGAGCGACCATATTTCCTGCAAGCTAAATGAATAATCGGTTCAAAGTAAATCTGGCAAACAATGACATCTGTTAACTGCAGCTGCACTTGCCCTACAGGTCTGTCCAGAGGTGCCTACTGGAGATCTGTCAGAAAAGCTGTGGGTACTGGCTGAGGAGGTGGCAGCCTTGAGGTGAACTGAAACATCCCTTCCAGCAGAAGGAGGAACAAAACTTCTCTGTCTCGGTTCTGCAGTAGCAGATATGCTCTTCCTCCTCCATTGCACTACAGGAGCGGCCACTGCCTGTGGGTAGCAGTACACAGTACCCCTGCTGAGAAACCTCACGCTAGCTCTGATGAAGAGCAGCATAGAAGATGAGTAGAAGGAAGAAAGAATTTCTCTCTCTTCTCTCTGGTGCAGGAAGGAAATGGTGGCAAAGCCAAGAGTGAGAAATCCCCAGTCTCCCTCCTGCAGCTCAAAGGGAAACCAAGGGATTTTGTGATGGTGATCTAATGGATCTGTCCTGACCAGCATGGACTGGAGGAGTCCCCAGCTGAGCCAGACGCAGCTGGCACAACTTCACACACAGGGCACTGCAGCAGGAGGGAGCAGAGCAGTCTGGAAAGAGGCTTTAACAGGTGATTTGGGAACAAGCTCTGATTTTAGTGGCCAACAAACTGTAGACTGGACCAGACAGTTTCCAGCACAGCCCAGACTCATTAAACCTCACCTTTATCACAGAAAGTCAATGCAGTATGTTACGATTGGTGATATCCCACAAATATTCTAAATTTCCTGAACAGATGTTGCTAATTGTTCCAAACTGAGCATTGTTTTTTAGAGCTTGCATCTTGTAAATGCTGTGATTAAAAATTCAGCGCTAGCTCTGAACAGGATTTTAGTGCAGAGATCAATTAGTTGACCCAAAAAATCATATGCAGGAGTTGAGATCTGTAGACGGAAGTTCAAATAATTTTCATTTCACCATCCCTTGTGATACACAGCCTTACAAATGCATTGTGTCCTGGTTCAGCTCCCCGTGCCGTGGTGGTTCAGAATACCAGTGGGCTGAGCTGCCAGATTAGACAAGAAACCCCACCGTGCATTCTGCTTTAAACAAGCAAACCTGCTGCGTCATTACCAGGAGCGAAAATGAGCTGCAGGCTGAAGACTGGATCAGAAATAACAACATTTCCAGTCACTGAGACAACAGGCAGAATGGGGATTGACAGGCAAGGGCAAATGCCATAAAATACTTTGTCCTGAAAGCTGTTGCCCAAGGCCAGGATTTCTAGATACAGCTGGCGAGTGCAAGACCTGGTTTTCACCGGAGAGCTAGTACAGTATGAAAATTAGGTCCCTTACAACACTGCTCAATTTGAACACCGATAACCTGAGACACTGAAAATCATGACACTTTGGAAATATGTGGTCTAAGAAAATTCTGGAAAAAACACCTGTTTGTGTTGATTAATGAGTGGCATTTCCATGTCCTGGCTAGGAGATGCCATCAGCTGGCGGCGTTGTGGTGTAGCAGCAGATGCCTTCTGTTTGTTTCTGCACATACAGACCAGGAAGAAAAGGCAGGCAATAACCAGAGGTATGGCTATGCTGGGAACCAGGATGTAGAGGATTCCCATTTTACTGTTGTCACGTGGACCTGTCAGGCACAGAATTGTTCATTGTTTACAATAAGTATTTTTAATGCATTCGATAGTAAAGCAAAAAACCCACCCCAAACAAAAACCAAACTACAGTATGATTACTAATACTGTATTTTAAATGAAAAGCAAACTCCTATAGTTTGAAAACAAAAGTCACATTACATTCTCTCCCTTCTACATAATTTTCCATAAAATATTTCAAAGAAATTTGAATGGACATAGCAACTGGTAACATGAAGATAAATCAGAAGCCCCACATTTAATGTATTGACTCTAACAGCATGTGGATTATTTCACTTTGGTTTTGAGGCTTCTTTTTTTGGAAACTTCAGAACATAGACCAGAGTGTCATTTCATTATCTTTCCAGGGGATAAACCCCAAGTGAGTAGTCTTCATCACAGTGAACTCAATGCAATAAACCACAGCGCAACATTGCAGTCTGGCCTTCTCTCCCAACTTCAGCCATTTAATCAGCACTTTGTCCACTTTTACCTTCACTGGTACTACTTCTACCCAAAATAAAACAAATGTTTATTCTCCCTAGCAGAGATATTATTTGCTCTGTGTTTAACACAATTAAAGTGCTTTTATGTTACAGTGAGACACACATGAAAAAGACATCAATATGCTCAATAAGACTGTTCTGGAATCTTCTTAAAATGCTTTTTTCTTGATACTTAGCGACACTAGGAAATCATAGTGATGTCCAAAACATTCACTGGAACTGCCTGGGATGTTTTCTGCAGTCCGTGGTTTTGCTATTTGTGGCTACTGCTTTCACCACAACCACATCCCAGTGCTATCTTTACACCATGTTACATGCAACATAGAAATTTATTATAAATGTCAAATCATGTTACTGTAAAAAAGCGAAGTAACTAAGAAATTTCATATCAATTTTGAGCACTCTTAATTATCCAGGCAATCTGTAACAAAACTACTTTTACGGCTTCCATGATACATCTTTTGCTGCAGGAAGCATGCTTTTCTTCCTAATGAAGCACAGTATTATGTTGCTTTGTTGTGTCCAAAGACTATTACCACTGCAACAGCTCTAGAGTGAAGGCTGTACTGATTCACGGACAGTATTAAACTGTGAGAGCTATGCTTTTTATTTTTGCTATCAGTCGTGCAGTACAGAACCACTAGCAGATAGTGTAGGACTTTTCTGATAAAATAATCTGTTTCGTGACATCTCTGATTCCACACTTCACACGGCTTCCTTCCAACCAAGCATGGTGCTGTATCTCCCTCTACAGGACCTGAAAATCCTTGCTGCCTTTAAGATGCCGTACAGAGCAAACACAATATACCATTGAGTAGTGTGAGCAAAGCAAACACATATAGATGCTAAGTATGTCAAGTCTGGCATTTGACAAGTTAGAATACAAACTGCAGCAGTATGATTAATTATTATCTCAGATTGAGCACCCAATGCTTAATAAAAAAGTGTTACAATATCTCAGTTACAAGCACTGATATCCAGAAAACATTAAATGTCTACAACACAAAACCAGGGTTCTGCATTACAGCAAGTGAAACATTTCAAAGCATAACCCTCTTAAGTGAATTGTACTTGTAAGAATAGGGAACATTCAAAATTACACAGGGTTCGGGACAGTAGTAGGGGAAAAAAGAAAGAGAATACATACTACAAGAAGGTATGTCACACAGTTCCATGCGTACGTTTTTATTCTTTGTAAAACACCAGGGCCCATCCATCTGACCACCAGGATTTCGGCAATATGCGTGTCCTCCGCCTAGCTCTGGAAACTGTGTGCTTGTCAGATCATGGCTGTGGGGACTCTGGGAGTCCCAGTGTTGGCAAGTGTGGCCAGACTTGGTAACACTGACCGTCCCTCTGTAGTCTGCTCCAGAACCATTGTAGCACTGATGATCTGCAACATGGAGTTTGACAAAACATTGCAAATAACAGATCAAGGGCCATCAAGACCAAAAGGATTGAAGAGCATAGACCAAGTATGCAAAAAGTACTTGAATTTAAGTACTTCAGGATTTAAATTAAAGCTGTGGGGTTTGAAATTTCAATTCTGCAAGTATCTGTACTCTTGTACTCTTACATCCAGTTATTTCTGGACTGTGTCCTGGAGTGTCTCAGCTAAGGGGCATGTATGGACCTTTACATACAGGGCAAGGTAAGTTAAACTATATTAGAGATACAAGTTTCACTTCAGGAAAGGTCTTGAGATTCCAACAGTTCAAACTTCCTGCCAATTTATTCTTCACAATCTTCCTGTCTTCCTCACACTGTGCATTTCCTAGAGAAATTAGTGTGCACTTTTGAACACCCTTGCCAACTTTTCTGTCCTTTCTTCTTTAGAAAGAAGGGGTTCAGGCTTTTCTTCTCTTTAGATACATCACTTTCATATCTGCTGAACTCCTATCTTTATTCTCTCTCTGTTTTGCTGCTATCCTCTCTTCATACTTTTTGAATGTTTGTCTACCATGGGTCTCACCTGAACTGAATCATGCCTTTTTCTGTATGTTTGCAACATTGCCTTCTCCGTTTTCCCGAGTTCCCTCCCCAGCCCTCGGGAATACAGCTCTCTCAAAGCCCTTGCTCCCAACTTCCAGGGTACTGGTGCCACAGTTGTTTCACCAGAGCAAGCACTGCTGGCTATGAAGATCACAGACAACTTTTGCCAGACTTTTTGTTGGTTTTATTCTCATTCCTTTTTCTTGATACCTCGACCCAGGCTGATTTGTCTCTGTCATCATTTTCTCAGTTATTTCTGCTTCTGAGCTACACTATTGTCTTACTAACACACAGCTAGTCTTCCATGCCCACCATTACACCATGATCCCTGCTCCTAATTGCTAGTTCAGTCAATGGGTATTCAGAATAATCTTATCACACTTTGTACTTCAAACGCCTTTAGTTTCTTGGAGCTTCCTTGTTGAGCATTGTAGGGGTGATGATTAATTGCTAGGAAATGGAGTAGGCAGGAAAACTGTCAACACATAATGACTGACAATGGAACAGCCTTTCTACTCCTGGATGCAAATCTAAATTCATGGAAGTGAGATGAATGTTTTCACCCATGTCGGAAGGGAAGCCTGCAACGCACTGCTGCCCCTCGCAGATCTGAGTCAAACTGGTTGTGTGAACATAAAGTTTAATAGCTCAGGGTGGTTGATATAATCCTTTTCAGTACTAAGCAACATCGTTTAAACTTCCTTGCCATCCTCACTATACCTTACAACAGAGCAAGATTATGGTCAGTATTAACATGATAAAAAGTAGTAGTGTCCAGTATAGCAGCACTTGCTTTACAAAAGGAATGACTGATAAAATATTGTCTGTCAGATTCAACCTGATGAAGCAACAAACGCTGTTTTTTCCCAGTGATAAAACATTGAGACTTACATCGGCTGAGTCTCTCCATGGGGATCCCAATCCTTATGCAGTTGGCAGCTTCCAAGGTATCAGGTCGTGGGAGATCCTCGCACTTGGGCAACTGCAGCTGCATCAAGATGAGGGGGTTTGACCTAGCAATGTTGTACTCCTGCCTACAGAGATCGTTCTCCAGAACTTCACATTCATCCCGGCACAGCTCCCGTGGCTTAGGGGTCCGAGAGCGCTCATCACACAGGGGAAACACAAAGTGGCAGAAGGATGGTATAGCAAACTGTGAGCACTGATCGGACAAATGCGTGGAAGTGCCGATCATGGTAAATGCAGCTGGAAAGGAACAAAAATAATGCTTATGTATTAATTCATGAAAAGCATGAGAAACAACATAATTTTTATGCCATTTGCCTCTTACAACTTTCATCTTTTCTTGAGGGTTGGAAAGCCTGCTGAGCAGCGGCAAAATGAAATCATTTGTGCTGCAAAGGAGGGTTGAAAAATGCGGAAAGCAAGTCCAGCATCCCAGTGTGTCTCTTACATCTGTACAGAGCTTGTAGGACCTCTGTTCTTAGGAGGTTATCCAAGTGACTAGCATTGAGCAAACAGTTGGTGCATGGCTAATTTTTGCTTGAAAGGATAAAGAGCAAAGATATACCTGCCAGGATGCTGACATGTATTTCCAAAGTTCCTAATCAAGTAAAATCTGAAAGAAGATCGCCTAGCTTCTTCCTTCTGTAGACATTTTGATCAATAAACAAGACAAGTGTTTTTGAAGTCTTAAGAGGCGAAAGGAAATGTGTCATTGGTATTTGGGGAGATATTTCTATTAATAGACATGAGAAGTCTAACAGGCAGTAGTTTTAGGAAAAATGAACGTAATCGGTCTCAGCACACTGATCACATTAAGATGAATGTCATAATGAATGAGGAACTTAACCCTCCCCTTCAGCTGTCAGCATCTACACACTAATATTTATTTGAGTGTTTTCTTGCACATTGCAAAGAAAAGACAAATGAGCATGTGCATCATGTATCTGGGGATGAATCAAGCTTTAAATGTAGGAAAGTTAATTCCCACACTGGAAAACACCATTTATGAGTGAGGCTTGCTGGACTGCACATTCCACCAATGCACACCGTAAAAAGAGAGGAAACGAGCAGTTCAAGTCATTCAGCAGTCTATTTACAACTTACAAAGCAATTCTTTCCCTCTTGTCCAGCTCTCTCCTTTCAACCATTTACTTCCTGCTGCCACTTGCTATCAGAGAGCCTCATGTCTCTTCCTAAACACCACACATGCAGCAAGCAGCCCCAACTCCAGACTTTTTGCAGTGTTTACTTTTGTAAACACTTTTGCAGTGTTTACACCTTTGCTTGTTTTAATACAGGAATATAAACACAGGAATGTAGCCATTTATCAGTCATGTAAGGAACACTACGTGCAAGCATGGTATCAGGCCTCAAACCACACCTGAGATGTGCTTATCAAGAAGGGAAAAAAATGAACGCGGAGGAGTAAAGCGGTCTCTGCTGGCTATTTGAAACAGCACACTAATTTTTGTGAAGGTGTTAAAAAATTTAGATCAGCATGAGCGAAGACTGCACAATTCACAACCATGTCCTTGTTTTAATGGGAGGTGCAGAAGCCGGCAGGACTGTGTGGTGGCATCTAAGGGTTTGGGTTTTTTTTAGTTATTAAACATCACAGCAAAGACATTTCTAGCCACACATATCCACACGTCAGGGGTAAGATCCATGCACTCTTCTTGCTCTCCAGTCTTTCAAGTCATGTCTCAAGTTTTTCTCCAGAAATGTCCTTTTAAAATAGAAGGCAGCAATTCTCACCTAACCACATGTCCAGGACTGAACAGCACCAGGGGCCACAGAGACAAAGGGGACGTATTTCACACATCAGCCCCACAGGGAAATGAAAACCCAGCATGAAAATTCCCCATAGCTGTCCTCTGTAACCTTTTTAAAATGCTCTCAGTGCCGAGCGAGCGGTAGGTGTCACCGCTTCCCGCGTGCAGCCTCCTCTCAACGCCCTACGGCTCTAAGCACAAATACCTCCCACCAAAAACTGTGCTTAGGAAGTATGGGCAAAAGCATAAGCAAAATCTCAGCAGCAGTTATATTGGAGGTTTTTTTTTTTTTTTTTTTTATCTAACAAGTTACCACAACTTGGTCATTTGGCCAGAGAACATCCAGTCTTGCGATACTTATTTTACAAATAACACTGTGAAATCCTCACAGTTATTTTGCATAAGGCATTTGACAGGTCCTTCAGATGTATATAGTTTGAAAATGCCCTATTATTAATGGATTATCATTACTGCTTAGCTAGGCACTTGGCAGCTCTACATGGTAGTTCACAGAGTTTTCCTAAAAAATAACTGTTCCATCAGAAATTCTCCTCAACTCCAGGAGGGAGAGTCCCACACCCAGCCTCGAAAATCTGACCGATAATCAGTGGTATTAGAGATCAAACCAGGTCATGAATGTCCATGCAGAAACAAGTATAACTTGATCAATAAACATTTTCTGGAAGATACCACCATTTTATCCTGCTTTTTTTTTTTTTTTTTGAAAAGGACATCATGAACCTAATTCACAGAGTTATAA
The DNA here is from genome assembly GCA_013398225.1 of Steatornis caripensis. Taxonomy (NCBI): domain Eukaryota; kingdom Metazoa; phylum Chordata; class Aves; order Caprimulgiformes; family Steatornithidae; genus Steatornis; species Steatornis caripensis. Next base: position 26,131 of record VZSC01019073.1, on the reverse strand, counting down.
ATTTAATCATTTCAGATAGCTGAACATTTCCATATTACTGAAAGACATCTAAACGGGTTAGAGATTATGTCATAGAAAAAAGATTATATCAATAGTAGGTATTAATTAATAACATAATGGTAAAAGAGACTGGAATTACAACAGAGTACAGGAGAAATGAGGAAGGGGAATGGATCGTAACAGCGCAAGGAAAGGTCAGCGCTTGGATTTGCCAGTCCCAGAATATGATCACCATCTCAAGAACAGAAAAGACCTGACCTGGATCTGTGGCTTGACAATGAGCCTTAAGGTAATACCTTTACAGAGATATTGACAAGTGAAGTCAAACTCTTTTTGGCAACTAGTTATGTTAAAATTGCAGATTCAATTAGTTAGACATATCTGGCCAGATGCAAGTAAGCTCCTGTTGAACTGAGTTAATTGGCCACATATTATGATAAACAGTTCGCTCTTTCTTTGTTCTACTTGTGTGCATCAGAGCCACAGCCACTAATGTCGGCTAACTGAGGTCCAGTGAAGAAAACCCGTGTTGATGTACAGCCCATGAAAAGTCATTAAGGTTTTAGATGCATGTTTCTGACTCTGTACCACAACGATGACCAGAGAAAGAATCAGCAGGGGCAGAGCACAGGAAGGTCAGCTCTTGTTTTTTATAAATCGATGTGAAACAAAGACTTTCCTGGGATTATGCAATAGGGGAGGAAACCCAAGAAAAAAGCCACTGTACATTTTTCAAGAAAACAGAAAAGCTGTAATTTTTATTACATCACAAATTGACTTTTAAAGAAATCTATTTGAATCCATCACGCAAAAATCTCCAGTATAAACGACAAGCTGTTAAAAAGTCAATGCGCTGACACTTTACTTAAGGACATGGAAAAAGCTTCTACACATGACAGTAGATACTCATTTTCCTTGCTCCAAATTTTGCGAAGTGCACAAGTGGGAAACTGGTTCAGCCCCTCCAAACCTTAATGTAAGGATGTCTTAGTCATTGACCGATAAAACTGAAAAGGATGATAGCACTATTTATACATGAATTGGATACTTTCATGAATGTTTTTTTCTCCTTTACAGAGAAGTATAAGCTTACCAGTAATTCGATTTTCAATTTCCCCTTGCATCTGGAGGGAGTCCACATAAATGGTTCTGTTTCCAATGATTCGTGCACATGCAATTCCCCTGTATGGCTGACAGAACCCGTCTTCATGGTAATCTTCTCTGCAAAAGACAGGTTAGGATTTTATAAGCAGGAGTCTATCTGTCTCCAATGAGTTTTTACAAAGAATGTTCTTATAAAAGCAGAAATCCCAAAAGACTGTAAATCTGAAATTGTTCCATTCACCAGGTGCAGCTTTCTCCTCCTATTCTCTCTACACTAGCTTAGAAGTATTAATGAGGCACCCTGTAAATAGCTCATTAGAGAAAGAAGTAAACCAAAACCCAAGATTAATTTAAAAATCATATGCTAGTAGTAATGGGATTTGACAGATGAATCTATTAAAAAGCTGTTAGACTGAGACAGCAACATAGATCTTGCTACATGTTGCCATGCATTTTTGGCATGTAGCTGCACCCAGTACAATTAGGCAAACAGTTCGTTCTCTTCTCCCACCTCTGTCTCCCTTTCCTCATTTCCTGTAGCAAACAGCAGAAGAGACCTTGCCATGCTTTAATTAAAACATGGTGTAATTTTGAACTCTGAGTTAGGTAAACAGAATAAAAAGTATTCAAAGTTTTAACCTTTTTTCCTCTTCTCTCTGGTCAGAGTCAATGCCAAATTCTGCTTTCAACATGTATTTTAATACATTTTTCAATTCAATGAGGTTTTGGGCCAAATTTTACTCCCTTACATCAACATAAATATTTTGGCATAAAAGCACTAGCCTTAAGGGTCAGTGGTTTAACACACCATCCCCAAAGCCCCAGTAAATAATACAGAGCAGATCTGTAGATCGTAACTGTCTGAGCACTGAAAAGGGGCTTCAGAGTGAGAGCGCTCTCAGAGTTAATATCCTGTATGCCATGGGTTTCCTCTGGCACAGCACACCCTCTGTGCTGGGATTCACTAGCCTGATGGATTCACATCACGACATTCACTGCATGATGGACCAAAAAAGGCATAAAACATAGTCTAGAAAACAATGGCTCCAGGGTAATCCTAGGACAAGAAAAAGCTAAGCTTTTGTAACTAAGAGTCAGTTCAAAAGTCTGAGGTACTTCTTCCATACCAGCAATTTTTGAAGTATTACTTAATACTCTTCTGCACTTTGTACTTTATTATCTTTGGATATCAACACTTGGTTTTGTCACCTGTGTTTCCACTTCTCTTACAAACGCCTTCACCTTTCCTTAGTGTGCCACATGAGCACAACAAAACTGTCGGTGAACACATGTAAAATGACAACAACTTCAACTGGGCCAAACCAGCAAGGAAGCCTGCTGCCTGCTAACAGCTAGCCGTGACAAGCACATTGCCCAACCCCTACACAGCACCGAGTGCAGTCCATTATTTCTGATGTCTTATTCTTTCTTAGGAGCCTCTTCTCGTTTCTCCTCTGCTATTTCCCTAATAAAGCTCACCTCTTCAGGGAAATGCTACCATTATTGCTTAAAGTATACACTCCTTGGCATTGGAAGCTTGGGCAGAACTGTCCATGCAATGTTAGTTATAAGCTGGTACAGTCGATCACTACTCAAGCTGCATCTCTCCCTTTCCTCTCAGAAAGACAATGACTTAACAGGACCTGATCCATCACATAGCTGCTAGATAAAGCATGTTGATATGAAGTGTCTCACACAGTTGTTGACCAGATCTGGCCTTTATTTCCTATCATAGCATGATTGTTAAATATTCATAAAGCAAGATTGTTTCTATGAATTCTGAAACAAGTTCTACTTCCACAAAAATGTGTAAGTTTTTGATTATGGTGGATGAAGCAAAGGAGGAGTCTTTCAGAATCAATTAACTCCTGCAGTGAAATTCTTTCACTCTCATAACAAAACCTCTAATTTTGCAACAACATCATGCCTGAAGGGACAAAAATATCAAAGCATTTTGTCTGTGCCTGTTTTATGATCCTTGACCACCTCAGTAGGAAGTCAACAATTCCCATAAGGAGCTGAATGAATACGAAACCTCTATTTGACCTCCTTCTCAAGAGTAAATTCATACTTCTATCCCACACAATGAAGTCTGCAATGTATCTAACTGAAACAGTACTCATACTTCAACTTTCAGTGCTCTGAAAGCACAAAAAAAAAGCTCTCCAGCACAAAAAAAAACCCCCAACTTTAAAAAACAGCACTTCAAACAGCATGGATTTGGTGACAAAAGCAGTGTGATCTTTTACTTAGCTCAGTTTATTTATTTCTGTCAGAATTTCTAAATACAGCTTAGATACTATATATACACACATATGCTCCCCTCTCCCATGTTATAGTCAACTGCTGATTAAACTAAACTGGATATGGCCATTACCATGGATGCAAGCAAAAGTAAACAGTAACCTGATGTCAGATACTCTGACAGAAGCTGGGCTGTTATTCTACATGCATCTTTGTCAGGTCAGGCGACTTAGTGAATACGGTTTAACTTGTACTAGTGATTGAGGGGCCAAAATTACATTAGTTGTCTTAGGAAAATAGTTGATTTCAACAAAGCCACAGAAGTGGCAGCACTTAGATTCTCCTTACAGATTACTCTTTCCCTCAGCTACATGTACACTCAGCACATGGCAAAACATCCACAGTAAAAAGCAAGCTAGGGAGAATCAGATGAAACGGCGCAGGAGTGGCGTCATGCTCAGGAGTCTTTGGAACCACCTGTGGCTTTGATTCATGCTCCAAACCACATGCCAGCAATTCAGTTACTGATCCAAAAAGAGTTAAAAAGCTGCTGAAAATAGGCAGAAATACTGACTATTCAATTTCCTGCTGCTTGAGCTGTAAAGTCTGCTGTGATCAAGAACCCTAGTAAACACAGAATTCTGACAACACAAGAGGAATCCAGAAGAGTTTAATTTGTTCCACTTGCAGAAATCTTACAAGTTAACCACCATAGGTACTTTTCTACCTCTGTTGTTTTATTTCTGAATGTTTCAGGTTGGCATTACCTTTTCTCACTAGTTATTTTCTTCCATTTTTATATGACTGTATACTTTTTTTAAAAGGAGTCAGAAATGTTGTAAGTGTTGACCTTTTTTCATGTCTGTTGGAGGGCAGTCTCAAAGACAGCACACCTGGAACATGAATTTGCTCAGCATTCAGAGTGGAGGCAAGGTATAGTCTCCTACTGAGCAAACTCTCCTCCTAACCATTTGTCAGATGTTTGACGAGGGTTTGGAGTTAAAAAATAAATTGTAAAGAATCTGACTAAACAGAACTTCTAGCCTTTCTAATATAAACCTGAAGCAGGAGAACCCTTTATTTTGGATGTGCGCAAATAAAACCAAAACACTGATACTACTTTTGTGTACAATGTCAGGTGTCTCCAAGGTTGACGAGGCTTAGCAGGTCTGGAAACATCTTGAAGAGCCAAGCACTGATAAGACATTTACAAGTTACATATCACACATGTACTGCACCGCCTGATTAAATACAGTCTGCCTTCAGGTTTGCAGATAGAAATTGTCTGTATGAAATGGAGACTTAACGAAACAAGCAATGTAGAAGAAAGATGCAGGTTCAATGTACGATGCCAGTTGAATCTCCTCCCGTTGACAGAAACCATAACTTCCAGGGACATCTGGGTCTATAAAGGAAGCACTGGAAGCACCAGGTGCCTCTGAATAGCACTAAAACTCAACATCCATGAATAGGAATCTTTCTAGATGGAGGTCATTCAGGACTTCCATAAGGTAGATATCTCCTCTAGAAGTATATGGAGAGGTTTCTAGGCATACTGCATGCTCTGCAAAACCACACTGAACATCGCTCCCACCCTCGTATTATGCATTACTTTAATTTCACGTGTGACACAGAAAGAACACTGAACAAAAGACTACAAAAGAAAGTACCTAGGAAACAAAGAGTCTTTTCTTAATGGAAAATCTGAAATGTTGAAAGAATACATCTGAGCATAATACACTATATGATATCTATGTAAGACAATCTATTGTATGTAACTGTCACAGCTGAACAGCCCAGAGGGCATATGAAACAAGTCTCAGTAAATAAAAAGCAATCGTGGAAATTCTGTTGAGTACTAAAATCACTTTGTGAAGCACGTAAGTCTGATGAGAGTTTTTAGTAAGTATTTGGTGCCTCTGAAAACACAGTGAGTGCAGATGTAGTGGTTTTGCTGGAAAATAGAGGAAAACACATGGAGGCTTAATAACCTTTAGCAAGGTTTATGAACAGAACTCTGAAAGAAAAGTTGAGAGGTACTAGATATTTCTATGCTAGTAAGATACCTTTTTTCTGATTGCATCCCACAAACTTAACTTACAAAACCAACAGAAACTTGTAGGTTAAATCTACTTTCCTGAAAATGGAAGAGACACGATGCTGTGCAGTAGCCATGAAAAGCTCAGAAATCCTCCAGAAAACTCAGAAAGAAATACTTTTTTCACTGAATATATTAAAACTCCCAACTAATTCAATAATACCATAGCAACTTACCCTTGTAATAAAATGAACAAAGATATTGTTTAAAATTATAATTTGAGAACAATTTTTTTAATATATTAAAATAATAGATTTAGACGTTCTTTGGAGAGATACATCCTCAGCTTACCCTTTACCAAAGTAAACAATACTAAGCCAATTCAGAGAATGTAACAGGATATTCCAGATGTTAGGTTTTAAAAAGATAGTAGACACTTTGTTACAGCAGTTTCTCTCAATTTCCTATAAATTTTTCCCCAACAAATATCAAACCTGAAGTTTTGACTCTCTCTCATATTCTCTGGGGATTAACAGCTTATAATCAAAAAGCTGTTAAATACCAAGAGAGGATATTAGGACTCTCCCTCATGTTCCAAGTGAAGCAGTAATGCAAGGAAAAATGTGCAGAAAACCACAGACAGTGGAAGATGAAAGAAAGGATGAATTATTTATGTCATCCTATTTGCTATGGGTAGAGAAAAAAACAACGTTTAGTATACAGTCATGCATCCTGTGGGAAAGCCTCAGAGTTTTTGATAGCTACAGCTTGAATACTGATGGCAGAAGCTGTGTAAAGATGATGATTATAACCAACAGTAAGATCAGAGGAAAAGGACAGGCATCATATTTCAAATTATGAGTTTACTTAGTCCAGAGTGTGGCTACTTCATAAACATGTAGCACACGAGTTAAATGACCTGCAATACAAAGAATTAAAGGAATGAAAGATTTATGTTCAATCAACTACAGGCAGATCACTCCGAATTGTGAGAAGGGTGTTATAAAGGGCTGTAGTAAAAAATCAGGAGTTTCTGGTTTTAATATACATATCTATTCATCGTTTTTTTATACTACATCTCAAAATCAGAACCTTTTACAATATGGCACTACAGCACTTGTAATTTGTTAAACTCACTCTTTACATGTATCATATCATAGCACCGGGGAGTGAACTCAACTTACAAGGGGATCACTTTTTGATGACTAAAATGAGTTCATGCCTCCAAATATTCACTCTCTCTCCCACTGAAACAGGTCACAGAAAACTTCTGAGAGAAGAGAAACATGCTATCCTTGTCATAAGCTGTATCACATCTATAAAATCTGCCTCCTGTCAAAATCATAGTGAATTTCTATTAGTGTTCCTGTAGAAAAATACTTGGTACTTTCAGGTCAGGTTTGTATATTTACCTTTCAGGGAAAATATCAAATAAAACACTCAAGTTTTTGTTTCACCACGAATTAAAACTTGTCAAGATTGTTGTCTTTTAAAGTAATAGTTGCAATAGGCTATAAAATTTCTCCTTCTCATAGGCTTCCTGTTGCACACAGAAGATCAATGGAAGTTTTACTACTGACTTTCAAGGCAAAAGGACTGGGCTATAAATATTTGATGGAGGAAAAAAAAGGGATTTTTCAAAACCAGTATTGCCTGAACTATTACTATTCATCCATTGAGAAGGGCCAGGCTAATGCCAGGTGCTCGTGACACTGCCCATAACTTCTGCTGATACAGGGTAGAAATTCAGTAACAGACACAAATAAGTTGGAGATTTTAGTGAAGTTTCCAAAACCCAGGTGTACAGGAAAACCTCAAAAAAAACCCCCAAACCCTGCAACCCCAAACCCACAAACCATAAAACATGATAACACCCACACCTGCACATCTGTGTCCAGCCTGCTGAAGCCAAGAAGCGAAAGGATAGCAGGGACAACTTTCCAGCTGCTGCCTGGATGGAAGCACCCTGCAGCCACATCATGGGAGAAGAACACAGGCTTCCTGCCCTGCCTGTTTCCATGCTCAGAACAAATAGTGTAATTCTCTGACCAAAGGTTTATCTGCAAATAACCTACCTTCCCTGCACATAAAATCATTTGTTCTTCATCTTCACCCATGTCTAAACATCAGTGCTCCTGGCATACCAGAAAATACCCATTGAATAGTTAACACCTCAAAGAGTCTACTAAAATACTAGGGGAATGTAAAAATCTTTCTCATACACTAAAAGAATGTAATAAATAGCATCAGGAAAGAAGGAGAGTCTAGTGCTAGACAAGTCAAAAACTAACAGGCACGGGAATTTGTATAAATAGTCATAGCTCAGTTGAAGTCAATGGACCTATGACAATTTACACTCAGCAAGGATATGGCCCGTGAATTTTGCTGCCAGATGCTCATTCAGTGTAACAACATACCCTAATAGCAAGACTCCCTTACGTCTAGCATACAACCTAGATAAATATTAACAAATAACATTTATTTTTGTGCCTTTTATCTGAAAAGTAGCACATAACAGAATCTCTAAAAAAAATGTCCTTAAAATCACATTTACTGAACGGAGCAATCATGCTGCGTTTGATTTTAATGCTTATCTGCTAGTCCCTATAAAAGTACATTGTGAACTCCAGATTCAATGTCTAAGACGAGTAAAAAATAACAGTTGATCTTTATTGTAGTGATTCTACTAAGTGATAAATTTGTTAATGTTAAACACAGGACTAGAGACACCACTTTAAGCTAGGTAATAGATAAAGCAATTCACTGAAATGTCAATAGTAATAACACAGCTGCAAATGGATTCAGTGTTTGTGACAAACTAGAGAATAGTTGTTTGTCAAACAGCAGCTTGTAAACAACCACTTTATTTTTAACTTATTGCGATTATTTCCACAATGGATTATAAAATCAGTATTTTTAAACACAAAATTCAAGCTCCAAAGTTTGTCTCTAAAACATAATCCAAGTGATGTCTTAAACATATATTTCCATGTTACCATGAAAAGAGGATGCTTTTAATGCAATGTATTTAAAAAGCATTTAAATGCAAGGAAGAGGGAGGACATCAATAGGCTTTAAGCGTATGCCTTCATTGAATCATGAACCAAATTATTCTCCTCACTATCATTGCCTGAAGTGGCTGTCAGCACTCCAAGCTGAGCTGTGTCCTTGCTAAAAGATACCACGTTCAAGTATTTAAGTGGATAAAATCAACAGAAAATGGTATTGCCTTCCTTGCTTTCACAGAATCATCCTCCCTCATTCCTCTAACAAGAAAAACACACAGCCCTCACCAGCAAAGATGTAGAATAAGACCAAACATATAAAACTGTGGCAGGATGCTCATTAGACAACACTACATGCTGCTGTGGTTTGACAATATCACAGGTATTCACGTATTTATCATTGCTTTACATACTTAGAAAAGGTTTTAAAGTACTAAGAACTGTTGCTATTCCCAAATACAGTAATCACATACAGAAGTATAGATATGGGTGGCGGGATAGCTCTTACTACAGTAACCTGAGTAAAACAGTCAAAGAAGCAAAGCTAAACAAGGGCATCTACATCCTGAATTTCTGGAAGGAACAGAGGGTGGTCCCTGGAGGTATGACTGGCCATAATCCTCTGATTACCACATGTAACTTCAGATGATCTAATATTACTTCTACCTACAAACTCTCTCTTTCAATTTACTCAAATGACATTTTTGTAAATTCTCCCTTTGCTTCCACAGGTGTCAGCCTGTTGGAATGAAGTCTTGAAACCAGATGAGTCAGCTGACGATTCAAGCAAGGCTGCAGATCTGTTTTGCTGAGTGTTGGATATTTTTAACAGAAATATCTCTTTTACAACCAGGTTTACTATAGAATTGGAAAAAGCCCAACCCTTCAGAAAATTAATTTCAACATATGGGAACACGGAGTCGGCCATGCAACATTCCAGCTTCTTGTTCACCAAATAAATCATTATGAGACTCCCTCCCCACTCCTTTATTTCTAAGGCAAGTTATCCCTCTCAGTTTGTTGCAACTGCCTAATAATTTTCTCCTTCCGACATCCCCAAGGAAAAGCAGCAGGGCAAATGAGCTCTCTGAGGGCCTCTAACCAGCAGCTCCTTATTTCCCCCGCTGCCAGAGGAAAGCAAAATTTTTCTTCACTTTTATCCTTCCTCTTCCTGCCATGCTACTCTGAGTAAGTACACACAGGTCAGCTCCAGAAAGGTCTTGGAAGAGTCCACCAGCTGAAAATGTCGTTATAATTGTTGCCGTACCCAGGTAGCAATAAAACTGGTAGTAGGCATTGCAGGCAGCCCAGGGAGACCATCAGCAGTGGGGCTGCGAGCGCCTTGAGGTCAGCGCAAGGGATGGAGGGCTCCCTCTGGGTTGCTGTTCTACACCAATAGAGGGATGCAACCGGGAGGGAAGAGCTCAGAGGCCATGTTGGCTGCCGGGGCGATGGGAGAGCCCTTGAGGGGAGAAAGAAGGAGTGAAGGGCAGCTTTGATGGCTGTGATGCCATAAGAGCAAGGGAGGGATTTCAGGCCTCACCAACAGGTCTGGTCTGGGGATAGGGGTCCCTTCTTACACCTGGGAGTGGGTGAGAGAAGGGCAACCCACCTCCCACTGGGCCATTCCAACCTTGTGTAGCACAACCCTAACTCCTCTCCATAAAAGCCACCAGCGATAAGCATTATATATAATTTATTTTCTAAAAAAGTCATTAAAGTTTTCAGGTACATATCCATGCATTGTGATGTACCTACACAGGCAGATTTTATGCACAAATAAATTTTGTATTATTGATCAGGTCACTGAAATCCATTGATGGAATTTGGAATTTTATTTGCATGCTAGGAAGACAAGTAGGAGGTAGAAAGTCTTGAGAGAAAAGAAGGCTAAGAAAGCATGGTCAAAAATAGCAAATTATATAAATCCAAAGAGAAGGGGAGGTTACAAGAAAGACAAAGGAATAATTTAAAGCAAAAACCAAAATCTCATGGAAGTACCTCAAGCTTTCTGTTTTGAATTTTTTTTTTGCATGAGGGGAAATACAAGTTTTCTGCAAAGTGCTTCCTAGCTTTTTAGTAGAGGTTAAAAAGTTAAGACATTTTTGTAAAAAAAAATTGTTAAAACCCACTATTAACTAAAAATTAGACACCAAAATGTTTTAACTGACCATGACATTAAAAATGTGATCACTTATGAAAGCATCTGAGCAAATGAAAAAAGGAAAATAACTGTAGTGGTGTAATTTTTTTCTTCTTTCTCCCTTTTTTCTAACATAATAGAAGTAGCTGTTCTGTTTCAGCTAATGCAGAGGTTATACATCTTATAGCAGAGACCTTTGTAAAACAGCCAGAAATTATCATAGCATAAGTTATAAATTTATTACATAATTATATGTATATGCAAGTGTTAATATTCAAAGTCTTTCACATAACATTTTTATTAAAACTACAGAAACATCAACTATTTATAACCATATAATACTGTCAGTTTCACAGTAATTTTTCCAGTCTTAAGGAAAAATTAGTATATTCTATTTATTAGAAAACCCCAGCATCAACTGAATTACTTCTTTAAAAACAACTAAGCAAGAATATGAAATATTTGTTAGCTTCTCTGTTTCTTTTTATGGATATATGAACTTATTTTTCTAGGCAATGTTACAGAAAGTTACAGTTTCTGAATACTTCCCAATGTTAGAGGCTGTTTTCATAGCTGCTCTTTGTAGAACTTATTTGAGCTGAAATTTTCCTCTGTCCAAAGCTAATTTTTTTATTTTACTTCAAAAGAAATGGTTCAGGTGTTTCAAAAGATGAGGTCAGAGTATATTACCATTTTTCTCTTTAGGGGAAAAAAAAATTAAAAACCAAATCAAAACCACTACCAGGAAAAGGAGCCGCAATTTGGTTGTGATGTTATCATGTTCCTTTGCTGTTGAGCAGATACCTGAGACTTGCTGGAACATACCTTTTGCTGTTCCCATGAAACAGTATCCAAATTTCTCAAGCCTTTGATGTCATTTCCATCTTCATGTGCTCAGCCCAGACTACGAGAATGTAGCTGACACATTCTCCAAATACCCTGTCTACAGCAAGCTTTGCAGACATATGTGAGAAAATAAAACTGCTTGGCACACTTGTCAGGGCTAGCACCTAAGGTTAACTGAGGTAATGGCATGAGGAGGTTGCTGAGGGCCCAGGAGGAAAGGGGCTATGGAAGTTGGAGGAGGAGGTAGGTCAGGGATGCATAAAGGGGCTGTCACCAAGAGGGCACATGAGCCTCCAAAATCTGGAGCAAAACCTAACAATTTTTGTGTCTCGTTATTTCTTTCTGTCAAGACATGAGTAAGTATGTGTCTCCTCTTCTGGGCTGGTCTGTACTGAAGACAGCAATCTATTATTAGTGCTATCTGCTTCTTGGCTGGGTGCAGTGACTGAGGTCTGGCTGGTATGGCCAAGGAATCCAGAACTCATAAAATAATTCTGGTATGTCACCATAATTCCACATAATAGGATTGTTGATTTTTTCCAAATTAGGAAAACTAGCTTTTTCTGCACGGGAAATTCTATGCCAGTTTCAATCAAACCCCAGAGTTCTCAAGAATTAAAGATAAACAGGCACTCTTCGACTTCAGCCAGTGGAAGAGGGTAGAAATGAGCAACCTTTGGATCTGCAGCTACCTTTTTTTAGGGTTGGGGCACAGGACGCTGAATCACGCAAAACTGCTCGGAAGTCTGGGTATTTATCCAGCCCTCATGTAACCCCAAATGATAATTTTCCCTCACTTTTCTGTCTTTGGATTTAAAACCACTTACTGAATGTTTATCAGACCTCATTTACAAAGACTCCTCTGCTTTTTTTTTTCCCTATGTGTTAACAAACAATTAATGGCTGAATATCACATTTTTTTCATTTGGATCTTCCCACAATATAATAGTGGATTCTTCATTGTGTCTCAGGCAAAGCAAAATAGCTCATGTTTCACAGTCAGAGATATAATTTATTTTCAAATGCTACATGCATGATGCTATGCAAATATTATTAGCCTGACAGGCTGTGAGCAGCAATTGTACCAGCACCATAGCTTGGTAAATTAATCTAATCCAGTTTAACATTAACAAAATCTTCATGGATCAAAACATGTAAAAAACTCAAGTAGGAAATCAAATGCTTCTCCAAGTTCAGCATTTCAGCATTTAGTTCTTAATGCTTGAAAACTAAGATCCTGTATATACTGATATATCTGCCAAGCTGAATGACAGAAAATTTAAAAGTACAGTGATCACCCATTGCACATTCTTTCTGGAGTGCCTGAGTTGGAACTATTGATTTTGTAACACATTTTTGCTTTTTTGTCCTCTCAATCTAATGCTGACATAAGAAAACAGGCAGCTAAACTTTGTTACCTACTGAGGTTATCTTTTCCACATTAATTACTAAACCCAGTATGAACATGCTACCTTGCAGCTACCAACAATAAAGGGAGACTATCACTGCAGCTGCTCAGAGTCAAAAGGCAGCTACGGTATTAGCTTTGCTAACAAAGTGTGCTCACAAGCATGCCTTACACAGATTCCTGTGTAATTTAGCAGATCTTACAGATAATATGTTTTTATGTAACATGTTAGATTTTATGATTGGACTCAATGATCTTAAGGGTCTTTTCCTATATAAATGATTCTATGATTTTATGTAATAAACTGTAATCTATTACAGAAGAGTGTAAAAATGCAGCCTGCAGTTTTCCTGTTCAAAACATAGAAAATTTATTCCTGTGTGAAACAGTATTTTCTTCTACTGCTTGCTCCTGAGACAGACTGTTCTTACTCTGGAGGAAAGACAGACTCTTTGTATTTTGGGGATTGTGTTCCTTGGAGAGGTGCACAGTGCACTGGCTAAAGAAACGTCCGAACGGCAGGGTTCAAGGGCTTGTAGTGAATGGGGTTACACCTGGCTGGTGGCCAGCCGCCAGCGCTGTTCCTCGGGGTTCATTGCCTGCTGCAGCCTCACTACGGTGGCACCCAAATCCGCGCTCCTGCATGCAGCCGCAGCTTGGTGCTACTCTCTGCGCGAACCATAAAGAAAGCCAAACGTATCCTGGAATGCATCAAAATAAGTTTGACAAGCAAGTTGAGGGAGGTGATTCTCCTCCTCTGCTCCGCTCTCATGAGACTTCACTTGAAGTACTGTATTCAGCTCTGGAGTCATGAGCACAGGAATGGCATAGATCTGTTGGAGCAAGTCCAGAGGAGGGCCACGTAGATGATCAGGCAGCTGGAGCAGCTCTCCTATGAAGATAGGCTGAGAGTTGGGTTTGCTCAGTGCGGAGAAGAGAAGGCTCTGAGAAGACCTTACAGCAGCCTTCCAGTACCTGAAGGCCTACAAGAGAGAAGGCCTACAAGAGAGCTGGAGAGGGACTTTCACAAGGGCATGTAGTGATAGAACAGGAGGTAACAGTTTTAAACTGGAAGAGGCTAGATTCAGATTAGATATTAGGAAGAAATTCTTCCTGATGAAGGTGGTGAGACACAGGAGCAGGTCATCCAGAGAAGTTATGGATGCTCCTTCACTGGAAGTGTTCAGCGCCAGCTTGGACGGAGCTTTGAGCAACCCAGTCTAGTGGAAAGTGTCCTTACCAATGGCAGAGGTGTTGGAACTAGGTGATCTTTAAGGTCACTTCCAATCCAAACCATTCTATGATTCTACGAAATAATGGAGGTTTTTAAGGTAGTTTTGAAAAACGGAGTCAGATGAAAGTATCAGGATTTCTATATGCAGGTCAGTCTGCTGAGAATGTCACAGTGAAATAGAGAGACTGATTTTCCAGCTTGAAGGGAAGCGTGGTGAGGCAGGGATAAACACACTTTCTTGCCTGCAAATTGAACTGTTAGAAAAGCTTGGGGGAGAGAGGGAGAAGTATGTGTATGTGTGTGCACATGTATGTATAAAAACAATATTTCTGTGATATATTAAATATTTTTTGTGTTCCATCAAAAGTAATCCTTTGCCTCTTCTATGTTACCTTCAGATTACAAAAATGAGAAATGGGACACTTTTGATTGACCTTTTCGAGGAGCATGCGAAAGACTGCTGATGAGATGTACTTCTCGCAACTCTATTTCTGACTCAAATATGTCAGATTTTTTAGACTTAACAGAGCAGTACAATTTAAAGGACTAGATTTCCTTAGTATATTTTCTTTCATCTTTTTTTTAAAACAACTATTAATCTTAATGTTATTTAGTTTTGAATGGAAATGTTCAAATTTTATCAGTTTCTAGCATCTGTTTCACCTTTTCTCAAGTACACTAAATCAGTTGCATTTATAGTTTGTTTAGCTCTTTCAAACTGAAACGGAGAACAAAAAAATATAAAAGTAGGGAAAGATTAACCATAAAGCCATAAAAATTTAAAGGATGATTTATGGTACGGTGTTACAACATTATCTCATTACCTACTTTTCATTAGAATAGTGTTCCTTTATCTTTGTGCCTAACTACAATATTCACCCTTTCGTTGTACACACTTAGAGGCTATTCAGCATCCTAAGGAACTCTAATTAAACTCAGTGTGTCATCAAATGCTGACAGGAAGTCTCAGGGACATACAACTGTCCTTTTGTAGGGGATACAATAAATACTTTGACAGCCATTTAAGCTACCCAACGAAGAAGAGAAGCAGGGGGAGAGAGAAAGGAAGTAAAGTCAAAACAAACTAAAGATCGCTGGTTATATCAGAGATGTCCAACAGCTGCAGTAGCTCCTTGCCAAAAGCCCAAGGGCCATTACTACTTTGAATATCAATTTACATATATCCTTAAATGGATTAACAAATGTCTTATTTCGCTTGCAACTGCTTTGGTAGTTTAATACAAATTGTTTCTCTGAGCTGCCCAGAACAGCACCTGCTGCTGAACTGGAATGTGCTGGAAGAGGCCATGTTGGGGTCACATATTTACAAAGTCAGGGCTGTATTTGGCCTTCATCGTACATTGCACATCTCAGAGTTGCACCTTACAGCTTGCCTGTTACGATAGCCTGCTGGCTATCAGAAACCTAACTACCACTCCGCAGAGTAAGAAGCAGGCTCTCCAAGGACACAGGCTGTGGGTAAACTCACCTTTACAGAAACTAACAACTTTGTTTACTATTCACCTGAAAGGTAAATTTCTAAATTTTGGAGAGCAGAACTCTTAGGAAAGAAAGTTTCTTTGCTTTGGTGTATTGCATGATGTAGCCCCATACATAAATGCAAAGTGGTAAGCATTACATTCATTATACTGCTTGAACCAATCTGTTTAATTTAGAAGTATCTTGACAGTACTGCTAATTACAGGTGGGAAGGTGCTTCCTCACATTTAACCCTAACTTAACTTAGCTGTAATAGTAGGCAGAAGTGTGACTAGTTGCTTCTTCTGCCTATGGTATTTGGAAACCTTGCCCAACAGCAGGCAAGTCCCATAGGGCTGCTTTCTTGCCTTTGCAACCAGGGTCTCTCAACAAAGCAGTGAATAGTAGCTGCTTTACGACATAAGTCTCAGGGGCATTTGATTTACACAGTAGCACAAAGAAGGTAAAGCTTTCCTGGAGGTCTGTTTTTAATCACCTTTGCGTATGCTTGGCTTCCCTTTGGGTTTTGGGGGTTTCTGAGCAATATGGATTAGAGCATAACAGATTGAAACAATTATATTTTTTTCTATATTTCCTATCACATTCTTTCCTTTGCTCTTCTCTTCCTTTGGAGGAAAGGAAAAAACTACCACTTGCAATAGTTTCCCCACATAGCAAGTTGCAGGAATACAGACATTTGTGTCTACTCCAAGATGTTATGCGCATTAGTTTAAATATACATCCCACTTTTAAAATGAGTCAATTTTGTAAGCACATATTGAACTTCTACTTCTACCACTAAATAATATAAAATGCATTAGATCAGTCATTTATTTACTAGTGATCAGAAAAAATTCAAGTTAAAGATTAAAGC
Organism: Steatornis caripensis; assembly: GCA_013398225.1. Lineage (NCBI taxonomy): Eukaryota > Metazoa > Chordata > Aves > Caprimulgiformes > Steatornithidae > Steatornis > Steatornis caripensis. The sequence goes on along the minus strand of VZSC01019073.1, from coordinate 9,756 downwards.
TGAAGAAATAATGTAATGTGGGAAGAAACTGGGATCTGGCATGGTGCAAATCAACCCAAACCAGTACTTCCACTGCTCTTTAACTCTGCCTTGAATTACCCATATTCTGGGGGTTTAATGAGAAAAATTCTATTTTTGAAACATAAAAGTAAGATCAGGATACAAATTTTGCAGTTTCCAGAGGGTCAGCTTTTTCTGAGTGTACACTACAGCTCTGGAGAGACCAGAGTGTAATTATTTGTGACACAGTATACTCATGAGCCCTACTAAGCTGTATCCTACATAGCTAGAGTAAGAACAATCACTGTACTGAAAACATACATTCTAAAATAGATAAAAGAGTATGTAAAATGATTTAGTACAGTCTTGGTTTCCATTCCCTCCTTCCTCTGTAAAATTCCTGCCTTGGCCTGAGCAACTATCAAAGGACTTTTAATAAACCGGTGCACTCAGAAACAGATCTGAGGTTGTGGATAAAAATTCCCTGAAAGGAGCCCCAACACCACACCAGGGTGAAGTACAGCCTGCTCCGCAACCTTGAAAGAAAAAAGGAAACTGACACACAGGGGCTAGGAGGGAATCACTGCGTGTTCCAGCCAGATCGCCAAATTGGATTGTCAGGGAGCCAGGAAATCTGCCAAGGCAAACACATGCTGTTTAATGCAGACCCGCCTGATACAATCTGTGCCTCAGTTCCTCATTCATAAAAGAGGAATAACATTCCATGCTTTATGGGGAGAGAATGTACCCTAAACATTTTGAAGTGATCTGATCCCGTAATAGAAGAAGGCACAAAGTTCCCAAGATCGACCATCTCCATTTGATGTACAAAACACAGAGAGACAAAGGTTAAACAACTTGCTGCAATCACACATGGAGACAGGAGCAGGGCCAGAAATTGAATCCAGACCTCTAAAATTACAGTCCAGTGTTTTAATCACAAAATCCTTCTTCTTCCTTAACTAAAACAGAAAACCAGAACACAAAGTATGTGCTTATTCTGTAACTTCAACATGTTACCACAAACATCTTACAAAAATATATATACTACAAATATGCTCATCTCAGCCAAGTGTATATTTTGATGAAACAAAAGGTGTACATTTCGTTCTGGAGGAGGCCAGTTGTTGAACACCTGGTCCCCATGGGGCTCAATAAAAGCTGTAACTTCTGAGTTGAGACAATTTTGTATTGGTTATAAAAACATAAATTTATGTGAATTTTAAGGTAATCTCTCATAATACATGAGATTAAAAACGTTGTTATCAGTGGCTGAATTGCATTGAGACTAAAGAGATTTTGCCATGCTACTCAAGGAAAGAAGAAAGATAACAAGCGGTGCTGGTGTGTGACAGTGAGGAAAGTATTCTTCCTTTTAATGTGATGCTAGATACCTATGGTTTGCCAGACAGATCCAGTTTACAAAACTATTTGTCCCCACAGCTACTGTCTTTTACCTGCAAGACCCAAGCCACAGGCAGAGAGGTGGCCTCAGGGTGAAGTGTTCCAAATACCCACTCCTTTCCATCCTCTTTCCCAAGGCCCCACATTCTGTTTTCCACCTTATAATTACATGGAGATTTGTCACATGATGAAAACATAGTTGTCCCCATCATAAAGCTGTATGAGTGCCCATCACATCATGCAGAAGGTCCTCTTTGGTGTCACAGAAGAGATCTGCTTTGGCTATATGACAAAAGCCATGGGATATGCAGGCTCATAGGGAATAAACTTCCCACCCCAGCCTCAGGATTCCTCACCAGTGCTTAAATTGAGATGTGTTACTAGTTTTTAAAGACATTCTTCTGGTTTTTATTGTTTGAAAGAACTGGGTTTTTTCCACAATTACAATTGCTTCATCACTTTTCTTCAATGGACTGAACCTTAAAATGGTTACTGTTGTCCCACTAGCCGAAGAAAATCAGGCATATGATCACGTAAATTTATTCTGAATGATCAATACCTCAAAAATTCCTCCCCAAAGCAATGAGAATTTCTACTTGATGACAAAGTTTCTTCCCACCTATTTCTGCTTCTAAGGGTCCAGCATACAGGCATCAGTGACTGCAAACTCAGCACTGATCTTGGTCAGAGTTTGGTAAGACAGAGACTTCCCAAAGTTTCTTAGAAAGCCCGGTTCCCCTGCACAAGGCTCAGGAATGAGACGTTCACTTTCTGGCATCTTGAGCAGACTGCAGAAATCTCATGTGGGGAAAAGTGCAGCACTGGCAAAAGAGCTAGTTTTGCTCACCTACACTTGACAAGGCTGAGTTTACAGCTACTTTTTTCTGCATGTACCCTGTTGTGCCTTCCCCACTTCTGACAAAGCATCATCGGATTTTCCAGAGGTCCTTAGAGGCAACAAACTGTCAGGTATCTCCCATCCCAAGTGCCCTTCAGGGTGGCACCACTACAGTCACAGCTTTAATGAGAAATCTAATCAGATTCAAACCGGAAATTTGCCCAACAAGTAAAAATCAATCTAACTTTTCAAGAGAAAAATGCATTAGACTACAGAACACATAGTATTTTAGAATAACGTTATCTTGTAAGAACATTACCTCTAGAAGAGAAAGCAACTGTTTCTGCCCTCCTGCTCTTAGACTCCAAGAGATTAACATCTGTTGCTTAATTTTAAATCATGCTAAAAAAAATTCTCCTGTATTTGCTACCCATTTATTTTATTTCCACACAGCTGTACCTTTCTCAACGGACAAGATGTTTCTTTTTAGAAGGGCAAAAGCTAATAATGTCAATGATACAAAAAGTAATAGCATTATGCAGTGAGAGAAAGGATTGAACCTGCTGGCTTGTCCTCCAGTAGAACAGTCCTTTGGACAGCAAAGGCTGGTCAAAGACAATTTTTCTGACTGTGTTTTGATTGTATTTTCTTTGCAAATTAATTTGTACTAGCTATTAATACTTTCAATAATTTTAATATCTCTGACAAATAAAATAATTTGGTTAAATTATATTTTACTATTTCTACAGAAAAATCCCTAGAAATTTTGACAGATACAGACCTTCACACAACATAAAGACCTCTCCATTCTCTCAAAAAAATCCATACCAGTTTAAGACTATGTATTTTGTTGAAAATTTTCAGGTTTAGATTTTTATGGAAATGACGGTCAGGGGGGGCTTTTTTGTCTGGTGAGTCTGACTGCCTATTACATATTTGATCTCTGGCAATTTTAAATTGTAGATAATTTGCAGAAATCCACAGCAAAACACATAAACTGCATAAAAATACCTTGCTAGATGGTATCTAAATAGGTAATGTTTTTTATTCCTTAATAATTCATTAGGTATAGTTTTAAACCAAGATACAATGGTTTTAGGTTTCAGCGCTTCCACTGAAGCATGTCTTTTTGGAAGCATTAATGCCAGGAGAAACAGCTCTCTGGTGGCTAGACACGAGACTGTGCTGTGCAGCCAGCAAACAGAAAGAGCCCTTTGTTACATGCAGGCTCCTTCCAAGCAGTTAGGTATTTCTTTCACCTTTTCCGGCTTACAAATTGACCTGCACAATTTTACACAAAATATGAAGTAAAAAATCATAATCAGTTTCTGGAAACAAAAAAAAAATACTCCCAAATTACGGCATTTTCTTTGAAGGACTAGGTAGGAAGCATGGAGCAGAGGAACATGGGAATAATTGTGAGGCACAAGAGGAGAAAGAAAAGAAAGATAGTATCAAAAGGAAGAATAGGAACTTTGGAAAGGTGGGCAAAACCTGGTTAATTAAGGAAGAGAAAAAAAATTGAAACAGGAGCAGGCACGTAATGAGGCAAAGATCTGTAATCCCTGAAAGCTCCTGCACCTCATATGATAAGTCATTCATGACTTCTCACTAGACCTTTGACCTCAGCTTGTTTTTCTGAAGTCTCAACTTTCTCTAAGATCTAGTGGATATTAAAAAAACAAATCTATCACCAGCATACTCTTCACTTCACCTTTTAATGGCAGGTCCAAGACAATGATGGCACACTACTTCTTCCAGGTCCAGCACCAATACCATTGCTACAAGACCGATTTAGAGGTGTCATAATCCAAACCACAGGATTTTTTTTGTTGTTATTCTTTCTTTATTTTAACTTAGAGTTCAAAATGAGGAAAGGTTGAATAGTCAAGCACTAGAAACCTAGTCAGAACCAGAACGAAAGTTGGCTCAGGAATCTTAATTCACTTCCACGTTGCAAGGGCATGTAATATGTGTCACAGTATTGTTTTTTTCACTTTATCAGTTGGAATTTTTTTAATTTATGTTGATATTTGTGAAATATTAATAAGTTAATGCCCAATACAGGAGAAGAGTTTGTAAAATACTAGGGAAACCAAAAGATACAAGATTAATTATTTCCTCGATAACAATAAGTGAATCTATATAAAACTTGTTTCCCAGATTTTCACCTTGCACTCAACATTTGCTACTCTTCAGTTGCATTTGAGGGCTGTGCTTTGAACTTCAATTTAGTGCTTCACTATGCATATTTCTGTTTGTTGTCTCTTGTACGAGCATCTACCTTCTGATCTCATAAAAGATCAGACATCTTCCTGTATCTCACTATTTTTCTCCTTTGTAGAACAGGTGCATAAGAGTTTTCTAAAGTGCTGTTAAAACCTGAAGTAGGATTTCAGCGGTTACAAGAATTATTACATTTTTTTGTACTCTGTCATGAAGAGCTGTGTTTTAATCTTCAATAGTTAGCAATCCATTTTAAGAAAAATATGAAAACTTGTTAAATCCCTATGATGTTGAAATCCTTTAAATTCATTTACACTTTCTGTGCCTATAAAATACAAGAATGTGTATCATGTGGTATTATTTTTATATATGTGAGATGACAGAGTGAGGTACATGCAAGATGGATGTATTAGTAGCCAGCGCGTGGCAGTTATTTAAAATGTTTCCACTCAAGACATTGGGAGTTCAGAGATCTCAAACACTGATCAATAACATACTTCTGAAAAGCATCCACATATCTTTACAATTTGTTTTTACTGTTATTGTTGTTAGTCCACTGCAAACACTATTTTTACACAATTAAGATATAAAAAGGACCCAGACTGCATTCCTCACTCCATTAACTGATCAACTGCAGCATTTATTTCAAGAAATTATACAATACACAGTATTTAAATTAAAACTAACAAGCACATCGAGCAAGATGATGAAACAGAATTGATCCATTTTCATCCTTATGACTGCATCAGCAAGTGAGCCCAGGCAGGTAACAAAAATCACCAAATCACCACCAAAGTCAAAATGCCACTAACAAACAGAGGTTTTACCTAGCTATTCAAAGGTAGGATGCTAGTCTTGTTTTATCTCACTTTTCAAGTTATAATAATATAACACGAGTAAATTTACAACCACAGCAATCTAAGTGTTTTACCCATTCATTTCTAACCACTCTTCCAGCCCATACTTCTCTGTAAACAATTACTGTTCAAACATAATGATTTTGTGGTATTTTGTTTGTCCAAAATATGAAAAAAGCAGAAGTTGCTCAAGAAAATTTGATCAAACCAAAACCTACTGTAATACAATGCTATCTCTGTGTGAAAAATCTTCACCCATTCTCTGAGTTTTCAATCAAGTTAGATATTTTTAGCAAGCACACTGTGGTTGCAGTCAGCATTTACTGAGTTTATGAACTACATTCTTACAGAACAAAATAGGTCAGAGTGCATTAAGTAATTTTCCAAAAAGTACTTACTGAAGATTGTGATTTGGGCTGTTTGTTGGACCTGTAAGCATAAAACAAATAAATATTGCTAGTAAGCTTGGCTCAAAGACAACAGCATAAAAAAAGTCAATGGCAATCTAAACAAAACTGTCTCTTTAAGAAAGATTTGTCTCAAACCCTCTGCTTGCCTGTACACGATTATATATTGCTATTTTCAAAGCCACAAATAAAAATCACATGAATTTTCTGTCTGCTCAGGCAGCAACATTAGTGGACTTAATTTTTGGTAGAAAATATCTCCCACCATAAAAACACAGGCTGTTAAAAAGACAGTGTGTTACCTTGACACGTCACTTACCTCTTACTAAGCCCCACCTGAGCCTTACTATCAGAGTTTATGGTATAGCAAGGCCATGCTTTTAACCTTTGTTGCAGCAGGAACAAGGTCCAATATCCATCACTTAATAAATCACTACAAACTAAACTCTGGAGTTAGCTATTTTCATTTTAAAAATTAGAAGAAATTTTAGGAAAATCTCTTCAGATTTTTTTTCCCCCATTGCTTCAGAAGTAAACTAAATAAAAGCTTGCCTTCCAGGCTGGATGATTAAGTCTCCAAAATGCAATATATGTACTTCTTGAAAGGTGTGGTGTACCTTCAGCTGTCAAAGGGCAGAATTTGAGGCCAGGCTTCACATAGCAGCACAGATGTGATATTTCACAAGGATGGGACCAGCACTGTGAATATCAAGTAGAAAACTGCTTCTCATTCTTCTCTTCAGTGTTTTTTTACAGACCGAGTTCAGCAGTAGAGTGAAAACTCTAGGCAATGAATTGTTACCTTTTTGTACTTTCTACTGACACTTTAAAATGTTTTCTTTGCCACTGTATTTACAGACCTTTCCATCTGTGTTTACTTCCTTTTATTATCAGTAAATGGGTATCAAGTTCAGCTAAGAAGTTCTGCACTGAAGGAGAGGCCCCAGGCAATGGCTTTACTTATTGTGTGAGAATTCTTCCCAAAACATCAAATTCATTTCTCATTATGCTATTGCGAAAACTAATATCTAGTCTATAAAGCAGTCTGGGCAATTAAGAAAACCAGGAACTCACCAAGCCTTACAAACAACACTCCTGTTGCAGTTATCGTCTTCATCCCATTAGAAGCCACGCACTGGTAGTATCCCGTGTCCGTAGTATCCAGATCCTGGATTCTGAGACGTGAACCATAATCTGTTTTTCTGATGATGATCCGTCTTGGCTCCTGAACCACCGGGGCATCATTTTTCAGCCATCTGACATTCGGAGATGGATTTCCTGCTACCTTGCAGTGGAGGATTGCTGTTTGTCCCTGGACTACAGTGATATTGTTTACTGGTTCCAAAAAGGTCAGGAAGTAACCTAAGAGGGTAAAAGGTCAGAAAAGATCAAACTTCACTTGGGCTGCAAAAAAAGACTGCCCAAAGGCACTTTTTTAAGAGAGGATCTTGAAAATTGTTTCAGTTTTCTTTCAAGTATATTCTAAAAAAAAAAAAGGGCAATTCAATGTGCTAGGGACACCATAACTTCACATTCTAGTTTGTCTTTCATGATTGACTTCATGTTTATATGCAGGTAGGTATGCAGATTAGAAGATCAAGCATGAATTAGTACCATTACAATCCTAACTCCCTTTGTGGACACATATTCTGAAGCAATAATGACTTTTTCTGGTTAATTTCTACATCTCTTGGGACACAGTTAGTGTTATAACAGAAAAATACACCCTTATTCCATACAAGAGTAATTCCAATTGCAACCATATTAGAATATCATTATAATTTTACAACTTAATCTTCTTATATGGTCATATATTTGTCTTTAAAATAACTACAACTGGAAAAGTTACTTTTAGATATTGGTTTGACTTGCCAGATATTCCTTCTTCAATGATAATAGCCTGCTAGTGAGGGATGGGATCCACCTGTCTAGAAGGGGCAAGGCAATCTTTGGCAGCAGGCTGGTCAATTTGATGAGGCATGCTTTAAACTGAAGGACTTGAGGGGCTGGGTCCAAAGTAGCAACATGCCATTTGAGTCGACTGGGGAATAAGGCAGGCCAACCGGAACAGCAACAAGTGTTCTTTAGCTGTCTCCCAAGACGTATACCAGAAGACCAACCACCTCAAGTGTCTGATTACCAATGCACATACCCTGGGGAACAAACAGGAGGAACTGGAGCTCTGCACCCAATCAGAAAGTTGTGATATCGTAGGACTAACTGAAGCATGGTGAGACAACTCACATGACTGGAGGATCATGATGGATGTATATAGGCTGTTTTGTAAAGACAGGCAGGGAAGTAGAGGTGGAGGAGTCATGCTCTATGTTATGGAGAACCTTGAATGTATAGAAGTGAACTATGTGGAAGCCCTATTGAATGCTTCTGGGTCAAGATCAGATGGGTCATGTCCAAGGGCGACCTTTCGAAGACATATGCTACTGGCCTCCAAATGAAAACAGTAAGACCCACGAAGAAATATTTGGGTCATTTAAGCAAGCTTCAGGTCAAGAGAACCTCATTCTTATGGGTAACTTCAAAATACACAGACATTTGTTGGGAGAACAATACAGAAGCTCACATGTCATCCATCGAGGTCCTGGAATGCATAGAGGACTGATTCCTCATACAAATGTTAGATGTGTCAACCAGGAATGAGGCACTGCTGGACTTACTACTCACATACCAAGAAAACTTGCTTTGTAATACCTTGGTTAGTGATAGCCTTGGCTGCATTGATCGCCATATTGTGGAGTTTGGGATCCTGCTGAGCACAAGAAAGGTCAGTAGGAAGACAAAGATTTTAGATTTTACAAGAGCAAACTTCAGCTCGCTCAGAGCTCTAGTTGGGAGGGATCCTTAAGAAGCTTTCATGGAGGATAAAGCAGCTAGAAAGTGCTGGGACTTTTTCAAGAATACTTTCCTAGAAGCACAAATGCAGTTCATCCCCTTTAAATGTAAGGGAAGTAGGTGAAGCAAGAGACTCCTTTGGCTTAACTGAGAGCTTCCAAGTCTGCTCAAAAGCAAAAGATAAATGTACCAGAGATGGAAAAGTAGACAAATATGTATTGAGAACCACAGGGACATTACCCGGGTATGCAGAGATGCCATTAGAAAAACAAAAGCCCAGCTTGACTTGAAACTGGCCAGAGACGTCAAAAGCTACAAGAAAGGTTTCTTCAGGTACATAGACAACAAGCAGAAACAGAATGAAAATACTGGCCCACTGTTAATCAGGAGAGCTGAATTAGTCACCAACAATGCTGAGAAGACAGAGGTTCTCAACACTCTTCACCTCTGTCTTTGCCAGTATCTTTGGGCCCCAGGCCTTGGGAACAAAAATCCAGGTCAATGCAAACACAGACCTGCCATCAGTGAAGGAAAAGTTGGTATGTTAAAGGAGCTTGACGCCTACGTATCAATTGGCCCAGCTGTCATCCACCTCAGAGTGTTAAAAGAGCTGGCTGACATCATTAGAAGGCCACTGCCCCTAATCTTTGAGAAGTTATGGAGATCAGGAGACATCCCAGAGACTGGAAGAAGGCTAATGTTGCCCCTATCTACAAGAACAGTTTAAAGGAGGATTCAGGAAATTATAGGCTCATCAGTCTTACTTCAATCCCTGGGAAAATTATGAAGCAAATCCTCCTGGGAGTTATCACAAATAAAGTGTGAGTGGGGAAAAAACAGCACAGATTCACCAAGGGCAAGTCATGCTTGACAAATCTAATCACCTTCTACTATAAAGTAACATGCTTGGTTGATGTGCAGTGAGTGGTTGACACTGTCTACCTGGATTTCTGAAAGACTTTCAATACAGTTCCCCACAGCCTTCTCCTAGACCAACTGATGCATTATGGTCTAGAAAGTAGTCTGTGTGGTGGTGGTGAACTGGCTGACAGGCTACACCCAAGGGTGGTGGTACATAGCTCCTTTTCAAACTGGCAACCTGTCACAAGTGAGGTTCCCCAGGGACTGATCTTGGGCCAAACACTGTTTAATATCTTCATAAGTGATCTGGATG
>VZSC01019072.1:60930-95225 GCA_013398225.1 Steatornis caripensis | reverse complement strand
AAGGTCCCTTCCAACCCAAACCATTCTGTGATTCTATGACTTGACGTACAGCAAATGAAGCGTGACTTGGCAATGTGACCCAGAGGCACGGAGAACCAAAGTGCCACAGAGACGATACCAAGATGGCCAACGCAATCTTTGCCTGCCTACACAGAGGCTCCTTGTCATTCAGCAGCAAAGTAAAGGGAACATACAGGAAAACACATGGAAGTAAAGGAAACATACAGGAAAAGACGTTTTAAGTTGTATAAAACAATACAACCATGGCTAAAACAAAGAAAAAAAGATGGCTTAGAAATACGCTATAAAATAACAAAACCAGTAAAAAACCTTCATTCTGTGATATTCAGAGACTAAGAAATAAGCCAAGGATATAAATTACATTTACCAATTTTAATACTGAACATACAATTTTAAAGCTCATTTGTCTACGTGCTCTGTAAGACAGCGCTTTGGTAGAGCTCGTGCTTAAAAATAAAGCTTATTTCTTCCCCAAGTGAGCAAAGAGTTTCCGATTATGTGCCAGTACTCTACAGAAGTAAGCGACACACAAGAAAATTCTCCACTCAGCTTTTATTTTCTTTAAACGAAGCAGTACTTTCCCCTTCAAAACATGTTTCCAAGGCCATCTCTTTTTTTTTTTCCACCTGCGGTTTTTTTTTTCCTTTTCTGCCCTATACACATTTTCTCCAGCCCTCTTCAGCCCTAGTCATTTAATCTTTTTATTTCTTTTCCACTACGGGGCAAAATAGAATCAATATTGTAGTCAAGAAATGAGGCAGAGCATAAACCAGTTCCACGTACCAGCCCAGCACATAGGATTAAAAGGCACACAACGGGGTCGTTCAGGAAAACATAACGTGAGTTTTGTTTGCTTTTAAGATCCCAGACTATTCTATTTATTAACAACACAGGGAAACCCAAAAGCATGTAAAACCTTAAACAAACAGTCACAAAACAAGGGGTGAAGGATGTTCCCTGAAGTTTCTGTGAAACTCCTTGGAAGGCTGACGTCAGCTGGACTGACCTCCAAACTAGCTGAGCCTACAAGCATTTGTCACGAGACGTTACAATTTTGTTTCTTCAAAGGAGCTTTACTACGCCTCCGTTTCTAAAACGAAAAAGAAAGTAAGAAGTCTCTTGTCTTGAAACACAGGTATACGCCACCCGCATGTCTGTCTCCCAAGACCTATTTTGCATAGCAACCCGCGTCCATCCGTACGTGAGTGCAGCGCGGTGACCGACCTCCACGTCCATCGTCCAACGGTGTTGCCGTTGGCAGGAGAAGCGCCCAAATACAGCCTACAGCTATTGCACACACTCATAAATAACCCTAATCTCACCCAAAGCCCTTCCTGCTTCCCCAAACAAGAAAACTTGTCTCATTTCCTCAGGGGTTTTGTGCTTTTTATGACTTTGAGAAAGTCCATGAGTGTACTTACTACAACTGTGGTGAGTTAGCCATCGCTGATCAACCAGAGAGCTGGAACTCAAACAGCTTGCAACACTGAGAAATTCCGCAAGTTGCTTGAAAGTATTCCTGTATGAAAATTACACATTTAAACATAAAAATAACAGGAGTCTACACAAGTCAGAGCTCATTCTTCTCCCACTCAAGTATGATTTTCCTGTCCGCTCTATACACACCAATTAATAAACATGAAGAACTGCCAGAGGAGAAACATCCACTGTACCCACTTCATACATTTTTAATCACCCTGAAATCAATCCAACACCCTGAACACAGCTTAAAATTCCTGTTTTACAGAACTGGTAAGCAATGGATCACCTAATTAAATCCAGAAATGGCATTTCCCAGTCAATGGAAGGGATAGATCTGCATGCAGATCTTACAAGCACAAGGAAAGGTAAGGATGAGAGCGCCCCAACCCTGCCTGCTTCAGCATCAAAGCCGTTTGCCTCGTGTTCCTCAGCGCTCGCCGCAAACGTGCTGAGGAATGCCAAAAAGAAAGGAAAAAGAGTCTGCTTTATGCTCTTCGCACACAGTGGTTCTGAAAGAACTTGGTTTTCTTGGCCAAAGAACTAATCTGTCATCAAAGGCCCAGCCTTTCCAGAGAATAATACAGCAAAATGTTAATTTTAAGTTAATAAGAAAGGCTGAAATCAAGCCTAGAATTATCTTTGTCCCACAAAGAGTATGCAAAGGAGGATTAAAAGCCAGCTGTAGAAATCCTATCAGAACATCCTTCCGTCTTCTACAAAATTGGAGGCTACTGGCTTTCAGCATATCCATAGATTAAATGAATCGTCAAGTGTAAATCAGGTCAGCCCTCGCACATGCAGTTAATGTCTGACGTTCACCAACGAATACAAACGACGCAGATCAGGATAAAAACACACGTGAGAATCCCACACCTCCTGTCCTGCCAACAAAACCGATGACCGGAAGGCGGATGATGCCGATTCCAGTAATCAGTTAATCAGTAACTCTAAACAAGTGTTGTGGTTTCACCTTGGGGAAAAAAAAAAAAAACGACAAAATTGGGGAGTTTGCAATTTGGGAGCGCAGTGAACAGCCCAGCTCAGGGATGCATCTCGCTCTTCGGGAGCGTGTGGAGGTCCTACGGAGGGAACCCAAATCACAGGTGGGAGAGCTTGACATGCCCGAGGAAGCGCTCGAGTTTTCCACGTCCGAAAAGGATGGAGCTGAGCTCGCTCACGTGCAATAGCAGAGGTGTGGACGGTCCTGAGGAAACCCATCCTCAGCAACCAGAGCCGATCGACCTAGCGAAGTTGACTGCATTTCTGTTCTCCACCTTCCCACAAAGATTTAGACGGAGTTAGACTCCGACGGCTGTACAATTATTGCTTCCGATTTTGCAGCCTGCTAGAAAAGTTCAGAAACATAAAAGCATCAGCTCGCACAAAACCTTAACCCTTTCGGGAACCCCTCCGAAAGATCTCCAAGATTTCAGACACAAGAAGAACATCCAACCGATGCTTTTCCACCAACGTGAAAAAATAGTAATTAACATGTTGACTCGCACGTTTGCCTAGCAGCCACACCTATCCTCTATCACGAAATCTTGTCATTGTAACTGGACGCATGCATTATACCGTAAATTAAAATTACGTTACTGTCATATATTTTTCTCAATGCTCTCTGAAGTCCCCCAGAGAGACTGCCACTTGAAAAAGCAGCAAAATCAATTAAATTGGAAAGCAAATGAACCCAGAGCTTGCAGACGGCGTAAAAAGCGTTGATAAGTGACACAGGGAGACACCACGCTTTTCTACACACAAATGATAAAGCGTTTAGCCAGGACTTCTCCTTAAGTCATCAGCAATAAGACTGTTTTATGCTTGCAAATGAAGACGATGCATTTGTTACTCGAGGAAGAACACATTGGATCTTGCAACAAGATCACAGATGAATTGTAAATGTGATCCGAAGGCTTCCTTGCTTTAGCCTACTCCTCTGCTTCCCCAAAATACTCTGGCGAACCTTTTGCAGGATAAAACTTGCCGAGCAACTATCCTTGAATACTTATTTCACATTCGTGTGCTGCAAAGGCTCCCTAAAAGCGCCCCTGGGCAGCCTAGGTTAATCCACTTTGGAAACGCAGCTAAACAGAACCCAGGCTCACAAAGACCTTTTATTAAAAGGCGTCAGGTTCCTCCTGGTGAACTGAGTCCGGCTCTCCCGGATCCGCGCAGGTGTTCGCCAGCTGGGTCAGGCCGACAGGCTGCAAGAGAGAAGGAAAAAGGAAAAGGACAGACTCCAGGGAATGAGCAATGCAAGAAGGTGGCCCAGACGAGCAGCAGAGAGGCTGGACTGATAATCTTTAATCTTTCCCAAAAAGCCAGGGAAGGTGGTGACGGACAGTGCTGCCTTCCAGTCCTCTCCGAGACAAAAAAACAAGCGGAGAAGCCGCAGAAGATCCACGGCAGAAACCTGAATGCACGCCGGAAACAAAATCCCTAGGAAAAGTGGAAAAGGAAGTAGTAAAAGAAACGAGGGGATTCCTGCTGCAATGAGATGGGATGGTTGAGGGATTCCACCTGACAAACCAGGTTAGGAAAGAGCCCTGGGAGAAGCAGAGGCCACCAGAACGAGGATATCCATCACACTAAGATTCTGCCGGTGGGATTCCCAAGCCTTACGTGCAATAGAGGCAGAAGAGTGAGGAGTTCTCAGCCTGTATCTGGCCAGATTTAAGCACGTGAGGCACTGCCTCCTGGAAGGATAAACTGTCCTAGACAAGGTGACGCTGATCCTAAGACATTTTGGAGGAAATCCCTTGAGAGTTGGAGGTTGGAGACGGGGGCCCCCGCAGTCGCACCCACTGAGCAGCATGCTTGGAGACGTGAACTCCTTATAGCTCTGTGGCAGTGGGGTTGCTGGTGCCTAACTACCAACAGGACAAGTGCATTAGGCATCAGAACTCTGAAACGCACGTTTTTGTCAGAACCAGAGGGTTAGGCCATTGGAATACTGCCACCCAACAAAAGCTTCTTGATGACAGCAGCTCACATTCATACCCCGTGATCTACTGGTTCCTGAAAGAAACCAAGATTCGGTTGTCTTCTCTACACCCTTCGTGAGGGTGGGACCCTCCTTCTTGAGGACTCCCTGCCATTGCGTTCTGCCACACTGTCCTCGGCTGCGTATCCCTGACTCTTTCCTGAGCAAGAGCAAAGAGGTGAGAAGACCAGTGACCCACGTGGCTTTGGACCAAGCGTCCTCACCAGTTCAAACAACCTCGATCTGATGGCCTTGAGGACAGACTGCAGTGACGCGCATGGGCTGCAGGGATCAGATGAGAGCCAAAAACCTTGTGCCTGAGAAACAACTGGCCCAGCGGGCAAGGTGCCAATGTTTTACGTGTGGTGGGAGCATCACCCTAGAGAGTCACCATCCTTCCTTGTCCCACACCTATGAAGATACGTTTGCCTTTCCCCTCCCACCCGAGAGCCAGGCACAGAAGCTGGTCAAGACAGAATCTCTTTAACATGAGTTTTAGCATTTGAGAAGACCTGCAGTAAATAATTCAGACACAAAGCCCGGGGACGGGACCCAAGACCCAACACAGACCACTTCGCGTAGATGTCTACTTCTGAGTCAGGCATCAATACACCTTTCGGTATCAGCGAGAAACTAGCATTTCTAGGACATTCAGACCACCACGGAGATGTTCTTTTCTTGCCCCTTACCATTAAATCCCTCAGATCACTCAGAAACAGACACCCACACTGCAGGTAACTAAAACTGGGCAAAACAATTCCGAATCTGGGTGACCAGGAGAGACCCCGGGCAGGGTCAAACGGTGTGTGCCCTTCCAAAGCAGGGATTTAGGGCTGGTACAAGGAGCTTGAACTAGAAGCGTGATTTTTAGTCAGAGATCGAGTGGAGGGTTGGACATGGGGAAAGGTGGAGGGGGGCAACCATCTGGGAGAGTATCATCAGTAATCTGTGGCCAAAGAAGAAACAGAAGAGAATATATCCATATTGTTTCGTGATTTTTCTGAATGGATAAAGAGTGAGAAACTAGCAACGGAGAACTTGTCCTGTTCCTTTTAAAATCTCCAAGAATCTATTGAATAAAAGCATTTTTCCTTTACATTCAGTAATTGTGAGGGAGAACAGGAATACTGCTTCCTGGCACGTAGAGCCGGAACAGAGCTGTTTGTCGAAAACAAACCAAAGGCTTCCATCAGCAAACACTCGAGCTGGAGAACATCTCTTCTGAGCATGGAAGCTCCCGAGCAGGTTGCTGCTGCAGCACGACCTAGGAAGTGTCGTGTACTAGAGCGGTGCGACACAAACTCTTTGGAGATTTACTAACCGGCTTCACATCTTTGGGCTCTTGGATTTTATTATCATTTATTATTTAGTAATAACTACGAGGAATACAGAGTCTGTCTACCGAAGGGTCATGAATCACAGCATCTTATCAGCATATTAATCAGCTTCTGGTAGGGAAAACGATAATAGTGCGAGCTGTAACAAATACTTTTATAGTTTCACGCTTGAAGTGAAACAAGCTAGAGGAGAGACTGATTCTTCATCCCTGATTCCACACCGACGAGCTAATCCATTCGCTGCAGGACTGGTGCCTTAGCAAAAGTGGACACAAAAAAAATCGGAAGGTTAACGTACCAAAGGAAAACCAGGCGGTTCAGCAGCTCACGTTTGGGGCAGGTAAAGCGAATTCTACCAATGATAGAAAAGCAAACAAGAGTCCTTAAATACATTTTAAAGTTAACCTCAATTAAAACAGCAGCTTACATGAAGATTCAAGTTAATTGCAGTCTGGTTTAATTAAATAGTAAACAACGCCCAAACGCTGTTTGCTGCTGATGTCCTAAAACACATCGAATTAGCGAATTGGAAGCGGTCACCAGCTGAGGCCGAGGAACCAGTGTTTGCCGGAGCACAAAGCTGGCGTTGGAGAGACATAGCTCCGTCTGCAGCAAGAATATTCTCGCCACGTCACCTTAGCTCAGCTCAACAACCAGCTCATTCAACAGCGAGAAGGCACCGCTGGCAGAAAACACACAAAGCTTATTCTACTCTTTGAGTGTAGGAAGGAAAACGGGAAGGCGGTTGCAATTCAACAGATCCTAAGGGCCCCGAAAAACGAGATGTGCTAACTACATGAGAAACCACCTTTGCTTAATAAATCTATTAGTTCAAATATAGGGAACGCTTTGAAAAACACTGCTCTTACCAATCAACTTCTGACATTGTTTCACCTAAGAACCCTATTTTAAAACTTCCTTTTTTAAACTTAATTACAGTTTCCCATAAAAATTCACCTAATTCAGACCACACTTTAAAAATCACTCGGGAAATAACTGTCCTTTAAGGAAGATCAACATGGCAAAATTAAGAAACCGGATAAACGTACGGTACGCCAAGCACTTGAGCACGTGCTAAGGATTCCCCTTTCTCCCTAACACACGAGCAGTCAGCTTGATACAAAAATTTTTATTTATCTTGAAATGGACCTCGCTCCCTAGCCCACCAGGTACGGAAAACCACAAAGACGTGAGAACAAGACTAAAATCAGATTAAAATTGTTTCAACGCAAAGTTATCTGTTCTACACAAAGCATTCACACTTTGCGCTAAAAAAAACCCAAAAGAGCACAGAATTCGACGTGCCAGTATCCTGATTACCATCCTTGTTTTCTTTCCACATATATCCCACCTGAGCTTTATTCCGCTAGGTTAGAAATCAATGGTTTGTGCATGGTCTCTAAAGACAAAAAATTAACTAATACACGTGCTGTACTAGATTTGGGGTAAAAAACCTGAACACAGCCTAGGGCTAACGACCTTTCCCACAACTTTATTTCACTTCAGGTTTTCTTATTTCTCTTCCTTGCCTAATATAAAGCTTGGCATTAATTTTTGTCAGTGTCCTCCAGCACTGCAAAATAATTTTTAAAAAATTGTATCTTAAACTGTATAAATTCTACATGGTATCCCAAATTAGATCTCACATCAAAATCTGGGGTCAGATGTCGCACGCTCTGTCTCATGAAGTGATCACGGGAACGGTTTGCTGACATGCTATTTCAAATTTCTGAGCAAACTCTTCCACTCAGCTGCCAATCAGAACCGCGAGACTCGTTGAGTCCTGAAGCTGTGACGAGTTTCCGAGAGCGTGGAAGGGGTTTGCACCCGCGATGGCAGTCAACAGCCCCTCCAGATCCACCCTGTCATACGCTTCAGCGATTATTTTCAAAGCAATTTGAGAAGGAAGTGTCTACGAACTCCTTACCTTTATACTTCTTGTGTGAAAGGTCTATTTTGTCTGTCTCTATGAATTTAAATATCCTCCAGAATAGCTTGTGGCTACGTTAGGAACCGGTACGTAGCCAAACGGCTCAAGTTAAAGCAATGTAAATAAAGTCTAAGCATAGAAAGCAAGAATCAGAGCGAGCGTGGCACTTGTAACGCAGGAGACATGACAGCCCTTTTTTAATAACTGTTGAGACCACCCTCAGGAGCTGCCTGTCTTTTCTATGCAAAGGATAAAATTAAAATTTTCTCCCCTTCTTCTGTAATGTAACATTAGGTTTTCCATTAAATATTCAAACAAATTTGTATTTAAAAGGTTTTGTAATACTATTTGCCTAGCAATTAAAATAGTTCTTCGTTGAAACGCTTTTTAACCTACTACCTATTTGGGGACTTCATTGTAAGAATTCGGCCCACTGACTCCTTACCTTACACTTGTGCAATGGAAAAAACAAGCACCAATATGATTCAATTTCTGCTTCGGTGTCCTACATTCAAGGAGTCGCTTGAATCTTCCCTTCTTCGTTTTTCCATAGATGTAACTAAGGACCTTGTCAGATTTTTTTTCCGTCCGATCTGCCTCCAACTCTTTTTTCTCCAAGGTCATCCTGCACATCTGCCACTGTTTTCTCTTCGCTTACCACAAATTCTGGAAGACAAATGCCTGAAGTTCGATGGTATGGAGTGAAACGAGTCTCACGGAGGCCAGCTCGTCACGAACCCTACCAGACACAAGCTGGCCAAAGGCAGACCATAGCTTTATATATTTAAGTGCACAGTATAATCTTCATGATGATTAACCAGCAGGTTGTTCTAGAAGATAACATCCTATTAACGTTGCCATTTGACTTACTCAGAACGCAATCACGCAGAACTCATTCATCTAAACGAGAAAACACCCTTTAAAATTCTCCTTTCAGAAAGGTCAAGGCACAAACTCTGTCCAATCCGCACCTCAATATTTAAATTAAATTGTCTTATCAAGTGCCAGAAAGCAGCTTCTAAAACACTCGGGATTGTACGAAAGCAGATACAGAAAATCTATATTGCATGGATATAAAGGCAAAGCTTTAAGCACGTGCCAAAAAAAAAAAGAAAGAAGAAAAAAAAAAACCAGGTAAAGCAGGAGAGAAGTAGACTCTTGTCCAAACCATCCTTGTGCTGGAAAGCACAAAATTGCTGTGATTTCTAGTGTAGGAAAATAACTGGGCACTTATGAGCTCATTCTATCACCCAAGCACTGCTGGGGTCTGCAGTCCTCTTACAATGGTGATATTTTTGAAGTGACTATTATTCACAGAGATTTTTTTTCCGAAGCCTCTAGTGCTTTGACTGTGAGACCAAAGTTTCCCCGAGCTACAGTACCTCCAACAAAGCAGCATGGATAAATTTGATGGGGGGAAAAAGGAAAGGGTGAATAAAAATGGGGCAAAACGCCTTTGGGGAACTCTCCGCTCCACGGAGTATCGGGCAGGTCTGCTCGCAGCGACGCAGCCAGCCCCACTGATCTACCAGCTGAAGCGGCTACCAAAGCCAATGAGACTATTTCGTAAATGAGGTAGCTAAGNGTGTAGGAAAATAACTGGGCACTTATGAGCTCATTCTATCACCCAAGCACTGCTGGGGTCTGCAGTCCTCTTACAATGGTGATATTTTTGAAGTGACTATTATTCACAGAGATTTTTTTTCCGAAGCCTCTAGTGCTTTGACTGTGAGACCAAAGTTTCCCCGAGCTACAGTACCTCCAACAAAGCAGCATGGATAAATTTGATGGGGGGAAAAAGGAAAGGGTGAATAAAAATGGGGCAAAACGCCTTTGGGGAACTCTCCGCTCCACGGAGTATCGGGCAGGTCTGCTCGCAGCGACGCAGCCAGCCCCACTGATCTACCAGCTGAAGCGGCTACCAAAGCCAATGAGACTATTTCGTAAACGAGGTAGCTAAGAGTATTTGATGTTCCCTTCCAGTTGCTGTTGACCACTCGCCTCCACAAAAGCACATTCCCAAGCAATTTCATGCGTCAGGTAGAAGTCAACACTTACAACTGGTAATGCAAATATAAAGAAGGAAGCCTTAACGTGACACTTAATAGCTAATTACATTCAACTAAGTGATAGCAGGAGGAGTCTTCCAAGGCTGATTTTGTAAGGTGCTTACAAGACCCGAAGGACACATGGTAAACATAATCCACAGGGAAAACCACAGATACACCTAAGACGAGATTTTCTTTTTCCAAAGCACTATTTCTCTCTGAGCTCAATTCTTTTCATTTCAGTGCACCTTAGCTCCCCACCAGTTACATAATTACGGTAAACATATTTCGATGCTTTTTTCGAGTACTAAGGATGACATTTTTAGACAACTCAGTTCTAGAGACGGACTTAAACATACATCAAACTTGCTGTTCAACGTAAGATTAACTCAACCAAAGCATAATTTGAAAACAAAAAAATCAGTCAATAACGTAGTTTCAATCACCACCTGTAACAATAACTGCATGTTCTCCAAATAACAGGCTCTCATCTACACGATTCTCATTTCCGTGGCAGGATTATTGCAGTACGTGCACTCGAGTCGCTCTGTTCAGACCCGGAGGCAAGCCCTCCAGCTCCCAGCTGACTCCCCCAGCAACTTCTTGCATGTTCTGTTTGTCTACAGAAAGCCCCTTTTGATCCTCTTTCCTTTAGGATTCCCAGGGCATCCTCTTCTTATGAATTCAGGTCCACTTCTTCTCACTAACCTTACTGCATTGGTTTTGCTGAAGAGTTTTTCCTGCAAGTCACGTTCCCACCCGGCTCCCTGATGGGAACTCTTTCCCCCTTCGTTAAGGGATTAACTACTCATGAACGATTATCTGCTCTCACCACCAAATACAGACATTCATGAGAGAGCCACCGAACACCAGTCCTACCTGTGTACGCCATGTTCTTCGGGTTTCCGTAGGGAGCCCCAGGTTGGACGGGGCTGTAAACAGGGTTCATGGTGGAAGACCGGGAACTCTGAGGACAAAAGAAAAGCAGAGTTGAGACGACTGCCTTACGTTAGCTCCAGAGTCGTCTTCTGCGCAAACAGTCTTCTGCTACGTGATGGCACGACCGTGTTATAATTCAAGACACAGAGAGCTGTGAAGGAAAGGATTTACAACCAGACGTTAGAACCAGATAGCATATTTAATAATTCAAGTTTGGGATGTCTCAGTTAATTCCCCTAACTTCTTCAGCGCTGCATAGTCTGCCTACAAATGTACCCGGAGCAGATTAATCTTACGCATCCCTGCCTTCAGGGGGGTTCAGGACTCACGACCTCACTTCTAGCTTGCAACGAACAAAGAGGCGAAGCCACAAATTGAGTCAAGGAATTCTCCCCCTTGGAGGAGCTAATAGCTCTTGGGTGGCAAAACCAACCACAGTGAAGACCTGACCTTTCAGAAATTAGCAGATAAAAGACCATTTGCTGCTGGCTAGATGGAAAGCAGCAAATATTTGCGAGCTTTCGGCATGAGCTGACTAGAATAACCTCGAGCCCAAGGCTTGGGTCCCGTGCAAGGCCACGCAGGGCACCCAGTGCCACCCATCGCATTCCACCGCTGTCCCACACGGGGAGATGCAGTCACCGAGCTAACGCGGGCAATGAGATTCTAACAAACAGCCCTTCTGTTTCTCTCCCCAATAAAGATGATGAAGCAGCACCAGGTTAGCTTCTTGTGAGTTTTATTTAGAGGAAAGCAAGTAACTTGGGAATTTGTGTCTACTAACTGTCAGTTAAGCAACTGGCTCAGTTAATTATCTTAATGAAGCACATTCTCAATTCTGATTAATAGGAAAATCAGTCATTAAGCTTTATTAGGCGACGCATTTGTCTCCACAGCTATCTAGTGACAATTTCACACAAGAACCTCAACGATCTTGCTTCAAAACGTGGCGTTTTCTAAAATGTATTATTTTACAGTTCATAAACAAAAGTGTTCCTTCCAAACAAGTCTCTCATGATGGATGCACAATTTGTTAGATCATTAACTCCTTCCGCTTTACCTCAGGATAGTAAACAAGTCAAATGTTAAGCGTTAGCACCAATTGACTTGACAACAAT
This sequence comes from Steatornis caripensis, assembly GCA_013398225.1. NCBI lineage: Eukaryota > Metazoa > Chordata > Aves > Caprimulgiformes > Steatornithidae > Steatornis > Steatornis caripensis. The sequence goes on along the minus strand of VZSC01019072.1, from coordinate 83,367 downwards.
TACTGCTTAATTAATTAGCCTTCCCTCCACCCTCAAGTTAGCACAGAAGAAGCAATTCTCAAAGCAAAGGAAATCACGGTTATAAAGCAAGCTGGAAGAGAAAGCTACGCAGAGACATGTATTTACACCAGCGGCTTCAGTAACGCACGACGGAGCTCTTCAGAAGACAAACAGGAAAATCAGTGCAAAACTTTACATCCATGAGACATTACAGCCAGGGATTTACATCCAAGCGTTAAGTGGTTTATGGCCATTTGGTCCTTGTGGCCTCAGGCAGTGCTGCGAGACTCGGCAAACCTGCCCCTGGCAAGCGAGTGTTTGCCTTCTGGCTTGAGTTCTCGTTTACAGGAGAAAACCCAACGTCATCTATCTCTGAGACGGGGAACACCAGCTTCTGTAAGCGCTCGTCCAAAAGCCTGGCTTTTGGGCTGCCATATGGATCCCATTCAACGCAGGAGGCTATTTCAGCATAGGATGTGACGGATACAGGACGCGCTCATAGGTATACCTCAAACTGTGGACAAACAAACACGTTATGTGTCTGCATATGCTGTATGACACCTACCTACCACTGCTTTAAAAAAATATGACTTCTTCATAGGAAGAAGGAGGTTGTGGCGAGGTGGGGGTCGGTCTCTTCTCCCAAGCACCAAGCGACAGGACAAGAGGAAACGGCCTCAAGTTGCACCAGGGGAGGTTTAGAACGGATATTAGAAAAAAAATTCTTCACCGAAAGGGTTGTCAGGTGTTGGAAGAGGCTGCCCAGGGCAGCGGTGGAGTCACCGTCCCTGGAGGGATGTAAAGGCCGCGTAGATGTGGTGCTTAGGGCCATGGTTTAGTGGTGGGCTTGGCAGTGCTGGGTCAACAGTTGGACTTGACGACCTTAAGGCCTTTTCCAACCTAAACGATTCTAAGATGAACTTCAAAACCCATCTATATTCACAAAAATTACTTTCTTTTCTCTAGTGAAAAAAAATGTTGATTTAAGCCCAACCACAATATTTCTACTGCACGTTATTTCTCTGAACAAATCGTCATACGCACGGCACCACAGTGAAAAGCCTTTCCTCGTCCAAGGCACGTAGGACATGTTTCACCCACACAGGTACTTTTTCAGTAAGTTGAAAGCATCTGAAAGGAGACAGTTTGACAGTCACAAGGTGGGGGAAGGTGCTGCCCAGAAGTGCCAGCACGGTACAATGTAGGAGGACCATCTACTGCTGCTCTAAACGCAAGCCAGGAAGCCAAAACCTCCTCCTTTTTACCCAAATGTCGCCATCAATGACTTTTTTTGCAATCCAATTTCATAAACACCCTGCGATGAAGATTTCACATCAATAGTGGGAATAAGGCAAGAAGGTGCTTTGAACTTTTAATGGTCGTAAAATTTTCTGACGAGAAAAAGCACTATAAAACTCCAAAGGTATGTCTACGTTGTTAAGAATCGCTTTGGTGCAATCGGACACGATCAGGCAACCAAAGCATTTTGTGCCGAGGCTCCTATGCTTACACCCTCTGCGCTTTGAGGGTTTCCTTTGGACTAAATTTAGACTGGTTTTTAGTGTGGTCCCAACCCCACGCACGGTTTGAAGTTGTCTGAAGGACATCACCACTATGACCTTTATCCATCGATACGGACCTGTACGTCCCATGAGAGGTTGGAGGACGTGTGATGGGCAACTGGAGTGAAGCTTCTGAAAGAAATCTGGTCCATGCGCACCAAAACTACTTTGCCCATGGAAACAACGCAGTCAGTGGGCGTCACCTTCAAAGTGTTCTGAATTTAAAACACAGCTAACATACGTAGCCTAAGGGTTACTCCTAGTACGTGACGCCTTAAGTAACAGATGCCACAAACAGGACCTGAGAGAAAAAGGGGGAGAAAGATGTCATAGAGTTGCAGAGATTTCCTGGCCATCATTAGCTGTTAAATCACTAACAGGACTCTTCAAATCCAGACAAGAAATGCCCAGTGGGACAGGAAATGTGACAGACGTATTAAAAAAATAAATCACAAATGACCTGGAGAAGGTGGAGAGGTAGCAGTCACACACTCTTTCTCATAACCCAAGCGAGTGGAGGCATTAGAACAAGCAGTTGCGTTGTCAGCTCAAAACAAGCTGGTTGCTTTGCTTGCCTCAGCACGTCCCTCACTGCCAGCACGGTGGGATTTGGAAAGCCTCCCAAGGGACTGAGAAACTCCTTGTCTCCCCCAAACACCCTTCCAGACAGGCTTTAGGCTGCAAGGACTTTTGATCCAATTCCATCCAGCCATCCTTGTGCTCCTGGGAGAAAAGCCAATATCCAGGCTCCGTTTTAGGTTCCTGGCCACCCAGCCAGCAGCGTGGTGCCCGACATTGGACTCGACTCTCAACGAACGCGCCCGTGGTGCCGAACGGCGCTCTTTGCATGGAGGACCACTGGGAGATCTCTGCAGCAATACTGAACGGCTGCAGAAAGCCACATGCTATTCATCGGTCAAGAGTGGGCACGTGGCTCTTCACGCTGGCCGTTTCAGAGGATCTGTAAGCTGAGGATGTTCTGCAACAGAGCAAGGAAGCGATGGGTCCGCCTTACTCCAGCCCTGTATCCGCCTTGTCACGCACACAGAGCCAGCCTCCTACTCAGCTGAGCCTTCCCGCCCAAGAAATAGTTTGTGAGGGTCCCTCGTCCCAGGAATGCCGAAAGGAAAAGCAAAAACCCACCAAGTATCCTCGTCTGCAGCAGCTCCAGTTGCTGTGAGCCAGCTCAAGGACCTGACTTGCGCGAAAACCAACCTCTCCTCTCCTCCTTCCAGTTGAATGTGTGCTCCTCCACCCAGGGCCACGCAGCGACAGCTGGACCTGGCAGCCTGGATTCCCCTCAGCAGCAAAATCAAGTAAAAAGGCACCCAATTTCCTGGGGCTCAGCAGACTCAAATTCCCCTCCGAGAGCTCCTCGCGCCTGCGTCAGTGCACCTTAGCTCCGGGACCGTGTCCCCCTTTCGCTCCTTATTTGCCTTGCCTGTCCCACTGCAAGCCCCCGGACCAGGACAGAGTCACGGCTGCAATTATAAAGTGCCTTGTTCAACGGAGTCATCATTTCATTTGCCCTTTTCTGCGTGTAAAGAGCGCAAATAAATCATAATTTGGTGAAAATTGCCGCCTACGTCTGACTCGCGCTGGCTGTTGGACCAAATGGCAAAAGCAAACACTCTGATTGGGAAGGATGAAAGAAAACACTCTTTAGCCGAGATGAAAAGATGGTAGCCACATCCGGGGTTTGAGCGTATCGTGAGGAAGAGGCCTGTGCTTCCTCGCTGCTTGGCACGCCGGGTGCCGCTTGCAGCCAGCATGAAAGAGTCCGTGAGAACGGCATTTCAGATACAGGCGATTTTTCTGCTTTTCAGCATCTAATATTAAAGCACATTCGGATGAGCTTGCAATACATTCTGCAAGACAATACCATTCAAAAACACATTTTAAATTCATTACAGGCACCGCACTGTGGCATTCAAAAAGCTACACTGAAATGGGAACAGAACAGGCTTAGAAAAATTAAACCTCCTTTGCCACAATAACTTGCAGCACTTGCTCGTCGCCACGAATACACAACAAAAAGACTAATAAAAATGAATTATACACAGACAAACACAAGCATTGCTCTACTGCACGGAGCTTCCACTGCTTCCTAATCCCCACGACAGCGATGCTCGGTTGCTTAAAAGCTGCCGAGCCTCCAGCAAGGAGCTGAAGGGGTAACTCCGGCAGGAATGCCATGGGAATAAGCTGCTAGCAAACAGTCTCGGGATACTTTCTGGCTGTAACCTGGTTACATTTTCATCTGTTTTATCTTTCCCGTGAAAGCGTATGGCATCCTTCCATCACACTAGGAAATGATTTCAGATGAAGGGTGAACAGAAACGCGAGAGAGGTCAGTCCACGGGCGGCCACCGCGCCATGAGCAAGCCACCGCGCCAGCCGAGTTTGCACGGGGGGATTTCTAAGCAGCACAAGAAGGGAAATGAAAATGCTTGTGCCGTGAATGCCGAGCTTGAACTTGCCGTGCTGTGAAGCGGCTGCAGAGCTACGCTCGGGTGCTCTCCGCTCGCTGGACCAGAGCCGGGCTTCGCGCTCTGCATCGTGTTCTCCTGCCAAGGGAGAGGACTCTGTCTCCCATCCCCGGTGACACCCTGGGACGTCGCCTCATCATCCTCTTCCTCAGGATGCACTCAAAGCATTCAAAAACCAGCACAGGTGTCACCACCACCTTCAAACTACTACAGGCGCAACGGGAACCCCTTACCCTGTTGTTTTTCCCTACCGTTAGTTTACTTCGTGCCTTTGAAAACGCCGTGACCAGCTTCGCTGCTTCTCAAAGACGTTCGCGCCTTGGGTCTTCAAATACTGGTGGGCATCGGTAATGTTTAACAGGTAAACAAACCTTAACGCCAGTATTTCTATGCATGCGGTGGATCTGGCATCTTAGACGCCTCTCCCACGCTGCTATACAGAAGTACAGGTATTTCCCACTTACACCGTACAGAGGCAGAGGAAAAGGAAGAAGACATTGAAGGAGATTTTAAAAATCCTAAAAGAAAAGAATAAATCTGGCATGCAAGGAAGTTTATATTTTTCATGTTCTTTTCAGGCTAACAACAAAATCTTTATAAACACAGTGTTACTGAGAAATAAATATATTTTACAGCGTTCTTGAAACAGTGACACGGACACACGCATCTTTCAGGTTCTCAAAAAATTAAATAGCAGATCTAAACTTAAGTCCAATTGCAAAGAAAAGAGTAAATAACGCAAACGTGAGCTTTTCTGGACGGCAGACGCTTCTCCATCTTGTTTCATGTCAGTCCTGGCGTCAAGGTGACTTACCCTTTAACTTCCCGCACCGCTTGGGTTGTGATCTGCCTTCGCCTTTTGNAAAGAGTAAATAACGCAAACGTGAGCTTTTCTGGACGGCAGACGCTTCTCCATCTTGTTTCATGTCAGTCCTGGCGTCAAGGTGACTTACCCTTTAACTTCCCGCACCGCTTGAGTTGTGATCTGCCTTCGCCTTTTGCGGAACTGGGACGTAAGTGCTTCCGCGAGACCCGTTCCTCACGCTTTTGTTTGGAAAGAGCGCTATCTTCTCCTCTGAGGGTCTGCATATCCCTACCAAAGATCATTTATTTCACGTAACGGGGCACAGAACCAAACATCAGAGAGCGTGAACGAAGAAAAAAGGCAAAGCAAAAAGATACGGTTCTTCCTGGATCGGCACATCACCTCTTTAAATTCATTTTACACAAATCGCATGCTAACAGGATTCAGCCAAAGCCTCCTTGAACATGAAAAGCCCTCCTGACCTTGCACTACCTTCCAATTCCAGTAATTTCCTGACAATTTTTCAGTTAAGTCATTTGAAGTTTGCCCCTCGCTTGGGATCCGCCAAACAATAATTAAATTAATTTCCAATTCACCTGTTAAAGGTTAATTTAGGCAAGCTACAAGGCTACGTCCTACCTTTCCCCAAAAAAACTCTGCCGTGGGAGCATGCATGAGCTCGGAGGTACATATCGCAACGCGGTTTTCCACAATTAACGCCGCCTTTTAAACTTACTCCGTTTTCAGCTACACCGTAACTAAAAGGCGATTGAACGTGTCATCTCCCCTAAAGCATCTAACCTGTTAAAGACTTTCTAAAACAACCGTTGACACTGTTTTAGTTAATCTCTTAGTAATAAAATAAAACGCAATCTGAACAAAATCCATTTAAAGAGGGGAACCTAAGAAAGGCCTGACTCCACAAAAAGTTTAGGGCTTCAATTAGCAGTAAATTATTAATGGTAGCTCTTGTTTGTACAAGATAACGTTCACTTTTCTCTCTTCCACTGTACCTCAGCTATACCTTGATGTTCATGCAGATCGATCTAGGGCATCATTCCAGAGCCTGAATATTGCTTTTTTTCTGCAGTTCTCCCCACTTTTCACTTTCAAAGAAAATTTCAGCTCTGCTCCAGCCTTGGTTTACCTGGATAACTGTAAAATTTGTACAAAAAAGCCCAGCTCCCCCAAACCTGCAGCACCCTGCTTCATCAACCCACGCAACCGGAGCAGAAGGGTCATCGTGGTCCTCAAACCACCCTACTGATACGTCTCTTGATTTTCTTATTGCCCTCTTTTTTGATAAAGCACCCGAGACGTGGCAGGTAGCAGCAAGGGCTAGGCAAGAAGTTTTTCTTCTATCCTGAGAAAATGCGTTTCCACATTTGAAAAGCACATTCGCCTTCAGGCTTGCTCTCAGTCATGTCCTGGACCCTTTTTTTTCTGGGAGCATTTCCAGTGGAAATGAAGATGTGCAGTGAAGAAGCAGTTCAGGAACACTTTAGCAGTCGACATTACTGCACGCAGGCATGCCTTTGCTGATGTGAACCAGATTTGGGGTGGCACGTCTGCATCCCTCAGGGGGTAAAGGCTTGCAGACAGCGTCAGTGTCCTTCACGCACAGACCATCTTCAGAGGAAAGATACGCTGCACGGTTTTACTCTCCAATCAAGTTTTGAATTAGAAGAGCTAGTCTAAAACACACTCCCTCCACTCAAGAGTTCACACCTTTGAGAGAACGCATAAAAATCACAATATGAGAACATCTGAAGCGTAGTCATTACCCGATGCAATCAAGACGTTCAATGCATGAACACGGATGGCGCTGAAGTGAGCAGTACGGCTCATGCAGCTGATGAATAACGCGACGTCGTTTGTGTACGGTCTTCTATGAGGCTCTGAACGTGACTGAATTACATTGCCCATTAATTACGCCGACGAAGTATTTTGTTCATGGATACTTCGTCTCACGCCACTTCAGCAATCAGAAGGGCACATGTGCTTATATCCGGCTGCTCCGAGGAGTCCCGGGGGTTCAGCAATGCGCCGCTGTTCCCTGCCACAGGAATGTTATGAGCTAGGAGTGCATCAACACAAGAGCGGAGACAGGAACGGTTAAGATGTTAATGACCACTACGGACCAGCGGTACAGTTCTCACCAGATGAAACACAAGCTGTTCAGCTGAAGCTAACCCTGATGGAGGAAAAGAACTAAAACAACCGGAAACGCTGGCTGAAACAAATGGAAAGCAAGAGATTTCCATACAGCACCTGACCCACCCAATCTCAAAGACCAGCAAAGGGAAAACAAAACCGAGCTGGATTATTTACACTCCTACAGCGTCTTTCATACAGATCCACCTGCAAACCAGGGCAGTAGCACCCATCTACTCACTGGGGAGACGTATGAGGGTGGTGTGGGCTAGCTGGGAGTCACTGAACTACAGAATCACAGAACGGTTTGGGTTGGAAGGGACCTTTGAAGACCACCTCGTTCCAACCCCCCCGCCATGGGCAGGGACCCCTTCCACCAGACCAGGCTGCTCCAAGCCCCATCCAACCTGGCCTTGAACACTTCCAGGGAGGGGGCGTCCACAGCTCCTCTGGGCAACCTGTGCCAGGGTCTCACCACCCTCGTCGTGAAGAATTTCTTCCCCATATCTCATCTAAATCTCCCCTCTTTCAGTTTAAAACCGTTACTCCTCAGCCCATCACTCCATGCCCCTGTAAAAAGTCCCTCCCCAGCTCTCTCGTAGGCCCCACCAGGCACTGGAAGGCTGCTGTAAGGTCTCCCCGGAGCCTTCTCTTCTCCAGGCTGACCAACCCCAACTCTCTCAGCCTGTCTTCACAGGAGAGGTGCTCCAGCCCCCCTGAGCATCTTCGTGGTCCTCCTCTGGACCCCAGCCAAGCTCATAAGGAGCCACACTCCCATCACCTATTGCCTCCTCTCAGATAAATAACTAAATAAAGCCACAAACCTTTCACTTGAGAAAAGTTTGACATCTATCACAGGAACAAGCCCTTGCGTCTTCATTGTATGAAAAATTAAATGGCTAATTTCAAAGCACAAAGCAGCTCTTGACGTTGGAAATTGCTGATCTCAGAACGCCCAAAAATAAATGCTGAGGCAGGAAAAATCTTGACCTTCCATTTGCTGAAGTTTATGATCTACTTTAGATCCAGAAGATCAAAAAATTTTGATGATTCAATTACGCTAGACAGTGTACTAAAAAATAGGAAATCCTTGTCCCAGCCTGAGAAAGCGAGAGACGCACAAGGAAGGCAGGATCACTTGTTGCACTTGGTAGTAACAAGCGGTTGCTCCGTAAGCCTGAACATGGCGTGGCAAAGATCTTTATTTTGTATTAATTACTTGAATTAGGCAGAACTTATCAAAATACCCTTATGGGCCTCAATAAATGAGAAACCAGTTCCCCTACAAGAAACTGCAGCAACGAGAGAAAAAAAAATGATGCTAGCACAGCTAATGTAATATTAGCTTGTTTCCAGACGAGAAAAAGTCTGCACGCAGATGAATTTTGTGCCGTAAATTCCTTGCTTTATGTCTGCAAGACTGATGGGTTTCACCAGCAGGTAACCAACAAATAAACGTATTTTTTTAAAGGTCTAACATATCTGTCCCTACGTGTCCAAACCCATTCTCAGTAGTGCTCAAACGTCTTCCCTGATATATCCCTATTAATTTCCTTAACTTGAGGTCTTGCTGACTTTTCCTTTTGAAATGAACCCTGCTGTACTCTTGTATTGAGTGCTCTCATTCTGCTCTCCAACTGAGCCACATCCTCCTCCAGCTGATTATCTCAATTCTTTTATCTTCACAACCCTACTTCATTGTGCTTGGCTGAAAAGACTTCCCAGGACAGGCAGTTGGAAGATTCTTCTCTCTGCTCCTTTCTTTCCACAAACGATGGCTTGGGAGATTCAGGTTGGCCATTAGGAAAAGGCTTTTGACTAGGTGGGTACCGCGTTACTGGGCCAGGTTAACCACAGATTTCATGGAGGTTTCAGGACTGGTCTAAGCAAAGCCGTGGTTGACCCAACGTGGCACTGGTCAAAGCCCAGCTGTGAGCATGAGGTTGCACTGGATGGCTCCAGACATCCTTCCAACCAGTATTTAATCTCCGGCTCAAAATATTTTGTGCTGTAACTCATTTCTCAGACCTCTACCTCCCTCCACAGTCTCAGGCTGTAACTTTCTTAGTGTCAGATGTAACCGCTTTCCAAAGACTTTGGCCTTTCCTTTGGCAGTCAGAAGTCTCCTTGGCACTTGGTAGGACACCAGAAACCTTGGAGGGGTGGTAGATGAGAGGGTAATATTCACACTTTTCCGTTGATGCATATCCATACTGTAGCATATCAGTCAAACGGATGATGTTACGATGCCTCACAGGACCATGGAAATTTACTTACCACATCAGCTATGACGCTAAACAAGCACTAAGTAGTGTCTAGCTGACATTTTTTATTAATTTAGTGCAGAATTTGACCTACCATAAAACTATTGAGGCTTTGGTTAGAAAATTTCCCCGGATTATAAACATCTATCTTATAATATCACCTAGTCACTATAAAAAAGGCCAAATAATATTCTTAGTTATCTTTCTTATCTGAGACTTCTCGAGCTGCTTCGAACCTTTATCATAGTCAACCTTCTCCTAAGAGAAGCTACACTTTAGCGGTCAGGCTTTTCAAAAAACAGACACAAAAATAATAGTCATAAAAAGACAACTTATGTCACTAATAAATATAAGCTACTCCTCTTCCACACTCTTTAAAAATATTAAATAATCCATCACCACTGCAGCTTTGTTTTGCAGATGCCGAGACGCCTGCAGGAGAGCAGTGAGACGATGGGCTCTGCAAGACCAGAGTGCCGGGGCCGAGATTCGAAGCGCCGAACTTGCTGCCATCGGTACGCTGTTTTCAATAGAGAAGACTCAAGTATTTGAGCATGTTTTGGAGACGGAGGCTCCATCTCAAAGGGTTTAAAACAGAATTTACGAATGAGATGTGGTCAAAGAGAGAAATACCAGGCCTGAAAAGGAGTTGAAGGTGACACTATTACAGTGAGCTGAGGATGCAGTCGCTTGTGGACGGCATATCCAAATCATGCTGGCTACATGAACTCTTGGTTTCATCCCAGGCTACAGTATCACGTTTTCTTTTCTTTTCCACTGGGCCAAACTAAACTGCATTAACCAATTTCTAACAGAAAACCCTCAATACCAGAAAAAGTCACATTACCCTCAAAGACATGCTTTAATTTATGTTTTGCTCCAAAATTTCCAACCACTACCACTAATTATCTTCCTACTATTTCTGTAATTACTCCCCTCAGTATGGGAGAATCACTTTCCAATCATATCCTGAATATTGAAAACACTGCTTCTTCCCACGCACTGCAATAGGATAAAGATCTACATTTCTTTCTGAGTGGATTACACCGCACAAAGCTGACACACCAGAAATACAATATTCCTGGAATTAAAATCAGATGAGGGCAAGGTCCTGCACATGGGTCGGGGCAATCCCAAGCACAGATACAGCCTGGGTGGAGAATGCGTTGGGAGCAGCCCTGAGGAGAAGGGCTTGGGGGTGTTGGTTGATGAGAAGCTCAACTTGAGCCAGCAATGCGCACTCAGAGCCCAAAAGGCCAACCACATCCTGGGCTAAAACAAAAGAAGCGTGGCCAGCAGGTCGAGGGAGGGGATTCTGCCCCTCTACCCTGCTCTGGTGAGACCCCCTCTGCAGCGCTGCACCCAGCTCTGGGGCCCCCAACATCAGAAGGACAAGGACCTGTTGGAGCGGATCCAGAAGGCAGCCGTGAAGATGCTCGGGGGGCTGGAGCACCTCTCCTATGAAGACAGGCTGGGAGAGTTGGGGTTGTTCAGCCTGGAGAAGGGAAGGCTCTGGGGAGACCTTACAGCAGCCTTGCAGTCCCTACAAGAGAGCTGGGGAGGGACTTTTGACAAGGGCGTGGAGTGATAGGACGAGAGGTAATGGTTTTAAACTGAAAGAGGGGAGGGTTGGGTGAGATATGGGGAAGAAATTCTTCACGACGAGGGTGGTGAGACCCTGGCACAGGCTGCCCAGAGAAGCTGTGGATGCCCCCTCCCTGGAAGTGTTCAAGGCCAGGTTGGATGGGGCTTGGAGCAGCCTGGTCTGGTGGAAGGGGTCCCTGCCCATGGCGGGGGGGTTGGAATGAGATGGTCTTTGAGGTTCCTTCCAAGCCAAACCATTCTGTGATTCTATGTCCTTTTAATTACAGATGGGCCAGAATCCTCTCGGCTTTATTTGGTCAGCGTTCAAATCCAGCGTGCTGCGGATTTTGACTGTGTGATTTATGACTTCCAGCCATGGATGTTCCTCGTTGCCCTCTAATGATCTCCTCCTACGTCCTGTTTTCTGGTCACAGGCTTTCTTCTCCAGTTGAGACTGGAAACTCAATGCGGGGTTCAGGAGCAAGAGAGCGATGGAGCTGCCCTCCGGCTCCAGCCCCATTCCCCTGGCAGGCAGCACAGTAAATTCCTCCCTGCCCTCCCTTTTCCTTTGCTCACGCTGATGCACGGACAAAGACGGGGTATAGAGCCTGGGAAAAACGGAGATTAACAGCGCAAATGGAAGGGATCAATCCTCCGTAATAGTCCCTTCTTCCTTAAATATTTTGCAATCTTTGTTCTAAAACAAAGCTGTACCAGGGAAGACAAAGGAGAGAACAGGCTAAATCTGTTAGCGGAAAGGGAGCTTTGGCAAGAGGTCTGTTTATCATCCTCTTTTTGTAATTTCGTGTTGGCAAGAGGTACTGTATTACCAAGCCCAGGAGACTGAAAGTCTTTCCTACCCATAGGACAGGCAGACACTGGCATTCGTTCACTCCGTTTGGAAATCAGTCCGCATCGAAGAACAACAACAGCCCCCAGATTTACGCTGGTCTTGGTGTGCCTGGTGCTACTAACAACCACCGATACGTGGCTAATACACGTGGCAACGTGTTACCGCTTGCAAAATGAGCAAAAGAATGCCATCGGCTTTTTCAGGTGAAAGCTGCCAAGTGATGAACAAACACAACTCAAGTTAAGAAAATAACAGATTCACAACAGTCACAGGGAGAGTTCAGGCAGGGTTTTTACTTCCTAAGGGAATATGCGACAGTTCAGGCTAAAAAAAAAGAAAAAAAAAAGAAAAAAAAAAGAGAGATGCACACCCAAAAGCAGTGGTGTTGCAATCACTATTACAAGCTGTCAAAATATAGATGATTCAAAATGAAAATATGACATTAATGAGTTGATTTAAATGCTACAGTCTTACTGAATCACCTCCTCCTCTCAAACATTAAAGTGAAGTGGGAGACAGGGTGGTCTACAGCTTGGTCCCCTCCCCTCACCCACAAAAGCTTTGCACTGCATTGGCTGAAGGTTAAGCAGGCGTGGTGGGGACCACTGCCCGATCAGTGTCCCACACATCTCACCAGCCGCCCAAACCCAACTGCCTCCACGACCAAACCGTGCCGTGCTCCTGGGCAGCTGCGGGTGGGTGAAGGAGCCGACCTTCAGCATCGTCCCTCCCTATCACGAACGCGTACCTCCTTCTGCACGTGTGCCCTGTTGCTGGAGTACGTATCCAACTCACATCATATCTGAATTCTTTACTACTTGGTATTTGTTCTATAGACTCTGAGCGTAAGCCTCTACGGGTGGCTGCTGAAAAAAAACACGGTAAAACAACGTATAGCCAGCGTAAGAGACAGAAAATTTGCATCAGATGATCATTAGCAATCGCTTGAAATCCTTAAATTAAGGCTATGTAAAAAAAAAAAAGCTGTATAAAGCTGTACTAGGCCTCAAACACAAGTTAAACATTCGATACAGGAATTCCTGAAGGTTTGTAGCAGACACTACGCAAGAGAGAGGAGGCCAAGATCTGTGAACGCATGATATGACTCTATAATACATGCAATATGCAGTCGATTAGCATATTTGTTTCATAATCACTGTAAAAGCCAAGAATTTTTCAGCCTGCCATTACAGAGGATTTTGCAGTGCTCTTATTCACTCATTCAGGTTTCCAGTGAATATACCCAGCCCAGGAGGCCAAAGGCAGGAATGCTTTCGCAGCGCACACAAAAGAAAAAGGCTGAAAGGCCGCAGCAAGTCAACAATTAACACTTTTCATAGATTTCCGGACTTCCCTTCCCAATCTGAAGAGCGGGAAGAGATTCAATGAAGTTTGAAGGAGCTTACAGCTTGCAGTTTACATCAGCAAAAAAAAAAAAGAAAAAGGATTGCTAAATCCCCGGCCTACAATTCAGGCTGGCCAGACAACCCAGCTTCGCTTTCTTGTTTTCCGTCCCGGGGGGGGATAAGACCAGTTTGGGGATTGAACGGCACGGCACAAACGAAAAGCCGAGCAGCCATTCACTTCTTGCTTAAAATAACAGCGTACGCTGACATTAGAAAACAACCAAAAAAAGGTCTTTGAGGTTTCTCGGAAATGTTTAAAAGGAAAAGCTTACTCTGAAGCGGCTAAGCAAATATTGGTCTTCACACGTGAACATTTCTATTCACCTCGCATTGATTCCTCCTGCGCGTTAAGGTCAAGGACACGCAGGAGCCGTTTGAACAACCAGGGCGTCAGCATTCACGTGTAGGAAAAAAATCCCAACCCCGGCGTTTTGTTTAAAATATTAACGACGTGACACTCACGTGAATCCAATACGAGACGATGCTCTCGGTGTCTAAAGGAGGATTTCCAATCGCAACTACCGATGTTTTCGACAAAAGCAATACCAAAAAAATTAACGTGTTCACTTGTTGAAGGATATTACACAACATTAAAACTCAAGAGAGCACCCAGCAACGATATTCTAATTTTAATTCACTAATCTGTCATTCACATTTGCTTTGGCTTGAAGGATGCCGGAGCCTCCACAGCAAGAGCTACGATGCCGTTCAACATGGAAGCGACAAAATTCTTATCTTCTATCGGTCAGCGTCCCTTTGATGCTGCAACTCCTGCGCTGACCAAAAAAAAAAAAAGTCTAAAAGTTTCCATTTGCCACAAAATGGCTTCACTTCATGTTAACCCCAACTGTAAGAAAGCCATTTTGCGACTGTAACAGATCCAGTGAGTTTCTCTTTTTTAAATATCGTCTACAGCCAAGAGGTTACCCCACATTTTACACACATGCCGCCACCAGCACAACTCAGACGGTCTCTACAAAATGCGTTTAATTACCAACTTGCCTAAGCCTTCTGCATTTTTAATATCGTTTCAGTAGGATTATAGGTACAAAGGCAAAAGTTTCATTGACGACAGAGCGTATAATCTTCGGCTAACGGCCTTCTCCAGAATACGCTGAAATTAAACTTCAACATCTACCTACGCCTTCGCACCGTAAATAACGTAACACAAGCAAGACACCAAAACCCATACGCCTGCTGCTGCCTTGCGCCAAAGCCAACACCAAATCAAGCGCTTGCGCGTGTCCAAATAGATAGTCAGGGAGGTATTACCTACGACCGATAATTTAAGTATTCTTAGAATTCAGCGCTGCAGCTATTTTACGACACACTTCGGTGGGTTTAAGCACACCGAGGTGTCCGTAGCCTGATAGCTTTACATTCTAAGCTCTACAGAGCAGAATCTTTTGTATATTCTGCAAAGAACGCAGCAGACGTCAGACAACGATGGCATGATTTACAGATGCACATCCCTTACTTATGCATTTTGAAAAAGAAAAAAAAAGAAAATCAGGCCTTGGATTCGCAACACATTTGCGACACATTTATTTTCGTGCTGATAAGCAGCATCTCTGTACATAAGAACCTTTGTGCCGTCATTCCTCATAACAATTCAATTCGCGTCTCAAATGAACTCGATCAATCATCCAACAGGTGCACGCCACCTACGCGAGAGATTTCCTTTCTCCACATTTTCCTCTGCGCTGACAATGCCCAAATTGATATTACCTGCGATGAAAAACACGGCCTGGCAGGGGACTAATTTTGCTAAGCTTCACTCCAGTTTTTAATGAATTCACAGGTTTGTTTTTACACACTCGGAAAATAAGCTCAACGTTCCCAATCGACATTGTGTGAAATACTGGGTGTCGTGGGGGTTTTTTTCTTATAAAAACAAAAAAAACCCCGAAAACAGAAAATGAGTTTCTGGTTCCAGTTCAACTATTAATTCAGTTTTAAGAGATGATTCCAACAGCAAGGAAGAATGACGCCTGGAGAGCTAACAAGGAACTGGGATCTAGAAAGAATCAAATATATTCTAAGTGTGGCAAACCCCCCCGCAGCCCAGTAGGCAGCACGCCCCGTTAGGAAGACAGACACCAGGCTGGATGTGCATCCTCTGGAAGAGCAGTCCTAAGACGCTCGACAATGTGACCGGCACAGAAAACAGAAGGAGAGAGCACAGGGCAGGACCTAAGCGATCTTCACATGAATTGCCAGGCAACACGGGGGAAGAAAAATGTCCTTGATGGAAAGAAGAGGAGGGCAAATTGTGAGAGTAATCATGACCTCTGCGATCTGGAGAGCCTGGGAATATACACTTCGGAAAGAACGAGCATTACACAGCAAGACACTTCCCCAAGGTCCCCCCCCTGTTTCTTTCTTTCTTTCTTTTTTTCCTTCCCAAATTAGACTTCTTTCAGTAACTATAAAATAATACGGTTACTCCTCTGCAATTCACATTATGTACATTTATTTAAATATACACATTATATTTCAATTTCTTTACATGTATGAATGCATTTAAATCGAACGGCACGTGTGTTGAGAACGCGGAGCACAGCGAACGACACCCCGTAAAGCATCTCAGTATAAATCTCCCGGCGCGCAGAGGTCCCGGCATTACCGAGGCCACGCTTCCCCCACCAGCACCCCTCAACGTGCAGAACGCTCCCAGTCCAAGAAGACTCACGACGCACGGAGAGGAAGATGCACTTCACACCCCTCCGGTTTTTTACGGAAATAACAAAGCAACAGTGCCTAGATTTAGGTATCAGCACTATAGCATCAGACTTTTCCTCCTAATGTAGCTGAAGGCTACGGAAATGTAATTAGAAAGCTTTCTAGGAGTGGCACTTTAATTTCACCCTTAGGCAATCTGTTTGCCACAGGCAAGCAATTAAGTGAATGTGCACCTTCAGCATTTAAGCCCTTCGCGGAGGAAGCCCAGGTTTCCCCCGGCTAGCGCTATTAGTTGTTCAAATTAACATGACATCACGCTGAGCGCATACAAAACCGCAGGTATTTTAGACTAGCGCACGGCGGGGATGAGTAGGGCCTTTTTCACCCCTTGGCGAAGCTGCCATTGATGCTCGCTGGTCTCGCGTCCCTTCTTTGTTCAGATCAGCCTACACAGAAAGCGTCGGTAAAAAGATGAAGCGCATGCTCGCACCTCTACTGGGTTTTTTATCTGATGCAAAATACTTGTTATTGGCTGAAAGAGAAAGAAAAGGATGATACTGAAGAAGAGGAACGACATTTTTTGAAGGATTATAGTCTGCAGAGAGAGGTGAAACCTCCAGGCCTTTCCATAGGAGAACATAAAATCTTGGCAGAGGCAAAACATCTGTCAAAGCAGCCTCGTAGAAGGACCAGAGCAGAATATCAGCTGGCCAGTGTCACTGAACTCTGCTCCTTCTCATCCCTTCCAGCAGCACCCGCTCCATCGCTACGCTCCTGAGCTCTTGCTATCGGCTGACCCAGGACTTGTAATCTCCTTCTGCTGGAGTGTGTTTGATAGAAATGCTAATCCTCCTGATTTGCAATTCACTGTCGCCATCTGATTTTGAAAACCTTCTGCAGACACTGGAGAAGGGAAATAGAAAACCGAACATGAGAGAGAACTGCTAAGTCTGTGCTGCCAGGTACTGACAATTTAAGAGGCAAGCAAAAATACTCCTCGGCCCCTGTACCATCGCAAATCTGAGTTGACATCATCGACAAAGTCGGCTTCCCGTGTCTCTCCGTCCTTCTGCACCACTTGCATCCAGCCTGCTCCTCTCCACCTCACGGCTATTGAACAGTCTGCGTGAAATGAGTTAACGATTTCAGTCTAGAGCAAAGTAAATGGACTTTCACATCCACAATGGGCAGCAATCGCCCCGTTACGGGCGTTAACAGGAGAGCCATAGCTGCCTCGAAGGGAGAAAACTGCCATGAACCTGCCCCGACTCTGTGCGACACGAAGAGCGCTTCGTAGCTTCGAGGTCTGTAGATGAGCCACTGCTCACCATTAAATCCACCCTGCCCTCAACAGAAGCACATACAAATTGCAAAATAACATTGAACCCTGACAGAGCTTCCTTCCTGCAGTGCGGACCACGGTTGAGACAGCAACCTTCACGAACACCATGATGGACTTCAACAGATGTCAGTCCGTGCACGTAGTTTATGAGGAACTTTCCTCCACAGGTGCTATGTGGAGGAGGAAACTCTCCCTAAAGATCTAGAACACCCAAAATAACACATTCAAGTTCCAGATCTATCACTTGTATCATTAAAATGTCAGGTGAGGGCTTCGTGGCAGTCTAATGGCCAACTGGATACGGTGACTCTCCTGTGCTGAATTCTTCTCCTGATGCTGATCTATAAAATATTGCGACAATCTTAATAATCCTGGGCTCAATAGAAAAGCTATTTAAACTGAAGAACACTACTTGAGAAACGCAAGAGGACTGGATTAGAAACGAAGAGGGGGGAAATTACAGAGGCGGTGGGAAGTGCTACAAAATGCAAAGGCAGCGAGTGGATCTCCAAGTCCAAAACCAGGAACAGAGGAGGCTGAGTCACAGCAGCTATGTCTGGTACAAATCCAGAAGAATCATTCCTAAAATAGGTTAACAAAATACTAAGAAGGAGAAAAGGGAAATTCCATCCTGACTATAGAAAGAAAGACCTCATCTCAGGGAGTTTAACGCGGTAGGAAAAGCTCTGGGGTCACCAGCATCCAAAGCTAACGAAATGCTGGAGTAGCTGAAGAGGATCTTTGTTGAACTTAATCCTGGAATTACAAAAGAGCCACATAAAAATACGACTCTATTTCCAATCTTGTAATCCAGTATCGAACACTTGCTTTCACTAGGGAAAACAAAAAAAAGCATCCTGGGGGGTTTTTTTTAAGGCCGTTCGGTATCTTTTAAATAAACAAAGTAAGGCTTCAGACGAATGCAGCACGAACTCTGGTGTTTTACTTTCCCAGGGCCAATGAGACCAAGGAAGCACGTGCAACCCAGGAAAGGTTTGGGAACTTGCAATATTCCCAAAAAGATGGGGTCACAGCTGCTTCAGCAGCACCTGCCCTACGGGAGGGGCCTTCTTAGCAAGGAGAGGTTGCCACGAAACAGCCCAGGTCATCTCCTGCAAACCTTTTTCACTGCATGTCCTCCGTATACATCACGCTCCATATCCTGCACGGCTTTGGCAAACCCACTCAATGCTTTGGCTGTTAATGACAGAATTCCGAAAAAGTTGAGCTACACATCTTTCTTGACGTCAGACTCTTAGCAATCAGACATCGTACTCTGGTTCAGTTTGGTTAACCTGGTGCCTGCCCCCACGTCCCGCTTCCCAAAGGAGGGCTGGAAGCTGTGCCGCAGTCACGGTGGGTTTAGTTCCCTCCTGACCAGTTGAGGTGATTTTGAGGGGATTTGCTTAATGAGGTGATCTGATGGTCCATGGCCTATGTATCCTACATATAACCCTCACATAGGTTGGAAACTTCACATCGGTCTGTGTAATTGCCGGACGGACCCATCACCAATCAACCCAAAGACACCAACTACCAGAGGATTCAAGCCAATCCAAAGCTTCTCCATATAGCTCGGGTGTTGGGGCTAGCTTAAGTACGTCATGAATCCTTCACTGAGGAAAACATATGCAATGAATCAAGGGTAGAGATCTCTCTGAAGCACGTGGACTAGTTTAGATGGAAGCCACAGGCCTGATGGAGACATTAGTGCATGAAGTGCCACAGCCTGGTTGAGGGAAAGCCAGGCTAGATGCATTGAACGAGCCCTTCGAGCCTCTAAAAACCTCTTAAATCTGTTCAGCGGGGAGGCCGGGGAAGGTCTCTCCACAGGCAAAGCAAGGGAACGCAACTGCCTGCGCCTCGGCAGCTCACCCACGCTCACCGGCAGCGACTGTCAGGGCTTGTTCTGCTCCTTAAGTTGCAAACAAGCTGAAGATGAATCATTATAGATCCGTGGACTTTCAGAACAAAGGATTATTTTTCCAGCTCCAATCTTCCGTGTCTTTTGGCTGGCTGGATCAGCAGTACTGTGCCAAGAGCAGGTATTTCACCCACAGATACTACAAAGATACTTAAAGGCTTGGATTCAGCAGGAGGACAACAAGAAGCGCTGCTTCTCCGCTCAGCGTTGCCTTGAAATACATCACGTCCCATAATCAGCGTGGCTTTTAATCCGTTTCCCAAAATAAACTACCCCATTAGGAGTAGCCAAGTTTCTGTAATTCTCAAAGCAGATCTCCGTAATTTCTTTCGGAGAGTTCTGCTATAAGCTTATGACTGTTTTTAATTTGGTTCCAATGCTGCGAACAATAACTTTTTACTTGCTGATCTATGGACTCGCTCTGATTATTAAATGAGGCACGAAAAGCAAAGTAAATCGCACTTGATTTGAGTTTGCATCAGCAGAGCGCTCTCCATCCCAGTACCGGAGCGCTGTGACAGCTGTCACACACAAACCACCTACCAGCTTCACGGGAGACAGCAGCCGAGTGTAAAACAAGGCAGCTCTGGGGAGCACAGCCTGCGCTCATCACCGTACATCGGCACCCTGGCAGTATCACAGCGGAGGAGCTACATCTAAGGAGCAAAGGCAGCGGTCGCGCAGGTGTCTACAGGCAGCTCGTCTCGGCCATCAGGGTGGCCTGAGCTTGACGAAAGCAAACGGTGAAGGAGGAGGAGAAGGGAGCAGCCACCAAAGGCCAACTGGAGGTGGGCAAGGGCCTCTCCTACAGAATGAGGAACTACACGAAGGGCAAAGATGGGCTGCAAAGGGCTTATGTGCGAAAAGACTGAGGAGGGGAGGCAGCTGAGGGATGTAAACAGAGCTATCGCTTCCTCAAAGGACAACCAAGGGAATTACTTCTGCGGTCCAAAGGGTAGGCAGCACCTTACAGAGTTCTCCCCCAGCGTATCACCATGACGGAGCACCACCACAGCTTGGCTAGCAGATCTGAAACGGAGTTAATCTGGCACAGCACAAGCACAAACATCACCATTTCCTCCCCGTCAGTACGAACACATCCTGCAACCCCTGTCCAGCCGAAAGCAGCGATGTCACCTGCCTCGCGCAGGCTTTGGGCTACCAGACGTGACACATGGGATTACCTGCCACCCTCCTATTTACAGAGGAACCGGTCAGCTGAAGGTGATAACATGCACGTTATCATCCGAACGGCCTTGCTGCAAAACCGACAGCCAGGCATCTCCTCCCGACATACAAGTTCCACTTCTATCAGAAAAGAGACAGAGAAAAGAACCTTTATGGTTAAAATACATTTATGTCCTAAGGGATCCAACTTTGGCTCCCAGAGGTCCCTCTGATTCTGAGATAAGGAAGCTTTTTCCGAGAGAGATTAAGAGCACGTGGAATGGCACAAGGTGCCACAGCAAATCCTTACGGACGTACTCATCCGAGCTGCCAAGGGACCTGGAGCTCCACAGAGCCCCAGCCAAGGCTCCGCTGGGTTTGGTACGAGCGGTATCAACAGCTGCTTCGAGGCTTGCAGCTGGCCAACAGCCTGTAAAGAGCTCCCTCCCCTCCCAAAATGGCACATGAGCAGTTTGGGAACAAAAAAAGGGATAGTACGGCTGAGTTGGCAGAGTGACCTCTGTTCAAGGGCAACGCACTTCCCCCAGGGGCAAACAGGATTTGGGGAATGACGACTAAACTATCTTGGCCAATGAGGCCAAACAAGGGAGGGCTGGAGTTTTCCAGGTGGCCAGGATTTATCCCAACCCTACGTATTCCTGGAGAATCTCAGATTCCAGAAAGCGGTCTATCACTCATCAGGCAATGAAACCGGCTCCGTGGGCCACTTCTGACTTCTGCTGCTGCACAGACACCATTAGCGTCACCAGGAGGGCGCGCACAGAATCGTCTCATTTACCAGCTGCAATACGAACTGGCAACGGCAACCCTTAAGCAAGCAGGGGACAGAATTATTCATCTTTTACACCGGGAAGAAAATAATCCAATTTTCCACTCCTTGCTTTAGGAGTTTCAGCAGCTGTGGCTGCACTCAGCCGACCAGGGAGGCCGCCGGGCAATATCGTTTTACCTGCAACATGTGGGAGCCCAGCAGAAGCAGAGGGGCGATGAAGAAGACTCAGCAAAACGAGCTCGCTCTCTCCCGCAGCAAACAGAGAGGTCTCGGGCAGCCGCGGAGGCATCAGCAGTTCCTGCTCGGCTCAGATGCATCTGCCAGCTCGTGGGAGCTAGTGCAGGCGACACGGGGACAGACCTTGTCGCTGCAACCCACCTTCTACATCTTTCTACCAGAGAATGTCCTGTCCAACCCACAGCTCCTTCGCTTGCCTCCAGGAAAGAAAGAGAGCCTGCAAAAGGGATCATGGCTGAAGGGATCTTGCTTTAACCCCGTCTCACCACAAGCGCTCCGGACCACTGACCTGCTGTCCCTGTCTCCTCCATCCCAACGTTGTACCCATCTGAAAATGTCTGGATGACTCTTGCGTTTGGGGAGCTCGGGAGGAGACACGTTTCACATCATTTTTCAGGAAACACCTCCACTTCCCCTTTGCTCAGGCGAAAACATGAAATCCTCGGGTTTAGAGTCTGAAACTGTGCTGAACGAAAATACACAGCAGAAAATAAAATGGCCCTGAGTTCCCAGCAGCTATAGCTTGGGTCGCAGGAGAGACGATGAGTTCAGAAAGCAGAAATTGAGAGCAGGAGATACAAAGAATGTGCCTTTACTGTTTTCTGTTCAACACAGTTACAATTTCATAATGTTGGAATGAGGTTTGGGAAAAAAAAAAAATGAACCAAAAAATCACTGCACAGCATGGCACTAATTCTCCCGGGCAGGCGAACGGGCTGGATCGGGCAGCAGCGGTAGCTCTGACTCCGTTTCAGCTTGAACTCTCAGGCTCTGGATTTTGCTCCATGTCCCGTCTTTCAAATGGATAATGGGATGCAGGCGGGCAGCTTTGGGATACGGAAGCAGGAGCGCAGCTCGATCTCACGCGCTCAAGGCTTGAGTTTTTTCAGGCATCCAAACCAGGTGTCCACGGCCATTCAGCAGAAGCTCCGGTGGAACCCAGAGGAGCTCGTAACAAGGGCTGAAGCTGCTCAAAAATGGTATCCTAAGCTAAATCCATCCGGGAGTAGAGCGCAGTTACTGCTTATGAAGAACGAAATAGTACGTGCAATCATAGAATCATAGAATGGTAGGGGTTGGAAGGGACCTCTAGAGATCATCTAGTCCAACGCCCCTGCTAAAGCAGGTTAGCCTAGAGCAGGTTGCACAGGAATGCATCCAGGCGGGTTTTGAAT
>VZSC01019072.1:19019-52419 GCA_013398225.1 Steatornis caripensis | reverse complement strand
ACCGGAGAGGCTGTGGAGTCTCCTTCTGTGGAGAGATTCAACCCCACCTGGACGCGTCCCTGTGCCCCCTGCGCTGGGGGCACCTGCTTTAGCGGGGGGGTTGGGCTGGGGGATCTCCAGAGGGCCCTGCCAGCCCCTGCCGTGCTGTGAAACAGCGTAGTATTCAACATTGGATTTTCAGGCTCCCAAAAGGATAACAGCAAGGTGCTCCGAGATCCTTTGCAAGGACTAGCAGTATTCCATGCACGGTGCTAAAACTGGAAAAGAGAGCGAAAGAGATAAGGTAATGTTTGCAGAGACGAAATTATTCGTAACAGTCATAATTAAGTTGGGAGATTCAAACAGGCCTGGCAGAAGTGCAGCCAGCAAAATCATCTGCTGAGAGACGCAAGGTAGTACGTGTGCATACTGAATAAAATAATATATCCCGCTCAGACATAATGAGGACTTCAGCTACGCAGGAGCGACCTGGGTAGCAGCATCTTCCAAAATCTCCGCAAACCGAGCACGCTAATGTATGCGCAACACCGCCGCTCGACTAGACACCTGAATGTCCAAGGCGCTCATGGAAGGTGGGTATTTGGGGGCAATCAGAGCAGGACAGCGATGTGCGCGGCCGGGAAAACCGGCTTGAAAGCTGAACGACGCTGTATCTCATTGCCCTTCCAACCCCTTGCACCTCTGAGCGCAAGCTGCTTTCAAGGTCAAGTATTCAGGCAGCCTCTCAAACACACGGGCAATAATCCTCCTGCATAATACGGGGTTGCACCGGTAGCTGACAACAAATATAAATGGCTCAATTATATATTTTTTTAATAATTTCACACAAGGTTTATCAGAAGATGAAGACCTTAAGCAATGGCGACAAGAAGAACTGGGTGAAGAACCCGGAAGGGAGCACAAAGAAGACAAACATCGCCCATCAGAGAAGCTGCGTAACCTCCGGACCCCCAATGCACCGCATTTCCCCCTTCCCTTCTCCCCTAGCGCTTTCTCCTTTTCCACTTCAAGTGGCTGACGAGATTATTTGGACGCTAGGAAAAATTCACCCGGGGAAAGAAACAAAGGTTTGCAACAAAACCTTTCTGGCAACAAAACCTCTCTTCTCTTCAAGAGAAAAATACCATGCCTGAAAGCAGTACCTTAAAAAAGGCAGTATGAGAAATTAAATTAAACGCCACTATTTACCCCACCATGAACTGCAGGAGCAAAGGACAAGCGAAAAATTCAAATTCACCTGCAAATTTACTCCAAGTTCGCAAAACTCACTACTAAACGCCGCGGGCAAAAGCGCAGCGTGATTCAAGAAGAGACGTGAAGTTTAAAATCAATTCACGTACGCACGCACGC
Organism: Steatornis caripensis; assembly: GCA_013398225.1. Lineage (NCBI taxonomy): Eukaryota > Metazoa > Chordata > Aves > Caprimulgiformes > Steatornithidae > Steatornis > Steatornis caripensis. Next base: position 51,069 of record VZSC01019072.1, on the reverse strand, counting down.
ACGTGTTTTAAGGGTGAAAAAGCTGAAGCATCAAGACTTGTAAACATCAAATGAAAGGTATGAAAAGGGTCTCCTCGAAGCAGGTTACTCCAAAATCGCTTGCGATGGGGCTTCTTGACTCGTTCACTGAATGCTGCCATTCTTGCATCCGTGCCGTACAAATAAAATGCATTACATGCCTCGCTTCATTTTTTCAGAAGTTAACAGTGTTTCTGCATTAAATTTGTCGCCGCACGAAACCCGTCATTGCCTTGAAGAGCTTGGGGAGCAGCGGGGGACATGGAAGGGAGCTCCACGAGCAGGTTTGCCCCCTTCAAATGTTACTGCCCGCTTAGTCCGGCCCAACCCTAACCTGGAAAAGGCAAATTTTTTCCCTTATAATTCTGCCTTCCTGAAGATAGGAAGTCTGAAGGTTTTCACAGTCATGCCTTACTCTTCAGGACGAGACGGCAACTCCTCAAGCTCCCAGCATGTTCAGCTTCGGGAGGCAGGAAAAAACGGCCCCGCAGAACAACCCAAGCACGTAAGATCATCCCAGCAGTGGAGGGAGGGGATCCTGCCCCTCTGCTCTGCTCTGCCCTGGGGAGGGCACATCTGCAGGGCTGGGGCCAGGGCTGGGCTCCCCAGTTCAGGAGAGACGGGGAACGGCTGGGGAGAGCCCAGCGGAGGGCAGCGAGGGTGGTGAGGGCAGTGGGGCATCTGTGCTGTGAGGAGAGGCTGAGAGCCCTGGGGCTGTTCAGCCTGGGGAGGAGAAGGCTGGCAGGGGATCTCCTCAGTGCTCATCGATATCTAAAGGGCGGGTGTCCAGGGGACGGGGCCAGGCTCTTTCCAGTGGTGCCCAGCGCCAGGACGAGGGGCACCGGGCACAAACTGGAGCCCGGGCAGTTCCCCCTGAGCGTGAGGAAGAACTTGTTTGGCGTGAGGGTGCCCGAGCCCTGGCCCAGGCTGCCCAGAGAGGCTGTGGAGTCTCCTTCTGCGGAGAGATTCAACCCCGCCTGGACGCGTCCCTGTGCCCCCTGCGCTGGGGGCACCTGCTTTAGCGGGGGGGTTGGGCTGGGGGATCTCCAGAGGGCCCTGCCAGCCCCTGCCACGCTGGGGTTCTGGGATCCCCCACCGAGTATTCCCAAGTACAAACACTGAACGTGAAGTGCTTCGGTTTGCTCTTTCGATCGGGTTGCGTTACTGGCAAAAAGCTAACACGAGAGCACAGCAGCATTTGAAGCTTCGATTTGGGTCTCGTAAAATTGCAAGCTCCAGCCAAACACATCCAGTCCTTCCAGCTATGAGACACCCTTTCTCAAATGCGTTACCTTCACATTTTAATCCCCCCGCCCCGCTTTAAATCTATCATCCTGCAAAACCGTTTAAGAGCCAGTAAACCCGTTTGTCTCCATTCAGAGGCCGACGCTCACTCGCGAGCCCCGGCAGAGTGATACAAAAATCAGACCATAAACCTGGCACTTGGGGTTTCTTTTTTTTAAAACCACCCCCATTTCACAGGTGGGATTGGGAAAAAAAAAAAAAACACCAACAAAAATGAAAAAAGACGGCCGCAAAAGATGACGACGATAATGAGAACTGAAGGTTCAGCTATGTGTCTGGCTTTCAAAGGAAGAAACAGAACCAAAGCAGCAGAAAGGAGGAGGAACTCTTCAAAAAATACAAATAGTGGAAGGCAGAGCCGCAAAGCATCCTGCAACGCTCTCCACGCATCGGCGGCGAGGCCTGGAGCTGGCGGACGATAACAAGAACATATGGGCATGGATAATTTTTTTTCCTCTCCTTTTACCAACACAGATTATTCCGGCTATAAATTGATTTTGTTAAACGATCGGGAGAAAAGCAATGATTCTACTGTTGCCCACACTACTCTTACTATCGCCCACCTACGCCCCTCCATGAGGTATTAAAGGCAGCACGTCAGAGCGGTTTCTCCAAACAACATTTGACCGATAACCTCCTGCGCCCAAGCCATTCTGATTTATTTCTGGTTTTAAATCAACATTAGCACCAGCCCGATTCCTACGTGGCGTTCGGCTGGGGTGTCCCGCAGACACAAAACCTTCACACAAAAAAAGCCATTTTCCACACCACCCACCCCCCAGCAAATTATTTTAAGGTAGCAAAGGGAATTTTATTTTTTTCCCCTTATAGCAAGTTGTGTTTCTGTTTGGGGAGAAAAATTTAATATATGTTTCCCTCTTGTGTAGAAAATATTCTGATTGCACTACAGAGACCCATCTTCTGCTGATATGCGTAAAATGATCCGCGTAAAATAACACTCAGGAAAATGGATTTCTAAAAACATGAAAGACAGTAAAATATATACATTAACAGCTTCGAATACCTACACCCACGCTGTAATCCCCGGGGATAAACCCAACAAATTTGTACGCTTGTTAATTAGCTGTTATTGCCTGCCACATGTGAAAATGAACAGCCTTCCTGCCACCGCGGCAATAATCTGCAGTCAGGACGCGTTTTATCATCGTATCAGCTGCAGCCACCGCCGGCTCCGACAACAACTGAACGGTTTTGGCAGAGTGCCTCAAATTACTGCCGACTAAAAGCACTTTAAACCGTCCTGCTGGAGCTTGACATGACAAATAAAGCAATGATTCATAACTGAATTACGGCGAGACGCTCTGGAAGGCAACGAGCAGGCTCGCTGACGAGAGGAGCTCGCCATTCCTCCACGCCGGCAGCTGGGGGAAGGGAGGCCGAGGATGCTCCGGAGACATGTCAGCGTTATCGATCCGGCCGGAGAGACGGCTAAAGGGAGGGGAGGCATCAAAGGAAGCAAGAGATGGTAAATAAGCCGCAGCGGTCTCCCTATACAACATCATTACACTCAATTACTTTACGTAGCCTGTAAGCTTTCTGTCTCTAATCCTTTTTAAATCAACAACAGAATTGGCTACCGGTTCTGAAATCCTACGTTATTGGAGCATTAAACGTAAAATATTCAGTCTCCCAAAACCAAGTCCACCAGCGCAACCAAAGCGATCAGCTTATAAATCCCCATCAAAACCTTTAATGAAGTGACAAAAACAAGTGTCGAGCAGCACCCGTGAAACAGCCCCCACGGTCCAGCGACAAACCGTTCCGTTTGCTAATTTAGCAAATTTTTCAGTGCTTTTCCAGGCGTTTTTGCTGAGAAAAACACCTTTCGACCCCGACCCGCTCATAGACAAGGCAGCAGCATCTTTGCAAACGTAGAGTGCTGCCACGACGGTTTCCAAAGCGCCTATTTTGAAGTCCCTTCAGAAACAAGACTGCAGCTTACACTATGGTAATGGATCCGTCTCGTGCAGCTTTTGGAGGATGAAGCACTGAAGGTTTTTCAGCTTTCCTTCCTTGAGCCAGATCCAAGCCCTCTCAGTGCCCTCTTCGAGAAAAGAGCAAGAGGATGCCGGCCACCCGAAACAGGTTCGAAGCTGATGTACAATTCCTAGATAGATCATGTGATCTACAATACTTGGGTTAAGTTCTTATAAAGAAGACTGATTTTAATTCAACATCTTATAATACGCACGTGTGTATATCCAACAGCAGCCACTAACATAGGCAAGACTCGCAGGGTACCATTTATGTTCCCGAACTATCTCCATTTAAATGTTTGGTACCTAAGCTACGTTAGTGGTCCAGACGTCCATCACCAGTCGGAAGAAACTTCAAAGGCAAACTCACCCCATTTTAACACAGCCGTCTGTAGCAGCTGGGATAAGCATTTGCTGCAGATCTGTGTGCCCACGAACTACGTGAGGAGCCCGGGCAAGAAACCAGGTGCTTCGCTTCTAGGTGGCTAAAGTTATAAGAAATCAATTCCCCCAGCCTTCAGACCAAGGCATCTTTCACAAAATGAATGGTGTTTTGAGAGAGAGAGAGAACACGTGGACAGAAACAATGCTGATAAAGAACCACATAGATAAAGAACAAAAATCAAAGCGCGGTTAGTGATGCCCCGTTACACTTTTTGAACTTGCAATCTTGACATTAAGCTGTCTTCTATCCTTAACTAGAAATCGCACACTCGGCTGTTTGCAAGACACAAAACACAACGCTTCTCCTTGTCCCCAGCTGTGACATCCACGAAGACTGACAGACAGGCAACGAAGTGCCAAGACAGCCTCAAGAGTGTTTGGTTGTCTCCCGTTTACGTCTTCGCTACATCTCACTGCAGCCTTTAAACTTCTAATTCACCTATTTGCATGTCTTCCTCTCAGAGCAGCACCTCACTTATTCGCAGATTCATGCCAGCCACGGGTCTCGGTGTGGGGATGGGTATGGCCAGCACCTTCACGGATCCGATGCGTGCTTCCTCGGGGAGGTGGGCAAACTGGCAAAAGCCTTTCGCATCTGCAAGAGAATCCATCGGCTGTTTTGGGGGAAGTGGCGGCCAATATTTCCACGCTTTAACATAAAAACTGGAAAATAAACATGCATAAGGAACCTGTCTCAAAATTACGGAGAACGTTGGGCAAAAAGAACTTGTGACAACATTCTTAAGGCAGCTTTTGCTCCCCTACCAATTTGTCTTCGGTTTTCCCAACGTTTTTGTACCTGACCTCGTCTTCATTACATAACTAGACCACATCCAAGGGTAAATAGGATCCTAACGATCTCTCGTTAGCTAAACTTGCCAGCAGAACACTTCCGAGGGGCGGGGGGCGGGGAAGGTCAAAACCTGCCGTCAGTAGAAGGAAAATTTCAAAAGACCAGGAAACCAGCTAAGTTGTTAGCTTTTCCAACTCCAAATCTGCAGCTTGTAAGGATCCACTCCCCCACTGAGAAGCTGTGCAACATGGACCCAAGCAAAGGCCGTTGCATGAAGTAAGCCATAAAAGAAGTAGAAAAGGTTAAGAGCAGCTGGCAGCCGTCGTGTAGTATCTTGTGACTGAACACAGCATTTGATATGGAAAAAAAAAAAAAAAGATATTTTCAATGGCAAACGCTTAGTCCGTACGCCACGAGGGCCACCAGCCAGAACTCACCGCATCTTGTTTCATTGACTCTGCTCCAAAGGGGCACAGACCACCTACTCCCAAATTGCACGCTTCTGTCCCAAATTGTACGCAGGATTTCGTCCATCGAGCAGCGGTGGATAGGGAGGCTTTGGGGACTACTATGTGGGGTGAAAAGGAGGAAGAGGGAATCCTCAGCCTTGAATTAACACATGGGAAAAAGCGAACAAAGTCTTTCGAACACCGATGTCTAGACAGTGCCGACGTCTTTGTCTTCGGGAAGAGGGATTAGGACGGAAATCTGGCTGTGCTGTGCCTTGTTTGATACGAAAGCTAGAAGACAATCTGGGCTAAAGGCCTGGCCCTGTTCCAGAAACTACTTTATTATGAAGGAACTGAAGCAAAGGAGGTCTGTAAGACAGGAGAGGAAGATTTCTGCCTAGCAGTCACAGCAATTAAGCAAGCTGTCTTGATGAAGAGGCAAAAAAACACTGGAACAGAACCCAAAGGCTCAAAAGAGCAGGAGAAAGTAATTTTGAGAGTAGGTCAAGACTCCAGAGGCGATTGCCTTTCCAGTTGGAGACTTAACACTAGAGACATGCTTCCAAAAGCTGACCAGCGAGATTCTGCTGATACCACGGATGACCCCATAACGTCTGCGTGCTCGAGCATGAGTCAAGTATTAAAAGTGAACGTTGAAAACCGTGCGCGTTAGGATCAAAACCAGCAGAACTAAAAGGTGCCTTCTCCTTCCTTCCCTCCCCTTACATTAAAAAAAACTTTTTTTTTTAAAAAAAACTGGCTAAATATTCTGTATAGCTGGTGTTATTAGGTAATTCAACATCTCAACTTGAAAACAGCCGTCTAAGCACAGCTCTCTGGAAGAAGGACAGAGCGGACTTTACGTAAAGTTTTCAAGAAACAAGTCCTCTCCTCCTGTATTTGAATCGATTCCACTGTAGCTTGAACTTGGTTTTACTAGGCATCGGTACAAATGCACTCCCTTAAATATCACACGATCTGAGCAGGTAATAGCCTTAAAATTGAAGGAAGGGCTGCTTATACCTGTTGGAGCTGAAACAGCTGGTCGGACTCTCCCAAATAAAATCCCTGCTATGAGACTGCTGGGTGAAAGTGGTCTAAAGGAGTCCCAGATCATACAAGAAACTTCAAAGATTCACTTCAAAGTGCTAGTTCAGCAAACGAAGTGGTTGAGTCAATTTAATGCTTCTCGTACTGGAAAGAACCACTTCCTTCAAGTGGGGAAGGAAAACAAATGACAGCAAGTCAAAGACCTTTTGCGGTAGCTGTGAAGAGAGGATGGGCTCGCGCTTTCCTGGCTGTACCCGCACACGGTACGATGCCCTGCGCACCGCTGGTCCCGACACGCTGGGCTTATTCCTAAGGATGCGCTGACTGAGAGCGAAACCCAAAATAGAAGCGCAAAGCTTTTCAGTCTCACCCAAAAATCTGTCTGCCAAACAAGGCGGCCGCCAGCAACTCACGGCCCCGAGGACTCCGATGCGTACGGGGAAGAGAGAAGGGCGTACAGCTCTTTCAAGCAAATGGAAATGTTTTTACCTGTCAGAACCTGAGCTCGGGCCTGAAGCATTTTGCTTCTTCTCCAGGCAGGAATATCAACAGCGACTGCACCGGATCAAGGAGCCGCATTCTTTACCCCGCTTCACGCGCTAACGATGTTATCAACTGCAGCAGGAGAAACAAACTTGGGAGCCTAAACAAACTGACAGATGAGTGAGGGAAGAGCCAGCTCTTAAATATCTCTGTGCTGCCGAAGATATTTGTCATTTTAGGTCTGTCTGCGTTGCTGTTAGGAACCAAGTTTCGCTAAAAACGCAGTTTAAAGGCTGCTTCCGCTTCCCTGAACGCGCACAGGACGTTTACAGTTCAATTCTCCAAAGTCCTCCGCAACCACCGTCAGCTCTCGAGGTGCCTAGCTGGATTCCCGGACGCCTTCTTTTCTGTATTTAGCCATTCAAACGCATGCATGGGATTTCTTCTGGCATTCCGAACGGTTTTAATTCAAGTAAATAAGTAAAGAAAGCCCAACTGAAAACGAAAGCAAGGCAGAGAGAGTTCCCCTCTCTTTAGGTTGTCTAAGACCTGTTACAACAGCTTCCCAATCCTGCCTCCAGTTCCTCCCTAATCCCTTCACCAGCTTAATTAAACCCATTAAACACAATTCTGGAAATTCTGTTTCCGCTACCCTTTCCAGAAGACGACCGGACAACTTGCCAAGCAGCAGGTCTCAGGGCGGGGTTTTGCAGGGAAGGAAAGAGTAAATACCCTACATATATATACATATAAAATATAAAATACATGTATTTTAAGGTTTCTTGGAGAGTGTATTTTGAATAGATATAACAATCCTGAAATAACGTGCAACCACCGCACTCTCACAATCTTACCTCATCACTCAAAATATTCTTCTACCTTTTTCCCTAGAGAAAAAGCTTGAGATAGATGATGAATTGATTCAATGGCACGCACACACACAAAAAAAATAAAAACCCGACGAAAACAGAAAACAAGGAGCTCCTTGAACGTTGGTTTCCCATGGAGTTGTTCCTCACGTCGATTGACTTTGGGTAAGTGGAAACTCAAAACAAAGCTTCTCCCATAACAGGGCATTTATCAGATCACTGAAGCTTTTCTGGCGCCTCGTGTGTGAGTACTTGTTGCCACTTCACCCGCTGACGACAAGCCTTCTTCCTTCAACTCACAGTATTTTCATGAGACCTAGAAGAATTTAATCACCTCCGAGACTTCTCCTGCCCTTATCACACTTCCAAAGTTTGCGGAACACAAATGCTCACAGAGAGAGCGTACGGCATAAGCCCGATTTCCCCAGGATACCAGGTTTTAAAAGAAATGGTTAAATCCTAATTATCGTTTGAAGTCTAACGCCCAATTCTAAATGAATCTAAAACTAAACTCCCCGCAGAATCGCTCTGCCTTCCCTTCTGCCTAGCTCTGTAACGGATTTGAAGAGATTAGGTTAGCAGTGTTTACAAGGCTCATGAAAATAAAAGCATCCTCCTGCCAAGACTCGAGCCCAGGGCCTCCTCGCTGCTCTTCTACCCACGTCCTCTACCTGTCCTGCCTGCACAGCCCCTTTCTGACTTAGCGCATTCCCCTATATCCCTCTTAAAGACTGGCTTTTCCCCAAACTCCACTAAATGAGCCCAAATTCCTAACTCACCCCTTCTAGTCTAGATCACGAGCTTCCCAGGAAAGGCGAAATTTCTCCTGGGCAGTCCCCATAGCATATCCCGCTGCCTTGTCTTACACTAATAATCATAAGCAAACCTAATATCCGAAGCAGAGGCATATGCTTTAAACTCTTTCCGAAAAGCAAATACCGCAGAGATGACAAAGTATCAACTGCTGTCTAACTGAGCAGGCAAGAAGCAATCGTTTTTATTATAAAACTCAGCCTGCCTCATGAAAAATAAAGTCTTCGGCTATTACTGATTTTCTCTTTTGCCATTATCTGATAGCAGAGAAGGAAGGAACCATTAGAAATTGTTTACATTATGAAAGAAAAAGCCTGAGCAAGAGGGAACAACGATGATAATGAGCGAGAGGATGATATTTGGCAAGCAAGTGCTCGCAAAAACCCGTCCGGAACGAAGGCTGATTTGGCGATGAAGCAGCACATGCACTTGCCAGCACGAACACAGGTACGTACTCGGGCAGGCCACGCTTTTTATTTTAATTGCAACACCGTGTCCTGAAAAATGCTGCTTTTTGCATCCACCTTTGAGCAAACGCAAAAACCCCACCCGAGCCCAAGTGGCAAGCTTTAGTAGCAGCTCTCATCGTTAGCCTCGCCGAGAGGTGCAAACCGTCGTCCTCCTGCAGAGGACACGGCAATGCAGAGCTTCTGGGGACGCGCATGCATCGTCTGTTTTGTCCTATTATAGAATCATAGAATTATAGCGTAGTTCGGGTTGGAAGGGGCCTTTAGAGCTCATCCCAGCTGCCGTGGGCAGGGACATCTTCAGCCAGATGAGGTTGCTCAGAGCCCCGTCCAACCTGACCTTGAATGGTTCCAGTGTTCTTCGTAAAGAACTTGGAAACCCGTGATGTAGTACTGGGTACCCAAAACGTGACACTTGGCTAAATGTTCGGCGATTTAACGATTCGCGCAGCTGATTTTTCAATTACAACCTGTCAAATGTACTTTTTTTTTAAATAAAAACAACCCTAATATGTCATTTAACCAACAATACAGGTTTTTTTCTNTAGTAGCAGCTCTCATCATTAGCCTCGCCGAGAGGTGCAAACCGTCGTCCTCCTGCAGAGGACACGGCAATGCAGAGCTTCTGGGGACGCGCGTGCATCGTCTTGTTTTGTCCTATTATAGAATCATAGAATTATAGCGTAGTTCGGGGTTGGAAGGGGCCTTTAGAGCTCATCCCAGCTGCCGTGGGCAGGGACATCTTCAGCCAGATGAGGTTGCTCAGAGCCCCGTCCAACCTGACCTTGAATGGTTCCAGTGTTCTTCGTAAAGAACTTGGAAACCCGTGATGTAGTACTGGGTACCCAAAACGTGACACTTGGCTAAATGTTCGGCGATTTAACGATTCGCGCAGCTGATTTTTCAATTACAACCTGTCAAATGTACTTTTTTTTTAAATAAAAACAACCCTAATATGTCATTTAACCAACAATACAGGTTTTTTTCTAACCCCGGCCCTTCATCGGGCCAGGCAGAATGATAATCGCAGTGCTTTGCAATGGCTCTCTATTTTCATTTCCATTTCCACTCATAAATGGCTTCAAGCAAGGGCTGTGAACAAGAGGAAGACAATAAAAAAATCCCCAAACCCATCCTAGCATTGCCTGACAACGTTGCTCAAACGCCAAAAATCAGACGTCTCTTTCCACCTTCCGTCATCGAAACACGGTTGTTTAAAACCGAAGAGAATTTTCCATAGGGTTGGAAAAAGGCAGCGCCTCCACAGCAAAGCGCGGGCACGCGCTAGTCCACAGCCCAGCAGCTTTCGGCCGTGCGGCCAAAGGTAGCGGGGGGACACGTCTTGAACGGTACACCATAGGTTTAGGGGGCAAACACGAAGGTATCTGGAGGGAGATGGCAGCTCTCACCGTGTCCTAACCCCAGCAGCGACCCGTGATACCCTTTAATAAAGCCGGCATTAACATCTGCCTGCAGAGAAGGTCTCCAGTTTCTGTCGGGTTTCCACGGACATAATTCACGGCGAGAGGTGGGAAAAGCACACGCTATTACGCCGCCAAACCTTGAACTGGCCTACAGAGAACGGCCGACAACTTCACAGCGCAAACGTCTTTTAAAATACAAATTACAGCGGAAGACGTCATGATGTCATTATACACACACAAAATATTCAGGGAAGCAAAGGCGGCTTTTTGCTAAGCCGAGGAGCTTCAGATGTATTCCACCATTCTCCCTCATCTAAGGACTCAAAATCTGCCAGCTCAGTGGGATATTTGCATGCTTAAAAAAACATTTCTCCAGTGGGTCACCGTTAGCAGCATCACACGTGCCCCACGGCCAACTGTCGTAATAAATACATACGCCCACAGAAAGGAGATGAAGGCCGTACGGGAGGTACCACACCGGGCAACTGTTGGGTCTTTAATCTCAAGCATTAGCAAGCTTGGATGGAAATCCGTTCTTTTTACAGAGCAGTTAACGTGATAGTATCTAAGACAGAAGGAAACTTTATACAGACAGAGGGAAATCTTAATTCACAAACAAACCAGAGGCAATTGTCGAGATTATACCAATGGTATTCTTTTTTTTTCCAGTCAAGCATAAATCTGGAAGTTCTACTAAAAAAATAAAAACCCAACCAACTTAGCCTACAATTTGCATTTCAATTAATTTTCAAACTTTTGTGTGGAGAACCCATGGCTAGAACTGGGTACTACAGAAATTACTATATGCTGAAATACGTGGGTAAACGTTATAACGTAAGAATTCCAAGTAGAAAACCCAGGCGATGCTGCAAGGTCTGGGGTTTTTTTCCCTATTAGCCTGTACGAAACGGGTGAGGACGGAGCGGAAAACAGAAAACATCGGAGCAGTTCACAAAACTTGCCTTACGTTCCCGTGCTGCTGAAGTACCGCGCAACGGGCAAATCCACGGCTCTTGAGAGTGTATCCTTTCAGAGGTTTGCCCACAGCTTACAACAAATCCTCTGGATATCGTCACTGCAAATCGAACAATACCAAGTGATCACATCCACGTGTTTAAAAGAACACTTCTCTATTAAAATATATGTAAAGTTCTGGCCAATTGCTTTACAACTTTATTGCTTTTAATTGTACAGGGCTCTTGCTCTTCAAGCCCAATCACTTTATTTCACGCTAAACTCTAATTATACAATCTAGCACGAAAAAGCCAGAGATGCAGACCCTTTGACAAGCTCAGGCAAAAATCAAAGGCCCACAAAGGGCTGAATCAAAAGCTGGCTCACACCAACTCTATTCTTTGTGCAGTCAACCGAGACTAATTAATGCTTTTAATGTCAGTTTACTCCTTTTGGCGCTATAAATGAGAACGCGCAGCTTTTATGAGTTAACAAAAGAATCCGTGAAAGGTGTAGCTTATTAACCAAACTCACAAATTCAAACGCACTTAATCAGAACCAGGTACGTTTAGCAGGATTGCACTCGACGAGCAGAATTATCTGCAGGCTCTACACAGAGAACATTCATTTATCGATACAAACAAGGCTGGCACACCGGGAAGAGGTGGTAAATTATACATCTGAAAGAAAGGACGCTGCTTCCAGCACGGCTTTTGTGAGGGCAGAAATGCGGAGCAAACGCTGCGGGAAGGCGCTGCAGAAAGGTGCAGGGGATGGACTGGATGTTTCCCTATAACCTCAGCCACAGAGGCTGCAAGAACCCAGCGCGCCATTGCACTTCTGCAGCAGGAATAGAAAAGCGGTCCTCGAGTAGATCTCCTACCATCGCCCGCTTGGCAAGGACCAGCAGCAGCTTCCGTGGAGCGTGCCGCACTCGTCCCCGTGCACCACTGGAAGAGTTCGCATTGGGGTGTTGTCTCTTCCCCTCGTCAGGAAACACGGATCCCCATCGTTGTGTTGTTCCTGAAATCCATTTTGCTCTCCGTGCAGCGGCCAACTGGAACTTTCATTTTGCGCGTCTGCTGGACATCAGTCTGGCCTCTAAGAGAAGCAGCTATCACAGGGCTACATAAAGACACCCACGTGGTAAACCTCAGCCCAAAAAGAAGTCAAGGCCACAAAGCTTTCAAGATACACACACTATTTTTTTTAAGAAGAGATGTAGACACGACTCACATCCTAGACTCAGAGAAAGAAAACAGACTCTAACTGCATCTTTCTGGCTGAGCGGACGGACAAAAAGTATTTTGGTGTGCTCTCCACATACTTACAGCACACTTTAAGATGCACATAAACTCATAGCTCAAAAGTAGAAAGTCGGTCCAGAGCATCTGGAAAAGTCTGGTGTCAGAGATCCTCTCTGCTGCTTATGTCCATAAATCTTATTAAAACTTTCCTTTGTTTTCAAATCAGTTATTGGCAGTGGATTTTTTTTTTCCTGGTTATGGGAAACATCATCTGCCTAACGATGTCTCTAACAGTTCCTGCGTATCAGCAGTATCCAGCCCTAAAGAATCACGAAGCCGCTTTGTCACTAAAACAGTTCCTCTATGCCCCAAACTAATCATCGTGGGACGTTCAGGCCGACGTTCCTCTCCCGACGCTCGATGACAACGCGCCCCTGTGGCACAGCACCCATCGCGCGCCACAGACAGGCGGAGGACACCACAGGTTTCATCCGTAGTGGGTACGGGAAGCGACACAGCCCAGCTTGGGGACCCGCAGTCACAGTTCACGCGTGTGTGATCAGCCGGTGACTCTGACTGCCACGATATACTGAGGCAAAAACATTAAAAGGGAGGGAGTTTAAGGGAGTAGACCTAGGAGAAGCATTTGCAAGAATGCTAGTTAGGATGAAATGCTGGGTCGTTAATGTTTATAAATTCATGTATTGTGGTATATATTCATTATCTTACGCAAGGAAGAAGTCTCCCTACGTGATACGGCACAGCGTATTTAGGTACGTCACGGAGGGGGTTTCCTTTCACTGGTACATCCAGCATTGCAGTAGTGTTCACAAAAGCCTAAAAAACTGAAAATTCCCATGAAGCAAGGATGGGCAAAGTAATTACAGATCCCAAAGTCTTCCAAACCCTATCGTGTTTGCGACCGGCATGGGAGAGAGGGAAGAAAGGGAATCCAGCCAAAATCCAGCACCTTGTGGGACCTGGAAATGTCTCAGCTGACGTACATTTAAGAGAGCCTTGCTGCTCCATGACTGTCAGACTGTGTGTGAAGCTGAAGGGCATACAACTGAAGAGAAAGAAGAGTACCTACATTCTCCACTACGGACCAAGAGTGTCCGCTCTCCTCTTTCTTCCAATACATGGCAAGAGGTTGCTGGGCAAAACCAAAAAGAACAAGACCAGAAGAACCACGTTGGAGGGTTCTGCTGTCGAGGCAGCGTTCCCACTCGCTGTAAGAGCATCCTTAGGAAATGCCCAAGTACGTCACACACTCAGCACAGATTCGGTGATGTGGTATGGTGGAAAACGCCGGTCCTCTGACCATCATAACCAAATCGACAGACCCCACAAACAACAGTAACATTTTTCCTCTCTCAAGCCAACCATATGAATCGGAAAAGCAGCAACCTCAAGCTAAGAGCTTCAGCCATTCTCCCACAAGCTACTAGCTTGGCTCTTAGAATGTAAGACTGAGATATCTCCAAAGTAAAGAGCTCTGAAGCAACCGGCAATATTCCAAAGCCCCAGTTTACTCTCCATCTACTTGCACACTGCTGTGGTGTAGGTACAGTCACATCAAGTTGTGTGCTCCTGACTCAGAGGCATGGTCATAGACAGAGCTGTGTCATGCAGGGCACGGAAACAAACACGCTAAAAACCCACAACACATCCAGACTAGATAGAAGGCCACATTTTAAAACACCGATAGTGTTCTAATATTACCTATTTCCTCCTCTAAACACAACCGAAAACCCACTCGTAATGGACACGAGAGGAAGACGGTTGTGAGAGCCATAGTTCGTAGAACCACAGAATGGTTCGGGTTGAAAGGGACCTTTGAAGATCCCCTAGTCCAACCCTCTCTTGCCGTGGGCAGGGACCCCTTCCACCAGACGAGGCTGCTCAAAGCCTTGAACCCTTCCAGGGACGGGGCATCCACAACTGCTCTGGGCAACCTCTTCCAGTGTCTCACCACCCTCATCATAAAACACTTCTTCCTCATGTCCAATCTAAACCTACCCTCCTTCTCTTTAAAACCATTGCCCCTTGTCCTGTCACCACAAGGCTTGGTGAAAAGTGACTCTGTCTTTCTTAGAAGCCACCTTTATATACCGAAAGGCCGCAATAAGGTTTCCCCAGAGCCTTCTCTTCTCCAGGCTGAACAACCCCAACTCGGCCTTTCTCCATAGCAGAGGTGTTCCAGCCCTCTCATCATTTTGGTGGCCTCCTCTGGATCCGCTCCAACAAGGTCCACGTCTGTCTTGCACTGGNAAAACCATTGCCCCTTGTCCTGTCACCACAAGGCTTGGTGAAAAGTGACTCTGTCTTTCTTAGAAGCCACCTTTATATACCGAAAGGCCGCAATAAGGTTTCCCCAGAGCCTTCTCTTCTCCAGGCTGAACAACCCCAACTCGGCCTTTCTCCATAGCAGAGGTGTTCCAGCCCTCTCATCATTTTGGTGGCCTCCTCTGGATCCGCTCCAACAAGGTCCATGTCTGTCTTGCACTGGAGACTTGGCTTGACAGAAATTACCTTCCTTATCATATGTTCTCTGAAAGGAAATTTATTCTCCAAAAAAGAGCTGGCAATTCAAGAAAACTCAAGGTCTGAGAACAAAGGATTTGCTCACGCAGTAGAAAAGTAAATCGCTAAGTGAGGTAGTCCTGCCCCAAGAGCGGAGAAGCATCCATCACGTGCTGGCAAGATGCTTCACTTCATCTTTGGATTTGGTGTATTCCCAGCCCTACAAAGACCACCAAATGGACCCCATCAAACTGGCATGAACGGTCAGGAAACTAAAGACCAGATTTTTTTCGTATGAGTTCAGGAACGTTGAGGTGAGCGGAGCAAATATATAAAGTCCAGGCCCAGTTAACGGCACGCCAAATTCCACGCGCACACGCTGTATAATGTAAAAGCCTAATGTAAAAGCACATTTAAAAATATTTACATCAAGCCAAAGCATTACACAGATAAGGAGAGGTATTTTTAGATCCACGTGGATTTTACATACACACCGTGATTAACTATTTAATTGCTGGAATTCCACTTCGGATTTGGGGGAGTGAGGTACTTCCCGAGCAGGAAATAACCTACACTAGGCAAACTAAGTTAGGAGGTCGGGCGCACGCACATTCATGAGTTCAACTCAATTTTCTTCCGCCTTTTGACTTCTGAACGCTGTTTATCATCGTGAGTCTAAAAGGGGGAGGTTCAATCCAAGCTAAAGACACCTGAAAAGTCAATGTCTGAACTGGCCGGTGGAGATTCCAAGCAGGGCAGCCACAGCCTAGAGAGCAACCCTGATCGGCTTGAAGAGAACAACCAGTAGCTAGTCACCCAAATCTCCCCAGGCTCCATCGGTTCCGCTCTTGAGATCTCCAGGGACCAGGCTGGGAGCTCAGACACTCAGCACACACAAAGCTTAAACCTCAGTTCCTTAATCTGGAGCTGAATTGCACCAGGAGCCCCTTGGACTAGAGCTCTCTTTCTCAAGCAAAGCCAACACTTCACAATGTATTCTCATTTGAAAAAACATCTGGTCTGCCAGATCTTCCATCAATGCCAGTCTCACTTCTCCAGCCCTCAGCAACTCAGCCCCCCGCCTCTGCTTTCTCCCTACCTCACAACTCATCACACCAAAGCACACGCTTGGCTTTGCCTCTCTCCCTTCTGCTGCCCTGGACCTCCGTTTCTCAGGCCCAGAAAAGGCAGCAGAGCCCCAACCGTGTCTGTTCCTTCACCGTGGAGACAGAGGGAGGGGTAGTGGGCAGATAAAGGGGACAGAAGCAGCATAAAGGTCCCTTTTGCTTTTTTCCTTCATCCTTTTTTCTAGCATGATACTCAACAAAAAGGGGAAGAGGAAAAGAGGCTCATCATTGGTGCTTGAAGACAGGCACAAGCAAGGACGAAGCAAAGCTTTTCCGAAATGCTTGGCACTTTCTATCCCATCCCACCTAGGACAGGTTGAGTTGCTGAGGGTGGGATGAGGAAGACACAGCTTGGTTTTGTCCATACCCAAAGCGCAGGCATTTAAATCTGAGCCGTTTTTTCCCAAAGCGGGGCTGGAGCGCTTCCACGTGCTAAAATATTGGGAGGATAAGGGTCACAGCATGCCTACAACGTTCAATCCCGGTGCAGCGCAGCGGATCCAAGAGCAGAGAGCACCCGTCAGCACTGCTGTTGTCTGTCTGCATCTGGTTTTCGGCAAATCTGACTTGAGTGGGAGCAGAACACTCAGCGGGTATCCTGGCAGCTGACATTTAAAGTTCACGTTACCAAGCAAGGAGCAAAACATATAAATGGGGGAAGAAAAAAAAAAAACAACCCAGTCAACCCTGTTTTTTCCATACTCCTGCACAAGAACAGCTGGATTGGGTCAGACTGACACTTCAGCTATGCCGCTGTCTTCTCTGCGGCAACAACCAAGTGTGAATACCCAGGGGAAAAGTTAAGCCCAGGGCAGGCATACAGTGACATCTGCCCAGCATATTTTCCAGCCCGTAACCGTGTGCAGCACAGGGATTTCCTGAAGTGGTACGTTCGTATAGAACCGCTAGCTGGATATCATGTTATACCACTATTATAATATATTTCATTTTCTTATATATAAATGCCTAGAGGGCTTGATCTGTTCAGGTCTCATAATGCTAAGCACCATATACAAAAATAGTTAAGATAGAACCCGCCCCAACCACTTTACAGACCACATTACACTGCAAAGTTTGGATGTTGAAAAAATGTTTCTAGCTTTCTTTTGTGAAAGGCTGCAACATAAACTACGAGAAAATAATTTGCCTGTCTATGGGCAAGAGACTGGAATTTATACCAGGAGTCGTGCCTTTGCCAACTCACGGATTTTGACCCAGCTAGCAAAGACAAGCAGTATTTTGCCTTCTTTTTAACATAAACCAAAAATAAATTATTTACTAAGAAGCTATTAAGACTAATAAACACTAAAAAAAAAACCCTAACTCCCACCATTCTTTACAGGAGCAGCGCATACCTACTGTGCGCTCTACTCCAGCCTGCTGATTACCTTAAGTTTATTAACTTTATAAATCAACGCAATAAAATATACTAGACATAGTGTTGCTGGAGCTTCAGCTTATGCGTTTCTTGACCCAGAAATTACTTGCTTAGTTTAAAATGTAATGCAATTCTGTACCAAAGTTCATGTAACATAAACAAGGGCCCAACCCATACCAAACACCAACGCTTTTTAATCAAGACTCGCAATCTCCGTGGCATCCAAAGGTTTCCTGTCTGTGGAGGGAGTAGGGAAAATGGTGTTTGGAGGAGTATCTAAACTCAAGCGCTACAATTCGAGGGCACGGGTAAAACATGAATTGATACCTCTTGGATACGAGCTTCCTTCGGATGGAGGTAATCCGGAGAGGAGTCTGCCTACGGCTGCAGGGCAGTGAGTCTTCACAGCATTCCACAGCTCTGCAGCAGCAACCAACAGAGAAAAAGAGAGAGACCCGTGAGGCTCCGCAGGCAAACCTGTCAGACAGAAAACGTCCCTTTCTAGCAAAGAGCGGTCTTTATCTCCACCAGAGCAAAGGGAGGAGTGGGGTACATGTAAGAAATGCAGTCAAAAAAGGAGCAGTGATGGAGATGCAGGATAAGAGGAGGAGAGGGAAGGGATACGGGAGCTGGCTACAAAACCAGCAGCTGCAAAAAAAGGCAGAGTGATGGGAATGGTCTGCCACCCACGTTTCCTACCCGCTGTCGTTAAACAAAGCGATATTCCTACTTAGTGCGCCTCTCTTACAAACAAATATCTCAATTTGCCTTCCCCTAAAAACACCAAGGATACATTTTTCCACCGCCACAGATACAGGAAGAAAGTCCGCAGAAATTCAACATTTGCACCTTCGAATCACGACATGAAATCTTGCCGCAGCTATAGGCCACAGCTCAATGACTTTGGGCAGAATCCTCACACGGCGCGTCTTGCGCAAAGTCTGCATCAACTACGCTTTGCCCACACTGCTGCAGAATCGCGTAGAAACTAGAAACAAACAGCATCGGGAGCGGGTGAACCCAGAACCGGGGTCTTCTCAGCTTCCAAAAGGGAGAAAGCAAAGTTCAAGCTTTCATTTCGATGCCTGTTAACCAGCTATTCGTCAGGATCTGGGACTAAACAAGCCAAACGTTTACACGTTAGTCCTACACCCTCCCTTCCCAGCTGACGCAAAAGCTCAGAGAACCGAAAACAAAATACCTCAAAATAAAGTACAGCACACAAAAGAAAGCTCTCAAGCAGCTTCACATGCTTTATGCATTATACAGAGGAACAGAAAACCTACTGTTCACCAACCAGGACCAGTGCTCCCTGTAACCGTTGTTTATTTTAATCAGCCCACTACCAAAAGGTTTACATGAAATATTTCTGCATTGCTTCTAACCACTGATCCAGTATTAGTTTACATTCACTCAAAAAACAGTTTTGGGGACAAAACAGGACGCAGAAGATGTCGAATCCAATAAAAAGACTGAGGGTTTCTTTGGGAGTGCCGATCCATCCCATCCTTCCCTGCAGCATTACGCCAAGAGGCCCTTCAAGCCCAGCAAAGGAAACAGCAGGAAATCAGAAACGAACAGGAAAAAAAAGTAAAAAAGATAAATCTCCATTTTTACGCAAGTTCCCGGAATCGTTGACTGCAGGAAACCACCACCGTACCACCTGAGGTGGCACCCTTGGAGAGAAGTCAAAACGCACCCTGCTGATGCTCAAACGTCCAGGTAATCCCAGCGCGGTTGGTACCAAGAGCACGCGTGCCCCCAAGGAAATGGGGACAGGACAAGGGGTAACGGTTTTAAACTGAAAGAGGGGAGGTTTAGATGAGAGATGAGGAAGAAATTCTTCACGACGAGGGTGGTGAGACCCTGGCACAGGATGCCCAGAGAAGCTGTGGATGCCCCCTCCCTGGAAGCGTTCAAGGCCAGGTTGGATGGGGCTTGGAGCAGCCTGGTCTGGTGGAAGGGGTCCCTGCCCATGGCAGGGGGTTGGAACAACATGGTCTTCAAGGTCCCTTCCAACCCAAACCATTCTATGATTCTACAATTTCCACCTGTTTTACGGGTGCTTGACTTCTGTATTTCCACCCTACAATAAGCCTATACATTGCTCGAAAGTTAATCTCAGTTTTAGGCATTTTAACTTGCCTTTACAGCCCCCCAGTTGAAAGACATAGCAGCTCTAGAATATATAAGCAAACATCTTTAGGAGAGAAAGGAAGGCGCAAGTGAATTCCAGCCGAAAAGACCACTTGACAAGTCTCATCACATCAAGCTCTGCAGTAGCAAATTAGTCTCTCTTTGAGCACATTCTGTACTCAGAGTCGCCTCAGTGCTTCGGGAGGTCCCAAATATAACACAGCCCCATTTTAACTTCCTTCCACGAATACACACAGTCACTTATCAAGAAGACGTGGGCTGCTCTTTCAGTTCCCACAGCTTCAGTAACATTTTGTAAAGTTAAACAAATGACTCCTTTTGTGGCAAGAAAGAAGCAGAAAATAATCTGGGTCCAAGCAAATGGGGGAGAAAACCACGTCCCCCAAGTCTTCCTCCACCCTTTCGCAATTTTATGAAAAGCACGCCTTGCCCGCTACGCCAGGCTCAGCATCAACCACGGGATCAACGATCCTTCTTTCCGCTGCTTTTACACCTCAAAACTCGACGCTTTCACCGTCGCTGTTTCATTTAGCAGAGCCGGTTTGATAGCTAAATTTGCTTCAAGTCCAAGTTTCAGAACATTTTTACATCTTCACACTTGTACGGCCAAGGAAGTCAAGAAGCTCTGATTAGCGACTACTAAAGGTTCCCCTCACGTGTCCGACGTGGCTGCGTTTGCCGAATACATGAGGGTTTCCAGGCACCACCTCGATTTAGCAGGAGGAAAGTACTGCAGCAACCTTTAATGCTGGGGGATTATCGGTAAATTCACCTTTTTGTTCGTCTGTAGCTGCTAAAGAGACAGAGAAAAGTACCGTACCCACCTCCCATTAACCTTGTCACTGGGATCTCCCTTCAGCTGCAACAGCATCGATACCTTCTCGCATTGTGCTGCCACGCAGACGCTCAGTGGAATCACCCTTTTGGGGGGGTGTTTGGTCCCTTTTCTGTTTTTTCTTGACCAGAAGTCNCTAAAGAGACAGAGAAAAGTACCGTACCCACCTCCCATTAACCTTGTCACTGGGATCTCCCTTCAGCTGCAACAGCATCGATACCTTCTCGCATTGTGCTGCCACGCAGACGCTCAGTGGAATCACCCTTTTGGGGGGGTGTTTGGTCCCTTTTCTGGTTTTTCTTGACCAGAAGTCAAAACGATTAGGTTCATAATAACCGGACGCTGTAGAGAGAAGCCGTGATGAGCTGCCCAGAGACGGAGGCCATCCATCCGCCTGCACACACACATCACTACCCTCAGCCACCGCTCAAAAACCCGTCGCAAATGGTCAGAATTGAAGAGAAATCATTCGAACGAGTACTGGCACAACAGAAATCTCATTTCACGTGGGTCTTTCCCGTAACTCGAGTGTGCGAGAAGGTGCAAGACGCAAACGTAATTGAAGCTGTGTCAGGTTCCTCACTGTACTCTCTTGCTCCGTGCTGTACCATCTCCTGCCCCTCTTCAGCTGAAGTCCTGGACTGCCACGTTCTCTAACCACAGCCATGCCCTACACACGAGAAAATCAGACATATTTGCGGAAACACAGCTTGTCCCAACCAAGGCCTTTGAGTAGGAGTACGAAGGCGTTCATTAGAGAACTTGAAAAACAAAGTAAATTTTAAAGAGAGAAAACGTGACACGTGAGGAGGTATTCATCTGGAAAATTTAGGGAAACAGCACAACATCGGGAAGCTCTGCTGGCACAACGGCGTTCAACAAGAGTATGGTCTCGGATTAACCCCGTGATGTCCTCAAAGCCCTCCCTGTACAGCGTGCTGGAGCAGCTTTACCGGCAAACCTTGCTCCTCTGAAACCAAAGGAAGAGGAGGAGCAGCAGCTGGAGAAACCTCAGCCTTTTGCGGAAAGCTGAATAAATCTGCAGAAGCCACTCCCGTGCAGGACAGGAGCAGGTAGAAAGGGAAGGGAAAAGCTTGCCTCTCTGTAGATTAACAACAAAAAAAGCAAGCAAAGGGAATAAACTCATTTTAGTGCCGAAGGCTATCAGGCATACAATGTACCTAGGGCGGACGTTTAAACTGGAACACGGCACTTTTAATTACCAACCTAAAAACACTGGGCAGTATGTTAAAAGTTCTTTGGTGCACACCTGAAGAAACTACGCGCCATTCCCTGAAGAGCCAGCTGCAGCTGTCACACAAAGCATCCAGAAATCAAAAGGAGCCGTTACCCAGCACACAAGTCTCTATCAAGTAAATCGTATTACTGCTTCCTTGGGGAAGACAGTAGGGAAGGAGAAGAGGGCTCTCCTCTTCAGTGTTAGTATTTTTATTTTCCTGGTTGTCTCTAGGTCTAAACCGGGCTTATTGCCTATTAAGAGAACCAAGAAAGAAAAGGGAACAGGGAGCGAAGACTTCAAGACTATAGAAAAAATAACCCTTCCTTCCCCGAGAGATGCAGGTTGCCTTTTCCCGCTCCTGCAGTCTTTTGCAGGCTCAGTTTCAGAGCCGATGGAGGTATCATTGCCATCATCCCTTGGTACCACGGGATGCCAAATGCTGATCTCACACCGGCAAGCTCAGGCAAGGCAAACACCGATGGGAAGCTGGAATCCATGTCCTTCAGCAAAGGTAGAGCAGCAGCTCCCGCAGTTACTGAGCTGACGTTACCATAGGTAGGACTGTCTGTAAAAATGTCACCGTTTTTCCCGAAATGAAATACGGAAAGAAGAAAAGAAGAAACATTCACTTCCTAGAAAAGTCTTTCACGCTTGGCAAGTACTATTGCTCTTTTTATTTTAAAGCTACGATCTGGAGGGTCTGGAAAAGATGCTGGAACTGTCCTCATCTAGTCACCCACCAGGCACCCTGCTCTATAGCAGCGGCACAGCCAGGCACGAACACCTGAGACATAAGACATATGGAGAAGGTACTTTGACCAGTTGAGATGTATGGAGAAGGTACTTTGACCAGCTGAGATGTATGAAGAAGGTATTCGGCTGCCTTACCGAGTTTGGGAGGTGCTTGTCTCTTGGCTGTGAGGGTTTTTGTCCAGTTCCGGGTTTTTTAGAGATACAGGATGCTGCTAAATCTTCTCTCTTCAGTCCTCACAGCCTTCTACCTTCTTTGCTGGTACACCAGACTTTTGCAGCTGCAAGTGGAAAACTTGAGAGTCACGACCCTACCAGCTCCCGCTTACTACGTCTGACTTCCTACCAACCCTCGTCAACTCCTTTTCTAGAGCCAAAGTTGCCCCAACCTGCTGAATAAATCCATTCACTCACGTAGAATACACTTTGCGCAAGTTTCCCATTAACTTCTGATTTCCTCATTATTAGATTACATGCGCTAGCTTTTAAAGTAATTTACCTCCAGCAAGTTGACTAAAGAAACCTAACAGGGTTCCCACAGCCGACTCCGTAATGAAGCCCTTCCTCCCCTCCCACTTTCTTCTTGGTATGAAAAACTTTAAATCCCTTAAGATTTTCTTCTAAGATTACCGCAGATACTTAGTAAGAAAACTTGTCCCCTAATATCTTCATCAACTACATGTGGCATTTCAAGCAGCGAAAGAGTATTTTTTATTATAACTCTATCCTCCTCGCCTATGACCAAAATTTAGTTTGCTGCTTTTGTTTCAGTACCTACGCCATTATGATGATCTTATTGCAATTATTCTTCTAGAATTCCCTTTTTTTATCCATCGCTTTTGTTGTTCTTTCTATAAAACTGGACTCCAGTGGTAGGAGCTGGGTACACAGATTATAAAAATAGAGAAAGAATTAATTAGAACGTGGTGATTAACATATCTGCCTTGGTAGATTGCAGATTGTTACGATAAAATAGCGTTAGCAGAATTCATTTCAAAATACACTCCACAGCTACTTATCAAATGAAGATAAAAACATTCACTAAGTATCTGACGTGCTGGAGAGTGAAAACACAGCTTTCTCCACTGAGAAAATAACTTCATTCAGTTGGACGGTGCCGCAAAACGTTCCTCATGAGCCAATTTTCCGTCTCCAAAACCTTCCGTACCGCTTGAGTCCCTTGAATCGCATGGCCATCCATCAGGACATTCACTGAGACTGGGATTTTTGAAGGAAGAGAAAAACATTAGCAGCTAAAATCCAACTGGACAAGGTCTAATGATGCTTGACTGGAGCCAGGCACCTTCCTTTAACACCAATTCCACAACGTTTTGTGTTTAACCCTATGAGTATCCGAACCCAGCAAAATGGAAAGGGATCTTCTGGGCTCCAATAAATAAAATTAAATTGACCAAGATTAGAGGATAAACGTCCCTCGGGGCAGCAGGGAGGGCCGACACTGAGCTTGCGTAGCCTCGTACATCCGGCTTGTCCTTATAACAAACATGTTTCTAATTCCAGCAGGAAAAATCCTTCAAAAGTTATTTACCTCCTGTTTTCAACACCTTTTCAATACCGGTTCTTCAAGCATTGATTCCGGATGAGTTACTCTCTCTTGTGCAATTTATATATCCTGAGACACTTAGAGGTTTCTAAGTCACGAATGACTTTGCAGGCAAAAGAGAACAATTTCATTATGTAAGATTCATATGAATTGAAGGAAACAATTTGCTGCACTAGTGACAACACTCGATCTTCAAAAGGAAACATGGGAAAGTTTCAGTATTGAAAAAAAAAAATATATATGCAGCCATTGTCTTCAAAATAAAAGTAAACCTTGCAGCAGTAGCAGCCTTGTTTGACCTTTACCTCTACTTCAAAAAAATAAAATCTAAGAAAAACACTCTAACACAAGCCTTCACAGCATTACAAAAGAGAGATTAATGAGAACGTGGCAGACAATCTATTTGGACATTAGGAAAAGCACTGACAGTGCTTCATTCCGAAAGTTAATTCCGAGACCTTTACTCACACAGTGAGTATCATGAAAGGACTAGAACTTAAAGGCAATAATAAAGATAAAGGCGTGATATTGAGTCGGGAGCAAGGAGATACCGTAAAGAGGGTACTAGAGACATTTGTCATAGAGTTCAACGTATTTGGTATTTAAATTAAGGAAGAGCAGGGCTAAACGTTAATGAATATACACAGATTATCCAGAATGGAGCTGAGTTCAGTTCTTCTCAAGGCACATAAAAAAAAAAAAAACAACAAAACAAACCCTGAGAAACCAGAGGTACTGGCCAAAAAAGTATCCGATGAGATCCACCTGGAGGAATTGGAAGCCGAAACATCTGTGAAAATACCTAGCAGGAAAGAGAGGCATGGAAAGAAATAATTTTGGAAGGCAAAAAACATGGCAGGAAACCGCAGGGACGATACCGGCTGGAAGCGCCTTCCCGTCTCAGCTCCCCTCAAAAATTGCCAGTTGCCTTTGTACCAACCCGACTGCTACGGAGCTGTACAGTGAACCAGATTAGCGAACTGATCCGGGTTAAAAATAACCTTTTCTGCTGTTCACTGATCTGGTTCACCATATGGCCCCTCAGCTAGTTGCACCAGCACAGTTAAGGGAGCCCGGCAATGGGAACAGGCAGCAGAGGAGGAGCGAAAGTCTCAAGAAAAAAGCTTCACCCTGAAGGAAGAAAATACATGAAGGAGCCAAGAGAATTTGCACCAAGCGAAAAGGACAGCACACGCAGAAATTCACCCCTGGTCTCCCCAAACGCCGCAGCACGTTGGCAGTGCTCAAGAGAGAAATGTTACCAGGGCTGCTTGTATCTCCAGAGCTTGGTCCTGCCAAGAGGCGGCAAGCAAAGACCCATCCCTGCAACACGTTTCTAGAACTACAGGGTTCTATAAACCCAGAGCATTAAACATCACGCAGAGCAACCTTTTTGTTTTTACATACAGGATGTAAGTGTGAACAAGAGATGTAAGAAAAGCGCGGAAGACATTAAAATTGGCAAAGCTGGGCATCATCCTTCCTCCAGGAACATCCTGTTGTCTCAGCTTGCGAGAAAGACGAGTGACTAACGTCGGTATTTGTCTGCCGAGCATCACCCCCGGCCACACCTCCCTTCTGCATCATTTCTTCCGCTATATTGTTAGAATTACTTCCCCGCTTGAAGGATGCCCTATCAAGGCCAGAAGGGCAGAGCGAGATTAGGACAAGCAGCAAATCCCACCCCCGCTTCTTACTTACTCACCAGTTACTGGTTTAAAACAGGTCTAAGCCACTGGAAAACTGGAGGGCTTGCTTTTAGAGCCAAAGATTAGTAAAAAAGGACAACTGCTACTGAAATATCAGCAGCGTTTTGCCTGTGTGGCTCAGGCCCCTGCTGCTGTTGAGCTCTGGATTTCAGCGCCAGAGAGGATTCAGGTTCAGAGCTGGGAGCCGACACAGCGGCAGGGTGGGTGGATTCAAGGTATTTAAGCCAGCCACTTTAATCCGAACTCACATCAGCAGGTACAAGAGCCTTAAACAGAGCAAGATCTGGTTTGCTTTTATATTTACGTCTATTTTAAAAGGACTGGTTCTTATAAGGCCGATCTTCCGACCACAGCAGTTTACTCAGAACTGTTGCTGTATATCACATCTCCTACATTTTGTAATCCAGAAAAATACACGCTGGAGACAAATGCACTCATTCTGGATTTTCACTTCATTATGTTTAGAATAGCAAATGGCATGATGTTCCAGTCTAGTTTATTAATCTACTTCAGTTTACACGGTTCGTCTTTGAAGAAGGTTTTTCTTAAATCTCCAAACTCTACCAGCATTAGTAGGCTCAATACACCGCCCAGTAGCGGAGTTTGGGGAGACAGGTGCTACCCTCACTAGAGGGTAGAGGACTAAACTAAGGACTAATTAAATAAGCCGGAGACACAGAAGTCCCCAGGACCAGACAGGGCACATCCAAGGATGCTGAGGAAGGTGGCCAATATCAGCGCAAGGCCTTTGGATATCAAATTTGAAGAATTACAGCAATCACACCCCGGTTGCCTGTGGCAGGGAGAAGACCAGCTCAGTGCATGGTTAGAGCGCAGTGGGTGGCACTTGCATTGACTTTAGCAAGGTTTTCCACAAGGTCTCCCACCATTGCACCATTTCCACATGACCTCCCACCATCATATCTTCGTAATCTACCCATTCCCTTCGTACCTCCCCAGTTTGGCTACAAGGTGCACGGAAAATTTGCTGGGCTGTCAGACTGAAAAGGAGGTTGTCCAGAGCTCAAGGCCCAGCCGGTGGCCGGTTGCTTGTGGCATCCCTCAAGGATGATAGTGGGACCGTGACTTTTTAACAGCTTTCTCAACAACTTGGTAGATGGAATAGCAAATATTGTTATTAAGTTCAAAAAGCATATCAAATTAAGGATAAACTAGATGAATCGTTAACATTTGGATGGATCTGTAACACTGGGGAAATGGGCTAACACGAAGCTCACGGAGCAAAAGCAATTGCAGAGTCCCTCCCCTGGGATGGAGTAATCCCATGCAAGACCACACGGTGGGACGCAGCTCTGCAGGAAAGCACCTGGGCGTCTGGCACACAAGAACTGGCCTGTGAGTTAGCGTGCTCTTGCAACAGTGAAGGCGAACCACATCCTGGGTTTTACTGGCATGGGAAGTTGTTATTCCCCTTGGTTTGGTACTTTCAAAGCTTCATCTCAAATAGCAGTTCTTGGAAAACCCGGAGTACTGGGGTCCCCAGTACAAGAGAGAGTCCAACGGAGGGCCATCGAGATGGTCGGGTGGTCGGAGCACATGAGGAAAGGCTGCAGGAGGTGGGTTTGTTCAGCTTGGAGAAGAGACGGCTTTGAGAGCCCTCCTTGGTGCCTGCAAGTACCTACAGAGAAGACAGAGCCAGACCCTTACAGGTGCATAGTGAGGCAATGGGGATAAGTGGCAGCTAAGAGAATTCCAGCTGGGTGTAAGGTAGAAACAACTTCATACTGGGCGTTAAGCGGCAGCGGAAAGGGTGCCCGGAGAGGAGGTGCAATCTCCATCTGTGGAATCTCCTGATCTAGCAACATGATCTAGGGAAAGATGTCCGGGCCCATGGCAGGGGCATTGGACTAGGTGACATTTGAAGGTCCATTCCAAACCAAACAATTCTGTGATTGGGTTTTAGAATCTGGTTTTCATTGATGCTCCTTTACCATGCTCAAAGGATGTTGGATGAAGTCTCCCAGTGTAGACTTGTCTCTTTGGAGAAAAGTAGATGCTTCCAGCAAAGAAAGACATGCTTTCCGAAAGAAGACATTTATTTGTCAAGTGGAATACTCTATTTAGGGACAGCGAGACAAAACAATAGAACAAGACCTGCACACACCTCTCTCACCGCTTCTGGTAGTTTTACCCATCCTTTGTTGTGTCCTCTAAAGCCAGCTAATAGCCAAACTAATAGTCAAACACCAAAACAAAATTACAGGCCAAGAGCAGACCTTGATTACTGCAGCATGTTTTGCTACTACAGCTACACAAAGCAGAGGTTTGATCTTTTCTCCGCTGTCCTCATGACAACGAAAACATGACAACAAAATCAATTTGCACATTGTTGTATTGACGAAGATTATTTCCGTTTGAAAAAACAGCCAAGCTACATTGATGAAATCATTGTTTTGCCAGTCTAAGCTACGTCTCGACCAAATCATTTTGCTAGCAACCCTTTTGTCTCTAGAAACTACACCCGATTCCGCTGTCCTGGATGTCTTGGGAGAAGGAGTTCTGGTCAAAAAAGCGATTCACAAAAGTGATTTTTTTTAACTTATCCATAAAGTTTCCTAAAGCACTGTCGTGGTTTAACCCCGTAGACCACTAAAAATTAGCTCTATCCCAGCCACAACCGGGACATGCAACAGCTGACTGTTTATCAGATCTTTTGTCTTCTGTTAGAACTGAAGGATACACGTGTTGACTGATCTCAGAACAGCACGGCTGCACTGAACTACACTTAATCGAGTAATTAACTGAGCTATTCATACAGATTAGGTAGCAATAAAAATAATTTTAAGGTGGGTAACTGCTTTTCCAAGAAGGTGTTTCCAAAGCTCGCCACAATTTTTCAAGGTCTTTAATTACTTACCTTTTCAATAACAAACTCACTTTTAAATAAGCCTAAAAGCAATTAAAACCGAGTTAAGTCAACATTTCTTTCGCTAGGGTCTATTAAGCACTTGTTTAAAGCAGTCCCAATCTCTCCTTCCTCTGGAAGTCATTAGCAATTTCTGTCACCACAGACTTAATTTTTTTTTTCACTTGATTCCCTTTGCCACACAGAGCGACATAGATAGTAGCAATGCCCGTGAAAAAGCTAGTCAAAATTTAGAGCAACATCCACCAGTTCTGAAGGAGATCATAGGAACACACACACACAAGAATTTCACTTCCTTGAATACTGCAGATAGAAAAAAAAAATCTTGGTAATATTAGAGAAAAATAAAAAGCTTCCTTCCAGCCCTGTAGCAGATTTTGCGAAAGACTTTAATCATCTACTCTTCCAGTACTGGCCGATCACAGCAAAGACCATGCCTAACAGCACTCTAATCCTTACCCCACACATTTCATTTCTTGCAATCACGTCAGGTCACTGAGCAGGCCAGAAATTATCCGTTATTCATTATTTAGTAACTACAGAGTGCTGAGTTTCACCATTTTCGGTAATGCCATTTCCCGAGGTTCTAGCGTGTCATGGTGCTCCTGAACTTCCGCATCAACTCTAATAAATACGCGCACTCATTCAGAATTACTCTCAGCAGTCGCTCTCAGCAGCTCTGCCATGCCGTCATCTCCACTTCAGTCGTCCTCCCCAGCCCTACCCCAAACCCCCCTCTACCCTACGCCTTCCACCTGCTCCTCTGTTTTTTCCCCTGCTGACTCCTGCTTTAAAGACTACTTTCCCTTGCGCAAAAAGAACAGACTTTCCTCCAAATAATTCCGAAAAAATTTATCTTTTGATCATTTCCACTCTCACATTTTCTTCTCATTAAATTATCTTCCTCCATTTAAAAAGCGACTGCCCTAGGAAAGGGCCATGCCAGATTTTGTGCAAAGTGCATATCGAAATTAAGCCACATGTGATGGATTGTTTTTCCTCTTCATTGACTACAGTGAGAAATATTCCACAGCGACAGCACGCAATGGCCAGCACCATCTTCTGCTCAAGCGTCCTTGACGTACCCTCTCTCAGAGAAGCTACAATTCACCTTCAAACAGCCCTGAAAATGTGCCTGGAGAACTCTGAGCCAAGCCTATCATGCTGCCCATAGGTATTTAATTAAGATACCTACATAGCCTCATCTTCACAGTACCTGACCACAAAAAAAAAATAAATCTGACGTATTTTTATTTGTAACATTTTTCCAAGAGAGAACGGTAGCAGCGCCCCTCTTGTAGAGATAAGAAATAAATCATATTACGTAGACTACGGCCTAATCCCTCGAAGATATTTAGGAGCTCAACTCCCACTGAACCAATGAAGTGAACTTCCTAAATTCCTCTGCAGATCTGGACAACGGAGCAGTACAGTCCTCACCTTCAGCTGGGTACTTCACACCCAATTTTTGTTGCGTGTTCTGGAGAACCTCCACAGGCGCCAAAGCCGCCAAACATGCCACAATCTCCAAACCCTTGCTTCCAAAATTTCTTTGCTCTCGTTATTACTGCGGCACTTCCAGTTCATGCCGTTTGGTGGGGGTGAAAGGTTCAGCCATTTTATGCTTTTAGCAATCATAACACAACTCCATTTTATTTCGTGCACTGCAATGAGAGTTTTGCCCTTAGCTTGGCAGCTTTTTATACCATGTAATAACAATTAACTCCCTTTGGCATAATTTATATGAATGATTTAATACAGATAGCTCGGGGAAAAAAAAAAAGACCTATTAAGTCATCCAAATGACCCCACCATCACCGCTGGATTGTTCCCGGCAGCACATTTTCTGTGCTTGTCTTAAATGTGCTTGCCACAGCGTAAGTACAAAAATTGTCTGCAAAGCAGAGACATGTTTCACTAACATATGCTTTAAGTCAACACGGTGTTGGAAATCTTCAATTTATGACTAAATGTTGCGCTGCACTTCTATTCCTCCAAATAGACTTCCACGTTTCTTGAGGGAGTGAAAAAGGGCTATTTGTATTTCACTGTGCAGCAAAAATGTGTAGCAAATACTTCCCTGACGATTTTCAAGTTGAATCCAAGGCTTGCGTGTCCAACAGACCAGGACTTGAAACACTCTGGTGCACATCTCTGGGAAGATATGGATGCACTCCGAGAGGATGCCCGGTTGTAGATGTACAAATAATACAGGCACACAATGTATTTTCAGGATTTTTTTTGGTGGGGTTTCTTTGATCTTTATAAGAAAAGAAGGTGAGACTTTCTTCACGGAAGTCCAATAGGCTGGTTATGGGAAGAGCAGAACTAGAAAAAGTCATGGTCTCGCTCCCAGCTTCAAGGCAAGAACAATACTGGAACTACTCCTGGCAGATGTGCTATCTAATCTAAATCTTTCTGATGGGGATTCCCATGTTTCCTGAGGCAACAGTTGTGGGTTTGGGATTGCTTTTCCTCCCTCTCTAGGTGTAACCTAAATCAAACTTGTGGGTGTTGCCTCTTATCGCCACACACTTCTGCGAAGCTTGCCCCATCTTCCCTGTAACCTCCCCTTTGGGTAAATTAAGGTAACGGCAGTAGCAAAGTTCCCTCTGCAACCTTCTCCAGATTGAGCACGCCCAGCTCATCACATCTTCTAACATCATGCACTCCAGCTCACAACCACCTCGGGGGCGTCTCCAGCATTTTGCTGCCCTTCTTGTGCCAGGCAGCCTCTTCATTGGGATTATTCCATCCCAGGTAAAGGACTGCTCTGCTGAGCTTCACGGGTTTCTATCAGCCCTGTTCTCCACCTTGGTAAAGTCACAGAATCATAGAATCGTTTTGGCTGGAAAAGACCTTTAAGATCAGTGAGTCCAACCGCTAACCCAGCACTGCCAAGCCCACCACTAAACCACGTCCCTGAGCACCACATCTACACGGCTTTGAAAACCCTCCAGGGACGGTGACTCCACCACTGCCCTGCGCAGCCTCTTCCAATGCTTGACAACCCTGTTGGTGAATAAATTTTTCCTTGTATCCAATCTAAACCTCCTCTGGCACAACGTGAGGCCGTTCACTCTTGTCCTATCGCTTGTTACTCGTCCTTCCGAATGGGAAGCCCTACCCACGATCACAACAAGCATTACACCCGACTGAGCTCCATCCATTAATTTACAAAAGGTGCATCCTATCCCATCTACCGAGCTGTTGAGAAAGATGTTAAAAAGCGTTGGTCCTCTGGTTACATCAAACCCCCGACCTTTGCAACCAGTTTTCTACCCATCTCGTAGTCCACCACTCCCCAGTATGGCTACAAGGATGCAGAAAACCTTGCTAAATCTAAGTAAATGACATCCACCGGGCTCTCGTCATCCAGACCAGCAGAGCTGGCCACCCCCCTACCAGAGGCAATCAAGGAACTACCACGAGTACTATGGCAAGAAGAGAGGTGTTTGCAACAAGCGCCTCTGCACAAATGCAAATTAAATATGCTCCTTGCTTTATTTGAAGTTAGCAGTGCTGGCAGAGCATTACTTTTTCCTTTTTTTTTTTTTTTTTTTTTTT
>VZSC01019072.1:5897-18865 GCA_013398225.1 Steatornis caripensis | reverse complement strand
TTTTTTTTTTTTTTTTTTTTGCTTTTGCTTAGAAAGCTGCAACCTGAGGGGAGAGAGAGAGAGATTTGTCGAAGAAGTGATAAAACAAAGCTAAGCAAAATGATTTCATAGCCCTCTTTAAGAGCCCCCCATGTGAGCTTCCTTGACCTACTAAAAGCCTACTGCAATAAAAAACCAACTATACAAATGTACGAGTCTGCCGTGGAAGCCATTACGTTCTAAGCTGTACATAAAACGTGAAAAATAAAGGTCAGCATTTCCAGAAGAAAAAAAAAGAAATGCCATGAACTTCCAAGAATTAAAAGTCCTTAATTTCACTTCCTATCTCACAACACATGCTCCAAGCAGACTCAATGACCCTTCAATCCAGACGGAAAGGCTTTTCGGCATCCGTATTTTCTATCAACCTCTGCTGTTCTGGCGCCGTAGTATCTCCCGCAGTTTGTCCTTGGGTTTAATTCAGGCAAACACAAAGTACATCTTACTACAGCAAACTGAGTAAAAAATTAAGGGTGGAGAAAGTCATGTAGAAAACTGCCACTGTTGGTCCACCAAAGCTGATTCCTGAAAAAAATCCTAATGCCTTTTACGCTGTTGCAGAAGATTGCATCCAGTGCATTGAGATGTTTAACAACCTGGAAAGAAGGCAAAGAGTGGTGCTCCTGAACACAGAGGAATAGAAACAGTTGAGTGAGAACAGCCACTTGGATGGAGATATGAAGGAAAGTTAGTAAAAGCAAGGACAACAGGAAAAAAAGAAGCCATACGGATCATGCATTTGCTTGTTAAAGCACGAAAAGCTCTCCTGAAAAGTATGTTAAAAAATATGAGAAGCCAAAAAAATATTAACGTCATCACTTCATGAAAAAGGACAAATGAGGCACGGCTCTTTCCAGATGTCAAGCACCCTTCGTTTTTAAGTTACAAAGGGACAATGAGATTTTGTATGAGTCCTGATGTATTTCTGCAATCAATACGAGTAACGACGGCTAAAAAGAACCGCCCCGTTTGCATTGGGTGTTGGTGTATAAATACACACATCCACACATATGTAAAAACACCGCTGGGACAAAAAAGGGCATCACCCTTTAAAAATGTAAAGTGTCTTATCGACCGCATAGGGAAGGGAAATTGCGAGCTGTTCTGAGGCCCTCAAACACCGCGTCTCCTGACTTTGCGAGGTCCGAGCGGTACTCACAAAGACATTGTTTGCTCGTCAGCTAGTGGAAGGAAAATGACCCCATGTAATAACACCAGAAGTGACAGGACGAGAGGAAACAGCCCCAAGTTGTGCCAGCGGAGGTTTAGATCGAGTATGAGGAAAATTTTTTTCCCCCGAAAGTGTCGTCAGGCTCTGCAACAGGCTGCGCAGGGCAGTGGTGGAGTCACCGTCCCTGGAGGGGTTTCAAAGCCGTGTAGATGTGGTGCTCAGGGACATGGTTTAGTGGTGGGCTTGGCAGTGCTGCGTTAACGGTTGGACTCACTGATCTTAAAGGTCTTTTCCAACCAAAATGATTCTGTGATTCTATGATTCAATGTGGCAAAAGGTCTGCTTGTGGCCTTGAGAGCTGAAGCCTCAAAGCAGCGGAAGTTTGGAATAACAACTGGTTTTCCTTCTTTTTCCGCAACAGCAATGTCTCGTGCTCTTGGAACCTTTGGTGCCTTGAGCTTTAGACAGTTTCTGCCTGCCTAAGGTTGCCTGAAGTCACCACGGCAGACCAGGCTGAGCCTTTGGTTCCTTCTTGATGCAAGGATACAAAAGGAGAAGAGCAGTTAAACTCAACAGCACCTCAAGCAGCATTCATGATAGCATATGTCATGAAGGAGAGGGAGACAGATTCCACAACTTGCATTTACCACCACTCTTCTTTTGTCAGGATCCTTTTCGCACAGCTAACAGGAGGACACCAGTCTTTCTTCAGCTGCTCTGAGCTCAGCTCTAAGCTGAGTTTCATGTTTCCACCAATTCAAGTTGAGCTGTAAGACTTTGGAAGATCAAGGCTTTCTCCTATTTGGACAGGATAAACAATCTTCTGAGTCAAGAAACACCATGTTCGCTTTCTCTATATGAAGGCTTCCAGGTGAAGATCGGTGATTTTGGAGGTTCTTGAGAACCACCATGGGAAGAGCACAAGATAAAAAACTAGAAAACTGGGTAAAAACAAGTGATATGTTAGGAGGACACCAGAGACCAAGTGAAAATCCTCACTTGGATTTTCCTAGCCTGAGGAGCCATGTTAAGCAAGGATGACCATAATGAGACCTGGGGCAGCAGAATTACTGTCTGAGGTCCCCAATGTAACAAGGACATGGACCTGTTGGAGTGAGTCCAGAGGAGACCACGAAGATGCTCGGGGGGCTGGAGCACCTCTCCTATGCAGACAGGCTGAGAGAGTTGGGGTTGGTCAGCCTGGAGAAGGGAAGGCTCCGGGGAGACCTTACAGCAGCCTTCCGGTGCCTGGAGGGGCCTACAAGACAGCTGGGGAGGGACTTTTGACAAGGGCATGGAGTGACAGGACGAGGGGTAATGGTTTTAAATTGAAAGGAGGGAGATTTAGATGAGACATTGGGAAGAAATTCTTCACGATGAGGGTGGTGAGACCCTGGCACAGGTTGCCCAGAGAAGCTGTGGACGCTCCCTCCCTGGAAGTGTTCGAGGCTGGGTTTGATGGGGCTTGGAGCAGCCTGGTCTGGTGGAAGGGGTCCCTGCCCATGGCAGGAGGGTTGGAATGAGATGGTCTTCAAAGGTCCCTTCCAACCCAAACCATCCTCTGATTCTATGATGAGTTATTTGGAACAAACCACAGAACAACATAAGCAGCATCAATCTCTTTTCACAGCCAGTGACAATGCAGTCCCTGTACCACTCTGGCAACCTACACACCTTTAGACATGGGGAGAACAAAACACAGAAAGAAGAAAAAAGTGAGTGTCTTGGGACAACAAATCCTAGGTAACACTGAATATGTGCAGCAAGGCTGTAAGAAATCAGACACAACGCAGTCCTACACTGTGGGAAGAAAATATTCATGACCCCCAAACTTTGACTGCAAGCCCAGAACTGCATGAACAAAGAGCAACACACACACACAGAAAGCATCCCTGAATGTCGGTGACTCGTAAGCATCACCATCTGCCTACCTGTCCCTCGGTCTCAGAAGTGTTCCTGTTGGACAGCCAACACACATGGGTACCCAACCACGCACAAACATCTCACACAGCTGCAGGTCAGCGTCTACTCATCGCCTTCCTTTGCATCCTCAGATCATTAACATCACCGGACTGACAGCTCCTTGGATGTCAAATTCTGTTCTATGTTACCAAATTGCTTTCATTTTATCGTTAATATGATTATCGCCACGTGTCCTGCTACACGTTTTTATTTCTTTCTCAAAAGAAAACAAGAAGCACAAGGTCGCAGTACGTTACGGTCACTAACGTGTTTACACTGTTGGTGACCCTGAGAGAAAGAAGTAGTTGGTCTCCTGAATATAAATCATTGCCCTTGCCAGGATCATGGCCATGGCCATGTCATGATGTGCAAGAATTAGCTCTGGAAAGTGTGCGTCCCATAAATTTTAACACAAAAAAATATGATCCCCCAAAACCACTCTACTCACCTACAATGAGGAAGAACCCAGGGAGGAAAAACTTGCATGAGTAATAGGAGAGATGTTTACTGCTACAGATAATGCATCAAAATTTATCCTCCAACCTTTTACACAACTCAAAAATGAGTAATTACGTGCCGGGAGATATCATCTACTCCACAAATCAAGCCACCGAAACTACAGACTAAAGATGGTTTTTTAAAAAGTCAATTTATTAGAGATTACTGTGCAGACAGACATGCGAGTGCTCTTGTGTACTTTGCTGCATTAACAACCTCTCAAAAGGCACGGGAAAAGAAAAATCAATACTGTGTATTTTTTTCTCACATCAATTTATCTACTGCTGAAAAAAATAACTAGCTTCTGCGTATGTTACACGTACCATATTCAAGGTTTCCTGCAAGCAGGGAAAATAAAACAAGCTTTTGCTGGTTTTAACCCTGCCTTGCTGAACTCAGATTTTGCTTTTGCTAAAACCTGAAATAAAACTCAAAAAAATCAGAGCAGTCTCAGGCAACTTCACATTGGTACACAGAGCCTTTTGTTACTGATCCTGTGGTACTGGCACAAAGCTGGAGCCCATTAGCGGTGAAGCGTCCACTAAATATTTCATTATTCTGGATTTCAGACATTTCCCAGGACAGGTTCTATCACTAGAGATCGTACAAGCTGGCATGACGGTTGCTAAATAAAGTGTATCATCCAGAGTATCCCCAGCCAGGAACTAAAAGAATAAATAAATAATTATATATACATCTCAAAAGTACGCCTTTGTTTCCCTCCAACTATAAAACACAGAATTTCACTGTATTAAGTCTTTCAGACTGGTACTTCCACAGGAATCAAAATAAACCCCACGATGGCGTTCCCTGTCGAGCAGACTCATCTTGCTTCCTTCATTTTCTTTTTCCAGGTCATCAGTTTACTTGTCTCCGCCGGGAGCTTCCCGTAGACTGCGGGAGGGCATCTTAAAGAACTCTTTGCAGTCGTAGCATTTTACCATTGCATTACAAAAGTCTTAAGAGCCCCTTAAAACATCAGTGCACATCTGCCAGATCCTAAACAGGGGCAAAGCCCTCTCCAAAACCAGTGCCACAGCTCTTATGCTCCATGGCGGTTATGATTTCCAAAGATACAACCCTGCTGCTTTCCCACAGGCAGTGGAACGAGGAACGCACATCCACAAAGCCTGCCTGGGGATGGATGCAGGGGAACGTGGTCTTCACCAGCCGCAGAGTCGCAGGAGAAGGTGGATGGCGTGGAACAAAGCAGCAGAGAAACGTGAGGACTCAAGCCGGGAAGCTCTACCAGACTCCATTGACTTCTCTGCTCAACCACCGCGGTAGGCATTGAGATGCTGTCTGGTACGCCTCTCCCAGTAACGCTTGCTCACTCACTTGGATCACACTCAACTTGAACAGCCAGCAGGACTAATCCTGCCCAAAGCCAGGCTTGTTAAGTCAAAGTGGCTTTCTGCAAGGGGAGGAATGACTCGTGCCATGAACAGGTTTCCCCCGCCGCTGTCTTGCCGGGCTTCACTTTCACGACTGCTTTAAGCCTATCTAAGCTCCAAATAGGACAGCCAAAAACATTTCCTAAGCAGTAGTGACCCACAAATGTTCACGGTAGCTCAAGGAGAGGTGGGAACAGAGCAGGAGAAGACACTTCTTTCTGGTGGGAGCCTACCTAGTGACACAGGACAGGCCACTCTTTGAGCCACAGAACTACCGTTTTTCCCACCATTTTTATTCT
Organism: Steatornis caripensis; assembly: GCA_013398225.1. Lineage (NCBI taxonomy): Eukaryota > Metazoa > Chordata > Aves > Caprimulgiformes > Steatornithidae > Steatornis > Steatornis caripensis. The sequence continues at coordinate 13,502 of VZSC01019072.1, read as the reverse complement.
CTACCCTGACAGTCGTATCGCAGCTCATCCACCAGCAAGGCACACCGTTTTGCTCCACCTCTCTTGCTGCCCCGCTTTGCAAGACCCCTGCTTGCTGTCTCCCATTGCCAGCGCCTTCAGTCAGGCAGTCAAAAAGAGATCACCACTGAGTTCAAAAGCCTGCCCTTCCCCAAATGCCACCACCCACCAAACGTCAAAACCTGGCGGAAAATTTATTTTTTTTAATCAAAATTTGGTCGAAGTTGACCCACGCACTCAAAATCCGTGAGGAAGCGGCAGGCTAACAGATGTCACTGCTGTATAAGCCTCGTTTCTTTAGGAAACCGGGCTAAAAATGGAACCAGCGATCACCACCATCATCTATGTTTAGACCCAATATTCTAAACAAATCCTTCCTCCGCAGTTCTTTTTTTTCCTCCTTCTTTTTTCCCCCTGAAACTATCTATCTTTGGCAGAAGAATTAAACAGCTGCCACCGAGAGTATGAATTGAGTTAAAAGATGACGAAACGCAGCGCTGGTAGCAAAGGAGACACACCAGCTGGATGCCTTCCAGGTCACTGCAGCCCATCAGTCTCCCGAAGAGGACAACCCAGCGGATCTTAGCGGCACAGGGTTTGCTTTTTTCCTCACGTATGCAAAGCCGGTAACTCCTATACGGGTAATCATTTCACGCCGTAAGCTGCGCAATTCATTGCTTAAAAGGTTTGCCGATCAGATTAATACGTTCAAGCTTTCATGCAGAAAGACTTCTCACGGGGGAAGCATTCCACTTGAGATTTTACTTGTCTTCCTGTGCCAAACTGGCAGGAGAACTGTGCAATTACAGCGCTTTTGCAAACAAAATTAATCTATTGCAAGTCTGTACATGGGCACCCTTACATACATGTATTTTATGGAGGGAAAGGATGTCACAGCTTTATTCCACCCCAGAGGTAAACCACTCTCCGAAAAAAAAAGGAGTATTTTTAAATAAAATCACTACACGTTGCCATAGACCGTAGTCCCCTCTTCCATTTCGAAAGACAAACTGCACAGCTGTCGGCTTTGGGGATGCGGACAGCCGAGCCACGGAGAGCACGGACAGCGTCCCTCAGCCGTGTCGCTCCCACGTGGGGAGCAGGATGCAGGCTGCCCAGGATCGGCGTCAAGACATGATACGCAGATACGGAGAAGGAGGAAGGGCTATTACGTACGTTGTTAAGCATAAAACACTCGTTTTCTTACGTGTCTGACCAGAAGACCCAGGCTCAAGACATATCATTTTTCAGACTAAAATATAACCAAATATGTGTATCATAAACACCGATTATCCAAAAAAGCCATGATGCGGTATACTACAGCTTTATTTCCCTTCGTTACACCAGCATATCGGTTTCATTAAGATATGCAACCAGCTTCCAAGAACCCTCTGCTGCTTTCACAAGTGTTCATTCTGTATATCCTAATTTTCAGTTGTTTGCCCTGTCACATTCAATACATCTCATGCTCATAAATTATAGACTTGCCTGATCTTCCTAACATCACCCAAGAGCCTACAGTAACGCAGGAACCCAGCAGAGGCTGAAGAGGTTCGAGTACAGGATGCTGCAACTTTCTTAAGATGCTAAGGATACATGCTGGCACTTTTTTAAGATGCTAGCGGACTAAGGCACGCAATTCCCCCCTGACTGAGCTGGCCACCTTCCTTTCCCTCATTCTCACTCGGAAATTCAACTCCTAGCAATTTACAGTTGAGGTGCTGAAGAGATGAAGACACCCACGCGCACGGTCCCCACACTTGCTGGTGTAGGGTTATACCTCACGGTCTACGCTCTAAAACCGTGCCGAACAATTTTCCTACATCAAGCCGCGCAGATTCTCCATTTCCCAGTGACGTGAGACACATCCCCATTTGCTCCATAGTCACCATCCAGATTTTTTGTTTTTTGGAAACAAGACGAGATCCATCATTCCACGGGCACCTCCGCACGACCGTAACGCCGTGATCACTGAAGAAATTACTGGCTCGGTGACATTTTGAGCTGGCAGATAAGCAGATATACTTCTCATAAGCGAATTCCTTCCAAGCTCTCGTATTAATTTTAGCATTCTTTTGGCCACGGCAATGCTACCGATACGACTGTAACTCAGAGCAACAGATGTCAAAAACATCCCGCTTGTTTCTCACGCACGCAAGAAGCTTGATAGCCGCACAGCAATTAAAACACGCGTGTCGAGTTAAACACGCCTGCGACAAAGCCATGCGGCGCAAGCTTCATAGCTGCTGCGCTGACGAGCCTCTATGCAATTATTCATGTTCTTTTACCGCTGCTAAGAGGCTTTGGTTGTATTGTTTTGGGGGGTTTTAAGTCATCTTATATATCCACATTTCCCCGGTAGCTCTCTTAGTGGGAGAAAACCCTATCTTTAAGAGGATTTTAAATTATTTTAATCTGAAGAGCACTATAAACATTTCCCCCTATAGAGGAAGAACAATCTGTTGTTGTTCGTACATTAATCCCGGTAAGTGCCTGAAGGGCAGAAACACAATGGGGTGAAATTATTACAGAGAGCCTCGGGGTTATTCCAATACTCGAACGACTAGAACAACGGGGCGGAATTAAAAGCGTAGGCCAAAGCGTAGGCAACACGCCTCGCGATAAGATCACAGTGCTCAAAAAGAGGAACATAAAACTACTGAAGAGGAGACAGTTGTAGGAATTAAAAATGAGCCTTGCCGAAGCGCAAGAAGTATTTGCTAGCCCAGACAGAAAACCATCCATCCTTTTCCACTCAAAAAAAACCCCCAATCATGAGCAGGCAAATTATCTTCCTTCCATTTGGACAAGTAAAATTTCACGAGGTTACCGTGGAGAACAACCCAGAAGAGGCAAGAGGGAAGAGAGGCGAGATAATCTAATACGCCTTTTCTGTCTAACTTTTATGATTCTTATGAAAAATGGCCTGAATAAGTGAAGTTATTTGCCCTTGTCCTCTTTGTTCATATTGAATTTAGTCATAAGGGAAATCCTGCCAAGGACAGTATGTTTTACTCAATTTACCATCCTTTGTGATTGCTCTATAAAATATTAGATACATGATAGAAAAGGTTATGGGGGCCTGGGGTGGGTTGGGTTTATTTTTGCGAAGGAAAAAGCAGGAACACCTCAAGCACTCGCTAGCGGAAAGAATCAAGACAACAGGAACTGATGACATTTTCTGTGGAGCACGTTTATCTGCTAGTCCATGTTCGGAGGATTATATTAAAGCCAAGCGAGGTATAATTTTAAAAACATAGTAATTGAGCATTGAACAAACAGTTTCTTAAAACACGTCCGTTCCAAGTAGGTCACAAATAACACTGGAGTCAGAAGCTCCATCTATCTGGCGCACAGACTTCGTAATTGCAAATAGCAGAGGCTTTTCTTTGAAGGCGCCGTATTTTATTAGCCTGCTACTTTTGGACTCTGGCTCTTAATCATACGGTTAGACTGCTACTGTTATTACAGCAAAATGCAAGAAATAAGAACCCACTCTTTCAAGGTGTGCATCTGTTGTAGCTGACCGATAGCGCATCTATCCTTACATCGCACTGCAAGTCTGCTTTGCAGACTTCTTCCGTGAAACACATCACGAGCCGCAACATCTGTGCAGACAAAACCTGGGCCACGCACGGTGCAGACTGCGAACCATAAATAACAGCCTGAGAATTATGGTAAAACCCAGGTGCAGCCGGTCACAAGCACCCCCGATCAATTCTCTTGGACTCGGAACACACTGAAGTTGTTTTTCTGAAGCTATAAAGGCGAACTATAATTACGCAGGATCTGTTAAGTCTTGGGAACGCATTCCCTGCACACCGCACCACATATGCAAGCGGTGCTGTAAAATTCCAGTAAGAGGTTTTGACATTTCTCTCTTACCATTCAACCCCTACCCCAAAACAAGAGACTGGGAACTAGCAGCTGCATGCTATTGTAATAACCGGCGTCAAAAATGCCAAGCAAATGAGTAACACATGTCTGCGAAGCAGGCCCTTTTTCCTGGGCTGACCTCTGAGGCCGAACGGCTGCCCCTTTCCTGACAAAAGGATCGCAAAAAGAAAAACACCCCGACTACCGCTACGTAACCCCGCGGGTAAGACGTTGCGTCCCTTTTGACGTAAAGAATGTACATCGTGAGCTCGGGATAAGATCGGATCCAACCGCGGTTAAGCACAGCTCAGCTCCTTAAATACCCCCACTTCTCGGAAGTTTCCTTAAAAGCCGAATGGACTTCCATGGAGCAGGACTCCGTCCCCTCGCACACTGGCATTTATATATATTTTATTTTTCACGGGGGATTTGCGAAATCACTGCTGCTATAGTATCCCCCATGGATTTGTTCTTGGAATGAATACCGGGAGACAAAGTCAGAGCAGAAGCCCTGACTCACCTACGGGTTTCTGGAGGTTGGCTTTTCATTGTCATTGAAAAGATGGATACGCTCCTCTCCCGCTGTGTCAGACATTAGCATCAAAAGGCCCAGGAATTATACATGTTATTCCTTAACCCGCTTCACAGCAAGTTCCTCCTGACCCTTTCCTTCGGACTAAATTATACACATTTACAAAAACTAATTGTCTAAGACGCATTCCAATTACAAGTCTAATTATACTTTTCTAACTGTTGCCTGACTGACTCGGACTGAAATCAAACCACGCTTTTTCCTTTTATTCCATATTAAACTGGGCCGAAAGGCTTTCTGGAGTTCTATAAAGTTCAGAAGTAGACAAAATGTAAGCATCTGAAGAGTCAGCAGATAAAAGGCCGAGCCGAGACGGAGGAGCTTTCCAAGCGTACATCAGAAGGACTTGTCGAGATTTCATGAATCTTAGACTCTGCTACTCTCCCTAGAGGACGTAGGAGGGAGAAGGGTGAAGCACGTACCTTCCTCCCCTCTCCTCTTCATCCTCCTGCATCCGTGGTTCCTCTCTTTGGGCATGAAATTTGGCTTGGTGGAAAGCACCGGGAGCTGCCTGCCTTCTCCCTGGAAAGAGGGACCCCACACGATTCCTCACTCATCTCGGAACCATTCTCATTTCCTCCCCTTCTTTCCCAACCCTTCTCTAGTTGCCAGCTTCAGACCTTATCCCGCTTCCCACCCACTATTTATCTAGCATCAGGCTCTGCCCTGTCACTCCACCCTGGCCAGTGCAAGCCAAAGCTCCTTTCCTGCAGTTCTTCTGCCTGAAAGACAGCTCCTGTGAAATCTCCACTTGTTTCAAACCTGCCAGAAGTAGCTTTCTCTTCTTTTCTGGGACTTCCTTACATAGGAGAGGGAGAGCAATTAAACACTGTGGACATTTATTAGGAATAACAACGGGCTCACCATCGCTTTGTGTCTGTATGTGAAAAAAAAGTGTTTCCAAAATGCTCCATTCCAAGCTTCGGGAGAGTTTTTCAGCCAGTTTCCAGTTACAACAGGATGATTATGTCAGTCGCTCCTGATCTTGGATCCTGTAATCCGAGTCAGCTATTTTACATTTCTGGAGTTTTTTTTGGAGACTCTGAACATATCTATAAAAAACTTGCATATAAAGGCAATCATTACAATCAAAGGTAGGTGTGTAAATGGCTTTAAAACGATCTGGATCGCTGTGCTAAAAGGACAGTAATCAATGGTTCAGCATCCAGTTGGCGGCCAGGGGCTGATACTTGGACTAGCATTGTCCAAAAACTTCATCAATTACTTGAATAGCACCACCTTTCCTTCAGCAGATTGGCAGACATGACCAGTAGAGCTTAAGAAGAGACCTTGAGAAATTTGAGGACTGAGCCGACAGAAATCTCAACATTCAACAAGGTGAAGGATGACGTTGCACACCTCCAGCAGAATAACCATTACATTGGGAGAGGCTCAGCGGCAACCCTGCTGAAGGGGTTGTGTTTCAGCAGACATCACGATGAACGCGTGCCAGCCAGGTGCATTCAACTCTAATAAAGCAAACCCAACACTGAGCTACATGAGGAGGAGCGTAGTTAGCAGGTCAAGAGAAGTCATTACTGGCCCCGATCCAGCACTGCCGCGGCAGCATCGCGCAGGTGGGGGACACCCTTGTCCAAGAACAACATTAAACAAACCAACGAGAAGCCGGCAGAGAGCTACCAAGACGATTGGGGCATACAGCACAGGGCTTAGGAAGACAAGCTGAGGAAGCCAGGCTTGGTTCATCTGACCAAGAGGAGGCTAAGGACAATCTAAGGACAATCTAGCGGCCCGCAGCTACCTAAAAGACAGCTCCAAAGATGACAGAGCAACAGCGTTGTGGGGTGACCTCTGCAGTAGCCTCTTTTCGTGCACCCCAGAGCATCGCGCCCGACATGCTCAGGATCAGTCTGAGTATCAGATTAAGTCCAGCAAGGAAGGAATCCCCTTCCCTCTTGCTCTGCAGCATGAACTGTGCTCAAGCGAACCTTCAGCAATGCCCTCACAAAGCAGACTCAGCAATCAATACTCTCTTCTTTCCCATTGCTTACTCGTGACAAGACTTTAGCCCATAGAGACTGAAAGTGTGTATTTAGTTTACGACTCAGAATTTGCGTCATCCAATTTACTCATAATTAGCACAGACGATCTAATATTCCTCTCTGACCTGAATTTCCACAAACCCATCAAATTAATTCTTCTTCTGGACGTGTACATGGACTACAAAAGCTCGTGTCATTACAATTCCTATCCGGTTCCACGCTGGTGTAAATGAGAGAATCAGACCCTTCAGTTCCCGAAGAACTTGTAAGCAGCATTGCATTAATGGATCTCCTGGAACAACCACGTCTCTGTGAAGAAGAATGTCAACCACTTGTACGGCAGCCTTTGAAGCGCCTCTCCACAGAGGAAACAAGCCATCAGCCTAGACAAATTCACCGGCTGGGTTTTGATGGTTAGATGGATCACACAACAAACAGACCCGTACGCTGCATTTCAAACAGATGCTGAAATTACTTTCTCCTCCACAGCTTATACTCCTAGGAATCGCTGGTGTCAATAAAGCAGAACGGCACCCGACTATTTTGCCTTCTGTGGTTGCTGCTGTTATTGCCGCTGCCTAAGAAAAATATTCACCTTCCGACAAAGCGTGGGTCTTTTATGCAGCCTTGTATTCTTGACCTCAGTCCCACCCCCGTCCTGCTCAGCTCTCCGCTCACACAGCCTGTTATAAAAACCCTTAAAGCGGGTACGTACATATTTGGGGATGCAAAATGTTTACTGCAAAATCCAAGCACAAAGAGAGCACTTACAGATCTGAGGAGAAAACGAAAAAAAGCAGCATCTTTCATTCGAGTGAGCTTGATGTTTACCTTCTACACCAAACAGGCTGAGACAGGTTCACACGTTCATGCATCCTTTGGTTTTCTGAAACAGTCCAAAAGCATTGAAGATACCATCTACCTAACGATGAGGGAGAAAAGGCTTATTCTACAGGACCTGAGGATCCCAAGCAGCTGGATATCTGTGCCACGTCCTGGTTCTCCTTACCTACAGGATCTTCTTACACAAGCTTCTCCCTCTCTGCTCTGCCCTAGGGAGGGCACATCTGCAGGGCTGGGGCCAGTGCTGGGCTCCCCAGTTCAGGAGAGACGGGG
>VZSC01019071.1:22775-34809 GCA_013398225.1 Steatornis caripensis | reverse complement strand
TGGAAAACAGCTCTGTGGAGAAGGACCTGGGAGTGTTAGGGACAACAGGTTAACCATGAGCCAGCAATGTGGCCTTGTGGTCAGGAAGGCCAAATGTATCCTGGGGTGTATTAAGAATNGAGTTGGGTGGAGAGTAATCTGATGAAGTTCAACAGAGAAATGTAGGGGCTTGCACCTGGGGAGGAACAACCCCATGCACCACTACAGGTTGGAGCTTGACCTGCTGGAAAACAGCTCTGTGGAGAAGGACCTGGGAGTGTTAGGGACAACAGGTTAACCATGAGCCAGCAATGTGGCCTTGTGGTCAGGAAGGCCAAATGTATCCTGGGGTGTATTAAGAATAGTGTGGCCAGCAGGTCAATGGAGGTGATCCTCCCCTTGTACTCTGCCCTGGTGAGGCCACATCTGCAGTACTGTGTCCAGTTTTGGGCTCCCCAGTTCAAGAGAGACAGGGAACTACTAGAGAGAGTCCAACGGAGGGCTACAAAGATGATTAGGGGAGTGGAGTATCTCTGTTCTGAGGAAAGGCTGAGAGAGCTGGGTCTGTTCAGCCTGGAGAAGAAAAGACTGGGAGGGGATCTCATCAACGCTTATAAATATGTGAAAGGTGGGTGTCAAGAAGATGGGGCCAGACTCTTTTCAGTGGTGCCCAGCAACAGGACAAGGGGCAACCGGCACAAACTGGAACACAGGAAGTTACACCTGAACATAAGGAAAAACTTCTTTACTGTGAGGGTAACAGAGCACTGGGACAGGCCGCCCAGGGCTCTTGTGGAGTCTCCTTCTCCACAGGATGCGTTCCTGTGCAACCTGCTCTGGGTGAACTTGGTTTATCACAAGGGCTGGACTAGACAATCTCCAGAGGTCCCTTCCAACATCTACCATTCTGTGATTCTGTGGCTCTGTGACAAACCAACTCCTCGAGATGTCCATTTCAATAGACAGAAGGATAGTCAAAGGATTGGAACAGGTAATAGAAGGAGATTAAAGTGATTTCCCTAAAACTGCAAAAGGAAACAGTGCAAGTAAGAATCAGAACCAAATATTTTGCCCTAGGGAGTCCTTAATCAGTATTAAATCTGTCAGAGTCTCCTAACTCCTATTGAAAGGGACAGAGTATGAACAAACATAAGATGTGCCCAGATTAGATTTTAAGTTCATACATTTTGAATGTTTTAATAGCACTTATGGAACACCATAAACTAAGTGTCATAAAATATAATAGTCAACGTATTATACTATTTGTTTCATAGTTTAAATATTAGTATTCTGTGTTTCTATTTCCATCAACAGTTTACTTGTCTATGAGTTTTTAACTTTATCACTTGGTCCCAATTTTTGATCACAAACTTCCAGCAAAAGCTATGAAATTTTACAGACTCAAATGATCTGCCATAGAAAACAATTGTTATAGGTAGTGTATGACAGATTTTTGAGTAATTGTGTTCATCTACAGAAAAATGGGAAAGCAGGACTGAAACTGTAGTTCAATTTCATGATAAAGTAAATGTGGTAAAAGGTGCCTGGTTCTTTAAAAAGGAAATATTTATGGGTTGAGTCTAGAAAAGATGTTCTCATTCATTATTGTTAATGTGCTAAATTGTCAAAATCAGTTTGTGAACAGCTTCCCTAAATAAACAGACCTATTTTGTAAGATCAGACAAGTTAATTGGTTCCATTTTCTGGATAACTCATTTGCAGTCATCCCAATATGTGAAGACAGCTACAAGCAGTCTTTCCTATAACTGGCCTTACTTAATTTAGTTTGGAATTCATCTGAGATGGTAGTGCTTATATTAATCTTATTATATCATAAAAAGAGGACTACCCAGTGTTCATGAAGCAAACACCTTTCAGTATCATGATTAAACAGAAGGAATGATAATAATTCAAAAAGGCATGTTCAGGACTAATAAAGAAAGAGAAAAAATTCAATACTACGCAGTTTCCTGTTTATTGTTGGTTAGCCTTGGTAGGCAGCTAAGCCTCACAGAGAGCTCACTCACTCCCCCACAGCAGAACTGAGGAGAGGATCGGAAGGCAAAAGCGTGAAAACTAGTGGGTTGCAATAAAGAAAGTTTAATAGCAAAAGCAGTATGTGCAAGCAAAGTAAAATAAGAAATTGATTCACTACCCATCTTCAGGCAGATGTTTAGTCATTTCCAGGAAAGCAGGCCTTCATCAAGCATAACAATTACTTGGGAAAAGAAATGGTATAACTCCTCCCCCTGCCTCCCTCTTTGTCCAGGTTTTATTACTGAGCATGACATCATACGGTATGGGATATCCTTTTGGTCAATTGGGGTCATCTGCCCCAGATGCGTTCCCTGCCAACTTCCGAGAATTGTAGAATCATAGAGTCACAGAATGGTTTGGATTGGAAGGGACATTTAAACATCACCTAGCCCATGGGCAGAGACATCTTCCACTAGATGAGGTTGCTCAAAGCCCCATCCAACCTTACTGTGAACATTTGCAATCATAGTGCATCCACAACTTCTCCAGGTAACCTGTTCCAGTGTCTTACTACACTCACCACAAACAATTTTTTTGTTATGTTCAATCTAAACCTACTCTCTTTCAGTTTCAATATTGCCCCTTCTATTGTCACTTCAGGCCTTGGTTAAGTCTCTTTCTGCATGCACCCCCAGCCTACTCTCTTGCAGGGCAGTGTGAGAAGCAGAAAAGTCTTGAAGTTGTGGAAGCACTGGTCAGCAAAAACTGAAACATCAGTGTGTTACCAACACTGTTTTGGTCACAAATCCAAAACATGGCCTCATACCAGCTACTATGAAGAAAACTAACTCTATCCCAGTCAAAACCAGTACACTACCAAAACCATTTACATTCCAGTTTTTCATACTACACAATGAAACTCTCAAGGAATAACTGACATAAAGAAGGTAGGTAATTAAATGCAAACCACACTATTGTTCACATTATTCATGATGATGATACAGGATCATATTAAGGTAATGTATTATAGGATGTTAAGTACACTAATACTAGTGAATAAATAGTTTTATAAAGTTATGGAAAAATACATATATGTCAAGTATTAGACAAGTATTTGATATAGTATAGCACTGGAGTAGAACCTATTATAAGCTTTTTATTTGAATTCCTCTTTTAAGCTGTAGATACTGCAATTACATTGTTTAAAATCTTACTGCTGGCCAAAATTATTATGCAACAATGATTTTAATAGCTTAAATAAAATTATTCTTGTATTACTATTCATTATTCTATGTATATATGATTACTCAGTAACTATTTCACACAGCAATGTGTACCTGGAAAACATGAAAATAGAACTCTATTTAAAAATTCTTATGTAAGTAAGTAGGTTAAATGCTAATTGACTGGCCTTTTGATTGCATAGGTATTAGAAAGCAGTAAGCCACAGCTGACTAGGAATTATTCCAATTACCAAATTTATATTGCAATTCTCACAAAGCCTTACCCACAAGTGGGGTTTTTTTGCAGTTACTTGGTCACATATTGTATGCAGTGATCTGCATGCTGATGCATGAGAAGACCATTTTATTTAATCAGCGATAATACAAACTATTTAGTGCAGTGTGCACAGCAATAATTTTGAAGAAGAAGATAAAATAGTGAGAAAATAACTTAAGAAAACAAATGTAATCATTACTTACTCTTAAATAAACAGTCTGTTAAATAAGATGTCAGAGGAAAGGCTAGCAATGTACTACTACTGTCTTATCAGACACTGGATAAACAAATGGCCCTGGCAGAAAGGGAGAGGCTTCATTTATGTTGTCACATTAGTTCAAGATGACTGCATGCTGGCATGTGTGTGGGCTTGAGTTAGGTACACACACTTGGTTTTCCTCATACAGGAACTTGCTTTAAAAGAGAGACAATTTAGACAAGCAGTTCTATCACCAAACCTTTGCTAACACTCTGTGGTGATGTTTCAACTACTTGAGGAAGAGCAGTGGAGTGTTACACTCAGAATTGTGTTACAGGCAAAAGGAAACACATTGTGTATAGAAAGCTAATAACTTAATATTAGATCAAATAATGCTTTATGAATCCAAATTTTCTAAAGAAAACAAAGATTTAGTAGTAATATAGACAAAACTGTTACACCCATTTACCACATGCGTACTTCTGAGTATCTGCCACTTTGGTGCTGAGATCACACTTCCTCTACCTATTGGGAGAGGCAAGAGGAAAGGTGTTGTTTTTATAGTTAAATTTATTTCTCACTCTCCTAATCTATTTTAATTAACAAGGAAGTAAATTAATTTTCCTCAAGTCAAGTCTGGTTTGCCCATGATAGTAATTGGTAAGTAATCTCCCTGCCTTTTTCTCAATCCATGATCTTTCTATTTTCTCCTCCTGTCCTGGTGAGTGAGCAGCTTGGTGGCAGCTTTGTCCTTAGCCAAAGTCATCCCACCACCACCCACCTCCCACATGCACTCTTCTATCTACCCCTTTGCTTTGGTGCTGAAATCACCCTTCCACTCTCCCTCTGGGTGCAAAAGTTGTAATTGTCAGTCGTTCTCAGGGTTGCTGGGCTGAGAGCTGTGACCATACCTCACCAGCACTCCAGGCCCCAGGCCAGAAAAGCAGAATGCCCATGGCAGATGCATCCCTCTTGGCACAGGACCCTACTCAGTATTCTGGGAATTTGTTTCTCCTCTCCTCCCCCTTCTATGCCATCTGCCTCCTGGGACGCTGCAGGGGAGGATAGCAAGTGCCCCTGCCTCACCTCCTGACACAAAGGGCTATTGCTCCCTCCCCCACCCAAGGTCTCTCAGGCTGTTGCCCCCGGCCAGCCAGCTGTGCTCTCCAAGAAAACAGCTGCTCCAACCAGGTGGGCAAGAGTTGCAGTAGGGAGGGAACCAGGGCAGAAGACAGGTGTGTTCCTCTTACGGCCCTTGAAGACTTCAAACAGAAGCAACTGAAAGTGATTCTTCAAACCAAAGTTCATATAAGAAGCCCAGCCTCAAGATTTCTGCAGAAAGAACCTTTTCTGAAGACATCTGTTGCAACTGATTATCTGTACATCCATACATGGAAATGTCAGGGAATTAAACATATATAAGATGGGGTTGCTTAGAAGACTGATAAAGAAGGTCAGTCTCTTAACACTTAATTGATATCAACATCACACTGCTAATTGTTATTCTGGTACATTATCAGTCATTATGACTGCATTTCCAAAGCAGTCAGTCCCTAAAAATTATATCCTACTTTACTTGTGAGTATGCAATAGCATGACTACAAGGCTGAGGTGGCCAGCCTGGAGAGCTCCGCATTGAGGCAGATTAGGACTGGGTTCTTGAGGCTGGGATATTTTAGTACTTGACCATCTGTCAGAGTCCTATGCTTTCTAACCAGGTTCTCTGAGATACTCCATGTATGGCGGGTGTAACATTTAATATCGTATTTACTTATGTGAAGATCAGTGATGTTACACAGGATTTCTGATTTAGCCCAGTGATACAAAATATACTGAAAACACAATACAAATATAAGTGACACTTAGCAAAACGCAGCAAGTGCAACCCACAGTTCAATCACAATACTAATGCGGTGGTGTGTACTGGTGTCTATAAAATGCTCACCACTACTGTGTTTGTGTCCCTAATCACCAGGAAGGAGTATGTGGGCTGAAGCCAGCTTAAGGCCACTGGTGTCTTTGAAATTCTTTTTCTAGTTGTCTACGTTTTGTACTCTATTTTGGGCTGAGACATGCATTCACTCTCCCTATGAGCTCTGGCTGACTCAGGGAAACATTTACACCACCAGCTGATCCACTCAACTATTGATGGCTGTTTATCTATAACAAAAGCCACTCTCTGGCTCCCTTTGTGAGGAGATAAAGTCACCTCCTTTGCATTAAGCTCTGAGCTTCACAGGCGTATCACCCTTGCCCATCTCCACTAGGCCTTCTTCCATTATAGGGTCTTATTCAGTCAGTTACGTTCCACACCTAGGGGTTGAGTCAGTCACACCATCCTTACGTTGTTTATGGTTCTGGGTCCTCAGCTTTCAATCAGTGTCCATATTTTCAAGGCTTTTGCTCTTATCCCATCTTAAAAAGCACATCATAACAAGAGATGCACAGTACCAAGCTTTTACAAGGCTCACAGCACATGAGTGAAAATATCTCCTAGAAGGAAAATTTTGTATTGTATTGACTTTAATTTTTTAAGAAGAGTTTGGGATTTTTTCCATAGATAGATGCCATCTAGCTTTCAAAAAACAGGCATTTACTTACGCCTGCAGTAAATTTTAATACCATTGCAAAAGAGGGAATATAAATTCTAATGAGAAGAAACTATGCAAAAAGTTAGAAAAGAAATATTTTCAAAGTAATTGCATATCTAGCTAACCTGCTAGCTATCTCTTCTGCTGTTATCTGGAAAATGTATGATCTCAGTGGCTTCCAATGTTTCCTTAGGACTTTCTTTGTCCAAAGCGGTCTGATCCTTTCATGAATGTTGCTTCACTTTCAGGCTATGAAGAGCATCTTGCAACTGGCCTTTTCAGCATCTACTTGAGATGTCTTGTCTTCGTTTTCAAGATTCCTTTCAAGGTATGTTGGCAAGCTCATTTTCTGGAGTTGTTGAGATTTATTTCTTTTTTCCCAGCAGTTCCAAACCAAATAAATAATGCAAGATTGTTAGTAATACTATAGAACTAAACATAGCAAACAAGTAAAAAAGGTTTTGTTTCTACAAACCACAGTTAGCTTATTCTGAGGAGCTTTGAGGAGATGTTATCTAAAAAGTAAAATCTTCATGGGAAACAATGGGTGATACCTCATTTTATTCTGATGAATTTTTAAACAACTATATGCTGTGGTAAAGAAGAAAGTACAGATACTAAAAAGAGGCAATTTTGTAAATATAATGCTGAGGAAAAAGAAGAAAGAAGCTAGACAATTTTTTATTTTGATCAGATGAGCACTACAAGAGGTTTTGTTGGTCTCCATCTGTTTTTTCACAGTTATATTTGAGGAGATGGATTACCTAATCTAAATTCATACTGTCTGAAAAACCTGAAAGTCTTTCTTGATGTCTGATCTTGTTGTATGCACCAGTTACATCCCAGTTTTGTATCAAGCCGACTCACTGACACATCAGCTTCCTTTCCCCTTTTTCTTTGTGCTGTTGCTTCTATATTTCAGTAGATCTCTGAGATGTTGCACAAAGAATGTTGTAATAATCTTAAATGAATAAACTTCCTTTTTAGGAACTGTAATTGATGTCATGCATCAATTTAAGGCTAGCAGGCAGAAAGTAGAGAAAGAAAGGAAACGAGAAAGATAAAAGGACATCTCTCTCCAGTGCCCAGGTTAGAAGAACAGCAGTGGAGACACCAGACATGCATCCTTTGGGCATCCTATCCGACACACCAGGTGGTGACAACAATGAAAGTACTGATTATGAATGATGTTTTTCATGTTTTCACCCTAGTACAATTACACTTTTCATTGAGACTCCCTCAAGATCCCCAGTGGTAGTTTCTGTTTATGACTGTATTAGTGTGAGTTGGAGCAGCTTAAACAGATATGGGTGTTGCATGCTAATTGATTGTTAAGCTTTGTGCATGATTCTTAATTGGGTAATATTTATCAAATATTAAAAGGACTACTACCTTGTTATCTATCAGGATCTATTTATCATAATATGAATTTATAGGCTAAAAGCTATAAGGCGAATGGTGAAGGGATCTTAGCACAGAGTTATAGACTAAAACTACAAGAAAGAGGATGAGGAGATAGGGGAAGAGCAGGGTGGTGATCTATTCAAACACTAAGTGGAACGTAGGGGTTCAATTCCATTGTATACAGTGGGAATCTAGTGCTTTTGAGATGTTTAGGATATTCTAGCTATTCCAGAAGAGTTCTCCCACAGGTCCTTGTGGCAGATGGATGAATGGATATTTGCCTTAAACATTTCGTGGAGCAAAAGACACAAGCTTTGCTGCAAGTGTTGCAAGACTTCGTGGAACAAGGCACCAGTTTTCGTCTCTGTGGATACAGGACTGAAATTGCATTTTTCCACTGTGGTTTTGCTGACTGTGCATGTGTATGGTGCTAGGACCTTGGGGAGGGTCTTGTCTGATGCAACCCCCGAAGTAGCCCCCCTGCAACCACCTGAGATACACCAAGCCTGCGCAGCACCAAATCACACCTCATCACGCCCACTATTCATATGCATTAAGTTTCTCAGAATTGGGTGGAGACTTTGGGACTTGAACTGTATAATAATGGTATCACCAAAGGATGGGTGGGGGCCCCCACCACCAACACACTGAGAGACAAGGACAGACTGGACGCTGCTGGATCCATGGGTGGTGAAATCTCTTTTCTGTCTCTCTCTCTTTCTTTTCCTCTCTTTGTTTTTATTGACTTGATCTAAGTAACAACGCGTGGCATGGGACTTGTTTATGCAGTTGTTTATCCATTTAAGTTATTGCTATTGAATTATCATATCTAATCATATGCTTTGTATTTTGTATTAATCATAAAAATTGGTTGGCTGCTGTTGTTTCACCTTAATTCAGTTCAAAGGTATCACAAACCTTGTCATTGGTCCCAAGGGGAGGGAAATCATCCTAAATGACTCCTTTTGGGTCGTGACATTCCTACACCTTTTCTATCCCTATGAGGATTTTTCATACACCCTGGGGAATCTGAAATGCCACTTGATGCCATTGTGTGGGTAGCCAAATTGAACTGTAGATATTTGTCTTCTGGATAATTAATGTTAGCTAAAATGAGCTCTATTGTCAGTTTTCATTAGTCAAAGAGAAGAAGACTGAAAGGAAGCTGCTGAATAGATATATAATATGATACAACTAATAGTTAGAAATGATAGAGAAATAAACTAACAAAAACCAGAAATTGCTGATGTGGGAATGGTCAAAGAATAACTAACCCAATTGTATGGGAATGTTTAGTAATATAGTTTTGTAGTTTTATGTTAACACAGCTGCTCGAGCAGCATACAAGCTGAGCCTTTAAGGTTGCCAGCTCAACAGACTGAAGGAACTGAAGACAATGATAAGAGGAAGAAGCAGGGTCTCGAACTGGTCAAAGCCAGGTTTGCAGTTTGGCATGGAAAACAACACACATTGGGCCTGCGCAGGAAGGAGAGTTCAACCAGCAGACAGGTGAGGAAGACTCAATGGAAGGATGAAGGAGTGGCAAATGATCACCAGTGACCACCTGAGAGCTATGATGCATGTGCGCAAAAGAGAGTTAACATACATGTTTGAGTTCGTGGAAATCTATGAATATGTAAATTATTTCTTAGAAATTTAATGAATATGTATGATTGTAACCCCATACAAACTGATCCCCAAAAGCATTTGGTGTACACGGTTGGTGGAACAATCCCCCGTGTGCCCAGCGCTGCATTAAAGAATACCTGCTTAACAGTGAAAGTGCTGTTGAGTGAATTTCTTTGTTTCAAGACTGTTTCCTCCAGGAGACAACACACTCGAGTTATACACTTACAAGCCAGACTTGTTTTCTGAACTACTTATTGCATGTGACTGCCACACTCCACTGACTGAAGATGGAAAATAGAGTGATTCAGTCTTAAATATTGGAGCTTAGTGCCACTTTTGATTCTACAGGGTATCCTGTCTGGTCTCTAGGCTGGGGCTTAAGAATATAGCATTTTCCTAAACAACCTGTGTAATATCTGCTAGCATCATGCAGTGGTATCAAATAATGTCTGCTATTTTGGGATTTCAGCTTTCTAACAAAGGCACTTAAAATAGGTCTTCAGGTTTTCATGAGTTGAAATACAATTTGGCTGCAAAAGTAATACTCAATTTTTATAATATCTTGTACTGAATACTTTTAATACAAAACTCCCACTGTCATTTACAAAATTAATTCAAACTGTCACCATCACATTGACAGAAAACTGGCTGAAGGACAATCAACAAAGTTATGTTAAATTGCAGTGGCCAAGGAGGTGTAGCCAGGATTTATGTTAGGTCCAGTTTTATTTAGCAACTTTTTTTTTTTTGCTTTGGATGGAGGAATAAATGGCACATTAATTAAATTTTCAGATTATATGAAATTGGAAGGTATTGCAAATATCATTGTGGATAAAGAAATAATATAACAAGACCAAGGGTCTTGTTAGAATTATTGGCAGGAAATAAAATGATATTTAGTCTTGGGAAATATGCAAGCTGTACATCTGGGAAATAACAATTCACAAAGACCATCTGAGGAAGGGAGGAAATTTGGTTGGCAATAAAGACTAAGGGTGAAGAGAACAGCAAACAAGATGTGAGCTTCAAAGTACTGTAGCAACCAAAAAATAAAGCAACACTGAAAAAAAGGTTTTGGGTAATAAACTCAGATATTCTTTATTTTTGGGTTTTAGAAATTAGTTATTAGAGCACTGACCAGACTGTGACACTTTATAACAAAGACTAGTTTGACAAACTGGAAAAGTTTAGAATTGAAAAATAAAACAAATTCACTTTCTGGAAGAACTAATGAGAGTAATAAAGAATAAAAAAATGTCCATACTGTAAACTGGCTGCAGGAAATTGCTAATGAGAACAGCAATTTAAAATATTTGAAGGGTAGAAAAACTGAAATAGAAGAGCTGTAAATAGGAAAATTAGATGACATTTACTCAAAGAAAAATCAAGCTGTGAAGGTGACCAACACATTGTAGAAGCATATGTCTATTTCAGAACTCATCTGTAGAGATAATTGCTTACATAGTTCCCCTGGCTAATAGTGAAATTCACCCAATACATATCATTCAGTATTGAATACCATTTAGTCATTCTTCAGAACTGGATTCTCCCATCTGAAAGCCGAACAAGTAGACAAAAGTCTTGGTATATATACCATTTGCAGATAGATGGTTTAGATGTTCTGCTGGTGGCAAGGATAAGAAAAAATAAAGCAATTTTGAAAGACAACACTTCTTTGGAATCTTTCTTTTTACTCAATTGTTCTAACCTCGGGCTAGAAGTCTCTATATCAAGAAACATTGGAAGGCTGAGGCTATACTGTGACCAATATTTGCAATGTCTTTTTTTTACCACTTCCGATTTTGGGCAAATATATATATATATAAAAATAGATATATATAAAAATATATGTATATATAAAATGGGATTGGCAGACCCCCCTTATGTGGCGTCTCTAGAGGTCTCCTCCTGCACTTCCTCTACATTAACATATTTGGTTATGTGATGACTGTGAAATGTTACGGCTATCCTTATGTTCTATAGTGGGGTTTTGCTACTAATTTTTTCTGTACTGTACTTTTCAGTTGATTATGTCTTTGTTTCATGTGACAACTTTCTGTAAGGTAAATGCAGAAAGAAAGCAAGAAAATCACTGTCCTCTCCCATTCTTTTAAACTCCCATTTCTTTAAAGGGTCTGTGTTTATGTCTGTATGTACTCTACAACTGTGATTTGCCTGAAAGGAGGGTTAGGGTGTCGCTAAGGGTTTCTCATTTACGTGACCCTTGTTTAGCTGCCCATATTATCTGAGAAGGCAGACAAGGGACCAGCCATTCAGTGACACAGCAGAATTAGAACAAAGCAGGGTGCTTATTCAGGATCTGAAGGAGAAATGACGCACAATTTAAGAAAGCTGTTGCACAAGAACAGTTATTCTAATCGTTTAATCCTCTTCCAGCAGATGAAGTGATTATTCCCTTTATTTCCTTCTCTTCAGTGCCTGAAGACTGCATGTGGCAGACTGTGCCCATTCTGGGCTACAAAGTAGAAAAAAGACGTTGACAACCTGGAGTGAGCATAGCAGAAGACCATCTGTTGTGGTGTAGACCCTGCTTCCCCCTACTAACAAGCCGCATTGCAATGTCAGATCATTCAGCACCATCTGAGAACAAAGAGCTGGGATAATTGGGCACTCTACGACCCTGCCTGTTGGTACAATGAGCCAAGATAAGAACTAATACAGTACCTCTTTGTCCCGGGATGAGCACAGTGAGTTGGGACAATTAGGCACTCCCTGATTGCACCTGGAACTCCTG
>VZSC01019071.1:4658-21365 GCA_013398225.1 Steatornis caripensis | reverse complement strand
AGTAAGTAATAGAGTGAATCTTGCCATCGAATTCTGTAAAGTCACGCTTTTTACAAACTCATATTAAAAATCACCTTTCCCTCATATCTTTAGTGGTGATTCTTTGAGCGACCTTTAAACCTTAACCACTCTCCCCCCCCCGCGACACAATCAAAGTGTAAGGGGTCCATGACTCATGATGTACAAGGAGAGGCTGAGAGGTCTGGATTTGTTGAACCTTGAAAAGTGAAGGCTGCTATGGAGATCTTGCTGCTATCTACAACTTCTAATAGTAGAGTGTTAAAACAAACCAAACCAAAACATAGTTCTCTTCCACAGCCAGCGTCCAAGGAGGATTCTGTCCACTTCTTCTTGCCTTTGATCCTGATCCATGCATTTCTGAATCCAATTCCCATCCACCGCTAAGTCCAGTCTGGCACTTTCCCAGGACCTGCCCTGCAGAATTCAGGGTGACGTGATCATCATCAAGGAAGCATCATATTGGTGATACTCAGAACCTGACTGGCCATGATTCTAAGCAACCTACTGTAACTGGACCTGCTTTGTGTAGGACCTTGGACTGTGTGACCTCCAGAGGTCCTTTTCAACTTGCATGCTTCCCTGACTCTGTGAAAAGATGAGCCTTTATGCAGGTGCAGGGGAAAATTTGAGGGGAGGAAAATGTGTTTACATGTTCAGATGAGATTAAAGGAATATGAATTTCTTATATTGAAAGTTCTTCCATTACAGTACAAGCAGCTGTGTACACTGGATTAATTGTTCTAGGGTGACTGAACTATGACTCGTTTTAGATGTTTAGGTTGAGGTCTATCTCCATTTTCAGTACTTAAAATAGATTAATCCCTGCTGGTCTTCTGTCACAGTCTCATATTGATTGGCAGATTGTGACTAAATCTTTTATCAGCTGAGCTCTCTCATCATAGGGATGTTGTAGAATAATAGCCTTCTCATAGAAGAAAACATTACTACTTGACCAAACTCTCCAAAATCACATGGGGAGAGAGGACCATGAGACAGAAATACGTATGTCTAATTTCGTGACTAAAAGAATCTAGCTAAATTCAAAATATAGGTGTACATTGAATTTTGGTTTGAGTTCTAGTGAGTGTGTATTCTTAGCACATAATTATTTAGTCATTAATTCACTTTGAGTTTAGCCTGCCTTCTGGAACAACNTTCAACTTGCATGCTTCCCTGACTCTGTGAAAAGATGAGCCTTTATGCAGGTGCAGGGGAAAATTTGAGGGGAGGAAAATGTGTTTACATGTTCAGATGAGATTAAAGGAATATGAATTTCTTATATTGAAAGTTCTTCCATTACAGTACAAGCAGCTGTGTACACTGGATTAATTGTTCTAGGGTGACTGAACTATGACTCGTTTTAGATGTTTAGGTTGAGGTCTATCTCCATTTTCAGTACTTAAAATAGATTAATCCCTGCTGGTCTTCTGTCACAGTCTCATATTGATTGGCAGATTGTGACTAAATCTTTTATCAGCTGAGCTCTCTCATCATAGGGATGTTGTAGAATAATAGCCTTCTCATAGAAGAAAACATTACTACTTGACCAAACTCTCCAAAATCACATGGGGAGAGAGGACCATGAGACAGAAATACGTATGTCTAATTTCGTGACTAAAAGAATCTAGCTAAATTCAAAATATAGGTGTACATTGAATTTTGGTTTGAGTTCTAGTGAGTGTGTATTCTTAGCACATAATTATTTAGTCCTTAATTCACTTTGAGTTTAGCCTGCATTCTGGAACAATNTTATGCAGGTGCAGGGGAAAATTTGAGGGGAGGAAAATGTGTTTACATGTTCAGATGAGATTAAAGGAATATGAATTTCTTATATTGAAAGTTCTTCCATTACAGTACAAGCAGCTGTGTACACTGGATTAATTGTTCTAGGGTGACCGAACTATGACTCGTTTTAGATGTTTAGTTTGAGGTCTATCTCCATTTTCAGTACTTAAAATAGATTAATCCCTGCTGGTCTTCTGTCACAGTCTCATATTGATTGGCAGATTGTGACTAAATCTTTTATCAGCTGAGCTCTCTCATCATAGGGATGTTGTAGAATAATAGCCTTCTCATAGAAGAAAACATTACTACTTGACCAAACTCTCCAAAATCACATGGGGAGAGAGGACCATGAGACAGAAATACGTATGTCTAATTTCGTGACTAAAAGAATCTAGCTAAATTCAAAATATAGGTGTACATTGAATTTTGGTTTGAGTTCTAGTGAGTGTGTATTCTTAGCACATAATTATTTAGTCATTAATTCACTTTGAGTTTAGCCTGCCTTCTGGAACAATTTTTTGCTTGTACCATTAAGATGTCACAAATTCATTTCTCTCTTTCCTAAATATATTTCCATGTCTAATAGATATACTTTTTTTTTTATTTCTCATCATCTTAAATCCTATTGTCTAAAACTAAGTTTCATGTAAAAAACTTATTTCCAATGGTCTGTCATGTATACTTTTAAAATATGGAATTGGCAGTTTTTCAATATCATACCAATCTATTAATGAACCGTATATATGGACTCATGGAGATATTTAAGTGACAATTTGATAATTACATGAAGAAAAATGTTATTTTTAAATGCATCTTTATAGTTGGATTTAACACTGACTTTTGAGACCCTATTTCAACTTTAGAAAAAAAGCTTTTATGTTTATTTTTATGGTATTCACAAAAGACAACAAAAGAGAGACAAACCTGTGAGATTTATCCTTCATTAGAGACAAAAAGCAATCTGCAAACTGACCTTGCAACGATACTACATTCAGCAAAATAGTACACTGTTCAAGGATAAGCTTAGAGATGGGCTTTGTCTTGTCTATGATTCAATGGAGTATTTGCAGAACAACAC
The DNA here is from genome assembly GCA_013398225.1 of Steatornis caripensis. NCBI lineage: Eukaryota > Metazoa > Chordata > Aves > Caprimulgiformes > Steatornithidae > Steatornis > Steatornis caripensis. The sequence continues at coordinate 18,481 of VZSC01019071.1, read as the reverse complement.
AAACTTCATTTGCTAGTTCTAGATGACAAAATAGATACCTGAAATCAAAGCACATCTTTGAAACAGAATCTGTAAATAGCAAGCCTTTGAGCTGGAGTATACACAGTGTAATTGCCATGTTGCTTCTGCCTTCCTGACCGAACTCCTGGTCTATAGGAATTGGCAGACGTTGTTATATTACCTTCCCTTTGCAGCTGTTTCCAATGGCTGTTTACTTGATTATTCACAACCTGTCTTTTAAGCTGCTTCTCTAATGTCTATCTTAAAACAGAAGAACAGCAATGATTTAAACCAAAATTTTCACACTATAATAATCCAAATTCCACTAAGTATATAATTTCCTTGTGTCCACTCTGGCCTATGATGGACTTACTGGTCCATTGCTGGTCAGCTTATTTATTAAGGTGATGCAAGTATTTTATAAGGAACGCCATTTTCTTCATATTCCAAAATTAAAGGGACAAAGAAATCTGGTGGAATAGAAGATAGATTGGGTGAAATAATCTGTAAAACATACTGTATGCATATCCTTCACATTTCATTCAATACATTAAACGAGAAATACAATATGTGTTCTTGAAGAGTAAGTAATTTGGGAAAAATATTTTTAACTAATTTGTCAAATCTTCATTCAAATAATACCATCAAAGCCTTTTGTAAATTTAACTAAAACTGAATGAATTAGTAGAATGACAATAAATTTCCTAGCTTAATAAACAACCACCTCACTAATGAAGTGCGAAGACAATTGCAAGGAGACACTTAATTAGATCATTTGTAACTCATTAAGTAGCACTCTACTATACCCCCTGTTGGTTACTCTTAGTGATGAAAAGAGATAAACCAGCAGAACTATTGTTTCAGATATTAAATTAAGGTTACATGTTCCAAGCAGCTAGTATACATATGTCCATTTATTTCACTAGCATCATTTTTTCTGCTGAAGCCTAGTTTAGAGGTCCTTGGAATGTGAGAGCTCAATATCTAGAGAGAGTAGAGAGTATGCTGTTATATTGTCTCACTTTGCAATGTATTTGCACTTCAAATGTTAAATATATACAGAAAACTTTGCGGTGTGGATGTATGAGCAAAAGGTATCTGCTTGTCTACAACAGGACTTTTTGTCTTTTGGAGAGGTGGTTTTAGTCAGGCAACATTCATTCAAGGTTATACTGCATTTTCTGAATTCATGAGTACCAACAAACAAGTGTTAAGAAAAGGTAACTTCTATCTACTATACTTTACACTGTAAAGCTTGTCAATGAGTAGGTCTTCCAAGTGAAGATGTGAACCAGACGTCAAAAATGATCACATGATACAGTCAACCTTCTTTTTTTTAGCTTTCTGTAAGTTGTAGCTCTCTTTCAAATAAAAATGACAGTGAGTTAACTACACCTTGGTGGAATGATAGACTCATAGAATCATTTTGATTGTAAAATACCTTTAAGATCAAATCCAACCATTAACCTAGCACTGCCAAGTCCACACTAAATCACGTCCCTAAACACCACATCTACGTATCTTTCAAATACCTCAAGGGATAGTGACTCAACCATTTCCCTAGACAGACTGTTACAATGCTTGACAACCCTTTAGAGAAGAATTTTTTCTTAATATCCAATCTAAACCTCCCCTCGCACAACTTGAGACCATTTTCTCTTGTTCTGTCACTTGTTACTTGGGAGAAGAGACCAACGCCCATCTCGCTACAACCTCCTTTCAGGTAGTTGTAGAGAATGAGAAAGTCTCCCCTCAGCCTCCTTTTCTCTAGGCTATACAACCTCAGTTCCCTCAGGTGCTCCTGATAAGACTTGTTCTCCAGTCCCTTCACCAGCTTCATTGCCCTTTGAACACTCTCCAACACCTCAATGTCTTTTTTATAGTGAGGGGCCCAAAACTGAACACAATATTCAAAGTGTGACCTCACCAGTGCCGAGTATAGGGGGACGATCACTTCACTAGTCCTCCTGGCCACACTATTTCTGATACAAGCCAGGATGCTCTTGGCCTTCTTGGCCACCTGGGCACACTGCCGGCTCATATTCAGCCAGCTATCAACCAACACTCACAGGTCCTTTTCCTCTGGGCAGCTTTCCAGCCAGTCTTCCCCAAGCCTGTAGCCTTGCATAGGGTTGTTGTAACCCAAATGCATGACCCCGTACTTAGCCTCATTGAACCTCATACAATTGGCCTTAACCCATCAATCCAGACTGCACAGATCCCTCTGTAGAGCCTTCCTACCCTCAAGCACATCAACACTCCAGCCCAACATGGTGTAATCTGCAAACTTAGTGAGGGTGCACCCCATCCCTTTATCCAGATCATTGATAAAGATATTAAAGAGAAGGATATAAACATGTATATTTTCAGTTTATAAGCTTTTGGAGCTTGGATGGTATCCATTAGGATTAATTTAGGTCACTAGCTTAGGTGCTACCTCAACAAAATATTACACACTTGGCTAAGATATATGTGTCATTGTAGTTTATATGATTGTCCTATGATATCAATGAAGAAATTTTAATATCTCTGAAAATCTGAGGGGATACAGCCACATTTAAAACACATGTCTAAGGTTTTTTACACACTACATGGTTGATCCAATCTGGCAAGTTAAATACACACCTCTTTTAATGAGTCTGTGGAGAACTAAATGAAATACAGCATTTGGAATGTCCTTGGTTTTATGCTTCATTCAGTCTAAGTGAGAAGCAAGATGCTTTGCATCCCAGGAGAGTGTTATGATTATAAAGACATCCAATTCTTGGTTAAAAAAGCCCAGACTTTTTATTTGCAACTAGGCATACAAAAATCATTGATGGGTAATAAAGAAAACGCAGAATCTGATCTTTAAGGTATTCAGCTGAGTTGGAAAACATGGAACTCTTAATTCCTGCTCTTAGAGTTGTTTTTCTCTCCCTCTCTAGACAGGTGGAGGCTATGCTTGACTGAAGTATTCTTTACTTTAGTAGTTGTCATATTCCCAAGAAATGTATATGTTTATCCTTCTTTGAGACTAAGAACTTCCCATTTGCTGGTTGAATGTTAGAGATAGGCACATTCAACACAAATGCTGAAATTTGTTGTGCTATATGGAACACATGGACCATGTGTTAGTGAAATAACAGCCACCTCTTCTCATCAGAAAAAGGATCTGGAGCAGAAAGTCCTAGCTTTTGGGTCTCCCATAAGTTGGCTCTTTGATGTTGGTCAAGTCAGTGATAAGGGCAAGTGCAGCTATATTTTCCTGGAACAAATTAATTTAATTTAACTTTACCTCCACTGTAAATTCATAAAGTATAAATAAGTTGACTTTAAAATGTATTTTTGTACAGTATAATGACATGACATTTCGACTTGCTTCAAAATAATGTATTCAGAATGCCATCACATAGTAAACAGCATGTATAACATGGTGCAAAAAATAATATAGCTAAGCAATAGTTCTCAGAAAAATTATCCGTGATATTGACTTGCACCTTATTGCTCTACATGCTGTTATGTTATGTATATTCTGGGTACTGGAGAAGAAAATAGTGTTTACATTCTGAGTTATGTTTTCTGTTTAAGGTATTTATGTTGTGGCTAGGTTATGCTTTTTAGATTCTAAAAAAAGAAACAGTAATTGCTTTATGATTTTTCAAGTCTGAAAAAATAAAGAGAAAAAAATTAGATTCCTAACAAAACTGTGGTGGTTTTTTGTTTGCTTATGTGTACCGGTTTTGGCTGGGATAGAGATAATTTTCTTCATAGTAACTTGCATGGTGCTATGTTTTCGATTTGTGACCAAAATAGTGTTGATAACAAAGGTATGTTTTATGTATTGCTCAGCAGGGCTTACACAGAGTAAAGGTCTTTTGTGGTTCTCACACCATCCCACCAGCAATCAGGCTGGGGGTGCACAAGAAGTTAGGAGGGGACACAGCTGGGACAGCTGTCCCCAACTGACCACAGGGATATTCCATACCATATGGAGTCATGCTCAGGAATAAAATCTGAGGGAAGAAGGAAGCAGGAAACATTCACAGTGATGGTGTTTGCCTTCCCAAGTAACCGTTATGCATGATGAAGCCCTGCTTTCCTGGGGATGGTTAAACACCTGCCTGCTGATGGAGATGTAGTGAATGAATTTCTTGTTTTGCTTTGCTTGCCAGCACGGCTTTTGCTTTACCTATTACCTCTTTATCTCAACTCATGAGTTTTCTCACTTTTGCCCCTTTGATTCTCTTCCCCATCTCAGCAGCGGAGGAGTGAGTGAGCGGGTGTGTGGGGCTGAGCTGCTTAACAGGGTTAAACCACAACAGAAAGTTTTCTTGCTTAGGGTTTTCTTTCTTCTTTTTCTTCTTTTTTTCTCTTTTTCTTTTTCTTTTTCTTTCTCTTTTTCTTTTTTCTTTTATTTTTCTTTTTTCTTTGTCTTTTTTCTTCTTTTTCTTTTTCTCTTACTTTTTCCTCTTTTTCCTTTTCTCTTACTTTTTCCTTTTCCTTTTCCTTTTCTTTTTCTTTTTATTTTTATTTTCTTTACTGCAGTCTTTCTGTCATATTCTGCTTTCAAAATCTGCTTAAAACAAACAAGTAAATTGAGGCCACATTGTGGAGATGACACAAATCTGACTTTGGGTAATCAAACTGGAGAAGAATGTAAATCACTTCTGAAGAACCAACGAAAGCCTGCTTGCCGATGAACATAGTCACAAATTACATTTGTTATTGACTAATGCAAAGTAGCGTCCACTGGAATAGTAATTAAGCTCCATATCTGACTTTTAGACTAGAACTATAAAAAAGCATGGGTATTTTCATGAACATTTTTCAAATTACAATAGTGTATGGAAAAGCTTTTTTCTTCTTTAAAGAAACCCAAGAACAAGAAAGTGCAATTAAATTGGGTTAAATCTGTTTTGAACTCTATAGTGTAAATTTTGTTCTTTACAGTGAAAAAGCAGCAAAATATGTTGTTATTGGAAAAACAAGCATCATTGATCTTTCAAAATACTTAATTAGAAAAATATTTTTAAACTATTTTCTGTGTAAGAATTAATTTGATATGAGGTGACCTAATATATTTCTTTATGAGGTGACCTGGATAGAAAGAATAAAACCATAAAACTAATATTTCCATAAAAAATAATAACTTAGTGTTAAGGCTGCTTTATCGTATTCTGAAAAGACGACTATTGTACTCTGAAAAAAGAAGGCAACTTATGCTAATAAATTCTTTGGGTATAATGTGTTACTCCTTTTTTTCCATTATGGATAGTTATAGTCATATCTGTTGTCAAAATTCGAGATATTAAAAATATTAAAATACAAAGATTTAGAAAGGTGAAATGAGCAGAGAAGGGTAGTTTGGTTAAGCGGAACACAGAAAAAAAAGTGTAAAGAAGGTAGTTTGGTTAAGCGGAACACAGAAAAAAAGTGTAAAGAAATAAAGATATACAAATATTAGCACATTCTGCAAAATGGGGAGAATCAACACAATACACCATATATCCTAGGAAGAAACAACAGTGAAACTCATCAAGTTTTACATGGCCTAAAGTAAGCATCTAAAAATCAGGGTGATTTTTCATGTCCTAGATAACATATAAGCCATGACATTTTGAGAGAGAGAAGAAATGAGAACTTCAGTTTCTACTTAAACTGTACAAAAGGAATCAGATTATGTATCTGAATATCTTATTTTGAAGAGAAAAATCTTAAATTAGGACAAAAATGAATCCAAAATACTCATAAATCTTTAAATGATACTATGTTATAATAGGTCTATGCATTTTATTATAGACCTAAAAGGAAATTCGAAGCCTAGTGTATGCCTTTGAGACCTCAAATACTTAGGGTTGGCAACTGACAAAAAGCCTTGTGAATTTGATGCAATGTTAGAAAGGGTCTAAAAGGAAGAACACTTTTTCTCCCTCTTACTAGGTGATCTTTTAAGATGGATTAAAAAAAAGTATTTTCTCTTGCACTGAACAGTATTTCAATACAAATTTTGAATGCTGAAAACTATATTTTTCTATGTAATTTTCTTATAGCTGGAAGGTGAATGGACTGTGATGAAGCTTAGCATACCAATTATTCCAACATCCCTTCGAGGGAAAAAAGGGGGAAAGTGGCCAAAGAAAGACCTAATTTATCACCCAAAAATCCTAATTTCACTGGGAATATTCATCGCAACATTTCTCTAATGAACAGAGATAAGCAGCATAAGAAACACAAGATATGTTTAGAGGAGAAATCCTTTGCTTTCATGAGAAATGTGTAGTTTTCTTTTACTACAGCTACACTTGCATTGGCATCGTACTGTGAAGTACATATCTGCCAATAATATTTTTAAGAGAATCTTCTTTATATTTCTCTTTGGAGAAGAATTTAAGATACTGTCTTAACCTTTTCTCCTAAGGCCATACTCATTCTCTTAAAGTTTGTATCTTTAGATGTTCTCTGTTTGAAGGAAGATGTCTATAACTTTCAAATGACATGAACTTTCTAGTCATTCTAGTACACATTTCTGTTTCAAGTAGAAGTTTAGTTAACGGAAAAGATCTTGGCATATCTAAAGTTTGATATGTCTCTTAAAGTGTTAGAAAGACAAGTACTAGTGATATTAATTATTTAAAAACATGGTATAAAAAATTGCTTATTAATATTACTATGATTTTAAGAATTTTGGAAGTTAGGTTAAAACTGACAAAATTAGGTTTTACTTCATCAGCACAAATAAATTTATGACTGGTATCTACTATTGTAAGGTTAGGTGTTATATAGGTATATAGATTCTGTAAGCAGATACTCTTATGAATAACAATAATAAATTCATTCACTGGAAAAAAAATTTCTTTAAGTAAAAGCAAAATGTAAAAATCAAATACAAAGTTCAATTATAAAGTTAATCTCAAATTTAGGATTTAGTAGCTTGCATTATATTCTTGGCACAGCCGATACAGTCTTATAAAATTGGTCAAAGTCATAACATCACTCAGGGATGTTTGATCAAGGATGTTTGTGCGCTTGGAGTTATTAGAGGAAGATATATCTTGTCAAATTCAACAGCGCAAGAGAGGAAAGGTTGATGTCTCTTCATGGACCCAGGTCAAGCCTGCTGCCATGCTGGGAATCCAGCATGTACATACAGAGTGCAGGTATACACAACGTATACAGATAAACACATATACACATAGCCACCCTGTCATGGTCTGCTCTGTGGACGCTTGATGCTTTGTTTACTGTGATCTTGAAATGCAAAAAATCAAGGCGACCACGCCAAGGGGTTATGCTTCAACTTTAATATTTTGCCCGTAAAGCGGCGTGCGATAGATAGAAAGAGTGACAGGAAGGGAAGAAAAGGTAAACACAGGAAAGAGAATTATAGCTACCACTGCAGGTACAACGCATCCCTATGGTCCCAGATCTAGGCAGTGTCCCGGTGGTCCTTTCGATGGTCGTGATCCTTGGTGGTGAAGAGCTCCAAAAGTTCAGTTGCTAAGGGGACATCTTTTATGCTAAGCTATAAACCTTGCTCCTCCTCTGTCTCAAAGAGGAGTGCCTGAGGTGTGGTTTGCCTTAGAGGCAGGTAGCTTTGGACCGGGAGGTGTGTTTTCATATTATAATGATATTATAAGGAAGAAAGTTCATCCAAAGTTTAAGTTTTCTTGATTGTTGCTGAGAGAGCAATTGTGATCCATCTTCTTGGTGACAGCAGGGTGGTCTTGTCTCTGTCCATTCCTTCATGTCCCAGATAATGGAGAGCAGCATAGTACTCTTCTTACCACGCAGTTCTCTCTCTCAGGGTGTTTATGTTTCTGATGACGATGTTGAGACAATACTGTCCTTTGGACCGACTCTTACACCAGCCACACAGATCACAGGCAGACATTCAGAGCAGTCACACAAACACAGGCAGAACCAACAGACTCATCCTGTTCCCCAGTCTCACTGAGCAGAATGGAGGTCCACTAGTGATACATATGTACAACGTAGATCTCTCTAGCAACTAGGCTCAGATGCTCAATATGCCTTGTAACTGTCCCTTGGATCCCTGTCTCCTCAGTTACTGGCACCTGGACATATGCACCCCCAAGATCACAGCCCTGCTCCTTTTGCTGGTACAGACTGTCATACACGTGCACATGCAGCTGGCCAGGACTTCCCAAGCCCAAGCAGCCAACCCCCCAGTGCAGTCACTTAACCCTGCTCCCAGGCCACTTCATCCATTCACTGGCTGCTCCAGCTTGATCTTCGCTAACAATCACATACACACTTGCACTCTCGCATACTTGCACTTGCTCCAGTCACTATTATCATGGAAACACAGCTTTTCAACTCATAGTTTGGCTTCAGTTGCTGGCACTCAAATGCTCATACACACACATACAGATATAGCCCTCACTTGGGAAAGAGTCAGAAAGGAGGCAACATCTGGAGTGCCACGTCCAGGTCTGGACTCCCCAGTACAAGAGGTATGTAGACATGCTAGAGCAAGTTCAATGAAGGACCCTAGGGGTGATTAAGGAGTCAGAGCATTTGTCATATGATGAAAGACTGTGAGAGCTGGAACAGGGAGAAGAGAAGGCTTGGGAGGATCTTACATGTGTGTATGAATATCTGGTGGGTGTGAGCAAAGAAGATGCAGCATGGCCCTGAACAACCTGTTCTAGGTGGCCTTTCTCCAAGTAGGGTAGTTGGGCTAGATGATCTCCGGAGGTCCTTTCCCATCTCAGTGATTGTGTGTTGATGTGATTCTACTAATTATCCATTTCAGAATGGATAATGTATTTCCTTTCACCATTTTCAGAATATCTGATTCTAGTTAATTACTTTTTTCTTCTTTTTTTCAAGAAAAAATCAATCTTTGACAGGGAATTTAGCTTTTAATACTTCTAAATGTATATGACATATACATGTGTATTTATATAGATATTTGTATTTTTTAATGTATATGCAAGCACATTCTTAATCATATCAAACCAAAATAAAATCTCTAGGAGATTTATATGAGACAGGAACAGACATGTTGAAATGTTTAAACAAACACTGTTACTGCAATTGGACAGTCAATGGTTCCTGCTCAAAATAATTCTCTTTCTGCACATATAAACAGTTACGAAAACAGTCTTCATTTACCTGATTATAAAGATGAGATTCAATCTGAAACAAGGACAGCTACATTCAGATGTCTAGATCTGCTTGCAGCCAATCATCTCAACTTGTCTCACAATTAATAGAGGCTAAGTTGTGATCCAGTGTCCCTTATATAAGTTTCTGGTGGTATTTCCATTGCCTTAGTGTGTCTTTCCTGGTCTCCAAAGGTCGGTTTAGGAAGCAACATATTTCTCACACCTTCTGGTTTCAAACTATTAGATATATATTGAACTATTATTGAATAATTAGCAAACTATAATTACATAAAATTGATTAGTGAATTACATAAAAACAAAATTCCAACAATATATATTAAAGTCAATATTCTTATGGCAACCTTTCTTCTTGGAAGAAGAGAAGGGAAGATCTGATAGAAATAAGGATAGTAAGGCATTTGAGTACATTAGGAATCAAATAAATCCTGTGAATTAGATATGAATAATATCAAATAACAAAGCCAAATTTCTTACTAGATATTTCTATTTTATATTTCCAGTGAAGGAAGACACATTATACAAGGGTATGATCAAGTATTTTCTCCTGAATCAGTAGCTAAATATATTAATAATTAGTAGCCCAAATCAACTTCTTTTTCCACAATTTCTTAAACGCTTGGATCATCAAATCTGTAGTTTACAAACATTTGAAATTAAAAAATAATGACATAAAACAGAAATTCCCTTAAAAATATATATAAAATGTTAGTGGTATACTAATATTCCAAAAGGGAAAGAAGACAAATTAGAGGTGCATTTTTAATTTGTATCTGCTCCTGGAAAAAGACCAAAAGAGAAAGTGATTTAATAGAGTACATAGCAGTAAATGAGTATTTAAACCTTGGTAGAACTAGTGTAATGATACCTTGGGGGCGATAGCACTTATATGCATCTAGGGAAAAGAAAATATTTCAATTTGTGCTTAATATATTTACTTGGATATTCTTATAATAACTTTTCATGATCGTGATTTTTTAAAACTGCCCAGTTACATTTTCATATGGCTATATCAAAGGTAGGAATACAGCTGTTTCTCTTATTTATGTTATTAGCAAAAAGGAGTTTTAATTTTTTAATGGCACAGAACTAGCTATTTTATGGCTTTTTTAGTACTTACATTACTACGATTAGGTTCCTTTGTCTCTACTTATGCTGCAGTTTACTTCATTGTCTCATTGGCATTCCTAACATTTTAATGGTTTCCTGTGGACCTGGAAGACATCCTGTGGGTGTTTACACAATATTAATTTAATTACACATCTACCTGCAGATGGAATTCACTGTCTAGGTGAGTATTGGTATGGAGGAAGTTGCCTTTAGTGACACAAACTGCAGTATATGGAAGGGAAACAATCTAGAAGTCATTCAGTGCAGCAGGAGAGAAGTTTATAGAGTTAAAGTCAAACTGAAAGACTCAGGAAATACTAGATCATCTAGAAAGGGAAATTCATTAAAGAGAGGGTGAGCTTTATTTCTCTGCAGACTGACATGCAGGTTAATATGCTTTTAGTGCATGATAACCAAAGAAATACTTGATGCATGAGCAACTTCCTTGCTGTCTCAGATGTAACAGCTTTCCGTAAGAAATGGTATTACCAATCATTGAGTAACAGTACTAACAGCAGCCTAAAATCTCCAGGTAAGGTATCTAATTGGTAACACCAGATTTATCAGTGTTGGCCTGAGAGTCAAATTCTGATCATCTCACTGAGGTATCTGTCCTCGTTTGGCCTAGGACAGAACCAATTTTCTTTCAGTAACTTTACTTTTTAGTTAAGTCTCTTCTGAGAAGCTGCACATTCTGAATTTAACTGCATGTTTTTCCAGACAGTAGCTGCTTCTAGCAGTTGATAAGTTTTGAAGTTTATAGTTACTGCTAGAGCATGTGTAGGAATGGTATGCAGAAAGCCTCTTTCTTATAGTTGTCCTTATGGAGACCAAGGTCGATGCTTGCTTCTGCTAACTGTCTTATGCACTGGAAATGAAAAAGCAGAGAAGTGTTCAGACCTGCGACCCTCCAGTGGAGAGGAGTGGGTCGGACAGGTGACCCAAAACTGACCAAAGGGAGTATTCCATCCCATACACGTCTTGTTCTGTATAAAGCTGAGGGATCACGAGGGTCACTCTCTCTTCTTCTATGGCCAGCATCCGAGGAAGACTCTGTCCGATTCTTCTGCCTTCGATCCTGATCCGTGCACTCCTGAATCCAGCTCTTGCCTGCTGCTGAGTACAGTCCGGGACTTTCCCAGGGCATGCCTTGCAGTGTCCGGGTGACGTATTCATCAGTGGTGGGGGGGAGCTCGGTATTGGTTTTGTATATATTTGTATATATTTCATTATTATTTTTCCTATCATCATTATACATTATTATTATAGTTAGATTAAAGCTGTTTTAACTTTTCCAACCCTTAAGTCTCTTTCCCTTTTCTTTTTCCCCCACTTTGGGAAGGGAGGGGGTTAACAAAGAGTGTCTGTTGTCTGTTTAATAGCCAGCCCAGCTTTAAACAGTGGCAGTATCATAGTTACAGGGTTAGATTTTGATGGATCTAGTCACATGAGGAAAGCCAGTAAATCAGACTGAGATACCAAACCCAAGGTGAGCAAGAAAATCTTTTCAGAATAAGGCAGCAGGAACATTCTAAACAAGGCTGAGTCTGCATTGCATATGGTTTGTGGGAGAGCATCTAGATCAGATCTTGCACCTCTTTCTAGAAACAGATATTTAAAACTTTACTTTGAAGAACTGGATAGGATGCAGTCATGTTTTTGAATAAAAGGCATCAGTGAAAAAATTAAGAGTAAATTCCAAGTGTTTCTTCCCAGATAACTTTCAACAAAAAATTAAGGCCTGAAACATTTGCTATCTACTGCTTTTGGCTAGGTAGTGTATCTGTAAATTGTTAAATGTGTATACTTTAAGGAATGAATCCTGGTCAAGTCAAGTAATAAAGAATGGCTCACTAGCAACTTCATGACCAAATGGGCCACATCCATGCTGTGTAATTTGGCCCTGTTATTTTTATGAACTGGGTTCAGTGACCTTGTACATAAAAAAAAAAATATTAAGGAGATTGTGCATGTAGTCTTTCAATTTAAAATATTTGAAATTATGCAACTGTTGTATTGCAGACTATCAGATTGTTCTTTTCTAGCACAAGAACTAGCCTATACACTATAAGCCTTGAGATGTGGAATAAGGGTCACTAGCTCCAGAACTTCACAGTAGTTTTCTTTTGGAGAGAGGTGTAAGTTCTGAAAAAGACTGTTGGAGAAATAGCTCTTGGGAGTGAAAGAACTTATTTGCAGTAAGCACAATCAATCATGAATGTAAAGAATGAACCAGTGAGTTAAATTATATGATAGTGTTGTTACACCCTGGTATGGTGGCTGTATTAGGGTAGCTGGTGGAGAACATTCACTTTATTTCTCCAGATACATTCTCTGGTATAATTTTAACCTGTGATTGCAGAATTACTGGCAACTATATTTCTTAAACCCATCACACTGAAGAAATGCCTAAATTTGCATGTCTAAAATGTCTGGTGAATTCTCTGCATAAGAAGTTAAGTACACAGTGAGGAGTCACCAATTTTTGAATGAAGGTGAATACCATGTTTATTCTGCTAAAGAGTTTGAACTTCTGGGTGAGTTTTATTCTCATTATGATAATCATGACTTCCTCAAGAGCTTAAGGTGAACAATGTCAGGCTTTGAATTTTAGTTTAGCTCAGCTCAAATTTGAGATAGTTACTGAACATTAAAACCTTGAAAAATGGTGACATTTCTGTAAAATTGCAGAACTACCAGCAAGTAATTTTTCATGTATTCCTAGGCAAATCCATACTGCATAAAAAGTTTAGAACCAATTCCTTTCAAATTGATGATTATTAACAATTATGTGAAGGAAGAACAATACATTAGATGATATGTTGCTGTTTGAATTTCTGTTGTTCTAACTTATGCTCTTCTTTGGGGATGTGATTGATGAAGGAAAGAAAGACTGCAATCTGATTTCTGTGGAGCTTAAATTCAACTGAATCATAAAAGAAGCATACTTCAAATACTTTGAAAGTAAGTTTTATGAGAAGACCAAAAAAATTGAGAAAAGTTTAGAAAGTCCTAAGGTAAAATAGAAAAGTATACCTCCTAAGTTTCAATTTGACTCAGAACTATAAAGAACAAGTAGCTATCATGAAATAAGAACTTTGATGCAAAGTATATGCCTATCTATAATAGAATAGAGTATTTTTGAGTTCGAAGGGACTTGGAACGATCATCCAGCCAAACTGCCTAACCAAAAGCTGATCAAAAGTTAAAGCATGTTTTTAAAGGCATTGTCCAAATGGCTCTTAAATACTCCAGGCTTGGGACATTGATCACCTCTCTAGGAAGCCTGTTCCAGTTTTGACCACCCTCTCAGTAGAGAAGTGTTTCCTAATGTCCAGTCTAAACCTCACCTGGTGCAGCTTTGCACCATTCCCATGCATTCTGTCACTGGATACCAGGGAGAAGAGATCGGCACTACCCTCTCAGCTTCCACTCCTCAAGAAGATGTAGAGAGCAATGAGACTCCCCTTCAGCCTCCTTTTCTCTAATCTAGATAAACTCAAAGTCCTTAACTTCTCCTCTGTTCCTCTCTGACATTGTCAGAGAGAAAAAAGTTCAGAATTTCTCTAAAATAATACTGGA
>VZSC01019068.1:29689-52652 GCA_013398225.1 Steatornis caripensis | reverse complement strand
GTCATCAACTTTCATTGTTACTGTAAATAGTAAATATACTTCTGGGACTAATGTGGCACTCAAACAATGCTTTTCTGTTTAGACAACTGAAATTGATACAGAATACTTTTAGAAAGTCTAGAGTCAATGAAGCAAACTATTTTAAAATTAAATTGCTACACAGAAGAGATTGTTTTATGTTACCCTATTTCTATGCTTTCTCCTGATCAGTCTGCAACTGAGGCATATAGAAAGTTCCATTTATACATATCGATGTGGTAAATCCATATTAGACATCCTTATTTTGAAAAGCACCTAATTCTTTCCTGTGTTTTGATGTTTTTGCTATCTGATTGGAAGTGTTTAAAATTGAACTTAAACGTAACACTTTCTGCATAATTACACAAACTAANTCCATTTATACATATCGATGTGGTAAATCCATATTAGACATCCTTATTTTGAAAAGCACCTAATTCTTTCCTGTGTTTTGATGTTTTTGCTATCTGATTGGAAGTGTTTAAAATTGAACTTAAACGTAACACTTTCTGCATAATTACACAAACTAACAGGCAAATACTGTCTGTGTGCATAAATAAATCAAACACAATTCTCCAGTGGGACTGTGATCTATGATAAACGAATGTAAAGGGTAAGTATAGATGAGAATTTGAAAAAAAGTCACACTTTTTACTGGAGATTATAAAAGATTTCGTAAATGGATTTGTGGCAAGGTCATATTGTACCCTCTGAAGAAACGGTTTTAAAGTAAGTAAGCCTTTTCATCTTTTCTGATCCTAAGTGGAAGCATGTCACACCTCCATTTCTTTCATTAGCCATAGAAATTCTAGAGCTAGCAACTCCAAAGACCATTCACTATCCTTTATCTAGAAGAAAAGCTGGCTTGATTTATACTAAGAAGGATGTCCTTTCATTAGAAGTTAGAGTCATTAGTGGAAATCATTTGGTGGGCAATAAACAGCAGATAATTGTTGCCATGGTCTTTAGGCATTTGTCACTCTTGTAGAATCCTGAACTCTAAATTAGGCTTCTTGTTTTCTATAAAAATCTACAGGAAGAATTAGGCTCCTGAGTATGGAACGTAGGAATTATTTGTATAGTATAGAATAATAGAATGGTTTGGATTGGTAGTGACCTTGAAGATCATCTAGTTCCAACCTCCCTGACATTGACAGGGACACCTTCCACTATACCAGGTTGCTCAAAGCCACATCCAACCTCGCCTTGAACACTTCCAGAGAGGGAATATCCACAGCTTCTCTGGGCTACCCGTTTCAGTGTTTCACCACACTCATTGTGAAGAATCTCTTCCTAATATCTAATCTAAATATACCCTCTTTCAGTTTAAAAGTGTTACCTCTTGTCCTGTCATTACATTCCCTGATAAAGACTCCCTCTCCGGCTTTCCTTACTCTACCTTTAAGTACTAGAAGGCTGCTATAAGGTCTCGCTAAAGTCTTTTCTTCTCCAGGCTGAAAAACCACAGCTCTCTCAGCCTGTCTTCATAAGAGAGGTGCTCCTGTCCTCTGATCATCTTCATGTCTCTCCTCTTGACTCACTCAAGGTCATCCTTGTGTTGGAGGCCTCAGAGCTGAACACAGTACTCTAGGTGGGGTCTCACCAGAGTGGAGTAGAGGGAGACAATCACCTCCCTTGACCTGCTGGTCATGCTTCTTTTGATGCAGCCCAGGATACTGTTGGCTTTCCGGGCTGCAAGCACACATTTCTGGCTATTGTTGAATTTCTCATCAGTCAACATCCCCAAGTGCTTCACCTTAGGGCTGTTCCCAATTCAATCTCAGTCCAGCCTGTATTTGTGCTTGGGATTGCCTCAACCCATGTGCAGGACTTTGCACTTGGTCTTGTGGAACTTTGTGAGGTTTGGACCTCTCAAACCTGTCAAATTCTCTCTGGATGTCTGCCCTTCCTTCCCGTGTGTCAACCACACCACACAGCTTGGTTTTGTCATCAGTCTTGCTGAGAGTGCACTCAATCCCACTGTCCATGTTGCTAACAAAGATGTTAAACATCTTTCATCCAAATATTGACCACTGAAGAATGCCATTTGTCACTTATCTCCAGCCAGACATTGAGCCATTGACCGCAACTCTTTGACTGCAAACATCCAGCCAATTCCTTATCCAGTGGGTGGTCCATCCATCAAGTTTGTATCTTTCGAAGTTAGAGAGAAGGCTGTTGTGCAGGACAGTATCAGACGCTTTGCCCAAGTCCAGGTAGGTGGTATCAGTTGCTCTTCCCTTGTCCACCAATGCTGTAACTTTGTTGTAGAAGGCCACCAGATTTATCAGGCATGATTTGCCCTTAGTGAAGCCATATTGACTGAAACCACTCACCTGCTTGTTTTCCATATGCCTTAGCATAATTTCCAGGTGGATCTGCTCGATCATCTGGCCGGGCACAGAAGTGAAGCTGACCGACTTGTAGTTCCCTGGGTCTTCCTTTTTGCCTGTTTTAAAAGTGAAGGTTATGTTTTCCAGTCAGTGGAAACTTCACCAGACTGCCACGACTTCTCCAAGATGATTGATAGTAGCTTATCAACTTCATCTGCCAGTTTTCTCAGAACTCTGATGTATCTCATCAGGTCCCATGGACTTGTGCACCTTCAGGTTCCTTAGACGATCTTGAACCTGATCTTCTCCTACAGTGTGTGGTTCTTTGTTCTCATAGTCTCTGTCTCTGCCTTCTATGACTTGGGTGGTGTCCCTTGAAAACTTGCTGATGAAGACAGACAAAAAAGTCATTGAATACCTCAGCCTTCTCTGTATCGTTGGTAACCAGGTCTCCTCTTTCATTCTGGAGTGGGTCCACAGTTTCCCTAGTCTTCCTTTTACCACTGATGTACCAACAGCATCTTTTCTTGTTGCCCTTGATGTCCCTGGTCAGATTTAATTCTTTCAGGGCTTTAGCTTTCCTAACTGATCCCTGTCTTCTTGGACAATTTCTCTGTATTCCTTCCAGGCTACCTGTCTTTACTACTGCAGGCTTCTTTTTTGCATTTGAGTTTATCCATGAGTTCCTTGTTCATCCATGCAGGTCTCCTGGCCTTTTTGCCTGACTTCTTCTTTGTTGGGATGTATCACTCCTGAGCTTGGTGGACTTAAGCCTTGAATATTAACGAGTTTTCATGGCCCCTTCTTCCTGCCAGGGCTTTATCTGATGGGACAGTACCAAGTAGGTCCCTGAAGAGGCCAAAGTCTGCTCTCCTGAAGTCCAGGGTTGCGAGCTTGCTGTGTGCCCTCCTCACTGCTAAGGATCTTGAATTCCACCATTTCACGGTCACAGCAGCCAAGACTGCCCTTGAGCTTCACATTCCTCACCAGCCCTTCCCTGTTGATGACAACAAGGTCCAGCATAGCACCTCTCCTCGTTGGCTGCTCTATCACTTGGAGAAGGAGGTTATCATCAACATATTTCAGGAACGCTGTGGATTGCTTATGCCCTGTTGTGTTGTCCCTTCAACAGATATTGGAGTGGTTGAAGTCTCCCATGAGGATGAGGGCTTGTGAGTGTGAGGCTACTCCTATCTGTCTCTAGAGGGCCTCATCCACTCAGTCTTCCTGGTCAAGTGGCCTGTAGCAGACTGTCAGCATAATGTCAACTGTCCCTGCCCTCTCATTAATCCATAAGCTCTCAGTTGGCTCCTCTTCCATCCCCAGACAGAACTCCAGGCACTTTGGTTGATCATTGACATAGAGGGTGACACCCACTCCACATCCTTCCTAAAGAGCCTGTATCCCTCCATTCTAACACTCCAGTCATAGGAGTCATCCCATCACATCTCCGTGATGCCAATAAGATCATAGTCATGCAAGCATGTGCATGCTTCTAACTCCTCTTGATTATTCCTAACGCTATGCCATTTGCATAGAGGCATTTAAGTTGAACCCCCAATGAAGCTGACCTACTGGCTGGAGTGGCTGGAATTCCAATTGAGCAGAGCGAGCCTGAAATAAACAACATGAAATGTTGTTAAAGAGCATATCTTATAATTAATGCATCTCTACAATTGATATATTTCTGTGCGTTCTTAGTTCTGAAGGCATGCTTAAGCCTTTCTTGGGAAAAAAAACCCAAAAGATCTGTAGCTGATTCTTCTTCCAGAGCGTGGACAAGAAATAGCTAAAATTACTTTTTATTCCTAACAGAACACTGTTCAGGCCAGTTCTTTTGGTTCTAGGACTGTTAGGCTCAATTTAAATCTTTTTACTTTCCAAGAGAATGTGTGTTTGGATGTTTCTAGGAAGTTAGAACTATTTTTCCCATTTGTTTGTTTGGCTTTTTTAATTTCCTGGAAATAAGAGTTTGTGGTTTTGAATGACAGTGAAGAGGAAAGAAGGAAAGTTGTCACTTTTACATGAAGAGGTGAGTGAACCAGGCCATCCTATCCAGCAATGAAGAATTTTCTCTGCAGTATCCCTGGAACAATACTACAAAAAGCAAAAATTAAATCAGTGCTTCTTTAATCTTATAGCTCCAAACATGGGTAGAATTTTGGTTTTATGTTTTTAAAGAACAGAGAAATAAATAAATAGGTCCAAACAACCTCAATAATTGTTAGGGCTAGAAGGAGGACAGTAATCTTTACTTTCATATATGGCCTCCAGCTATGACCCAGCACTACTGTGTTTACCCCATTTACCTGCAATGATAGACAGACCCATGGAACTCTCTGACTAATGTCTTCTTTGCCTTCCGAAACTGCATAAAGCATGAAAACATCATGTATTCACTCTAAAACTGAACTCCAGTGAATTAAAATCTCAGCCGAACGAGATTTACCTCTCAGTTTCGCTTGCAGCAGAAAGGTTATGTACTTGCAACTGTTTACTGACTGGAGAATACTCAGCAAATGCTGATAAGAAAGTTTGATACTGATCTTAACTGCAATTTTTTTCTTTCTTAACAAGTTGTACTGCTTACCTATATCTTACTTCTGTATTATTTAAATATTATTGAGTTCCTAGAGGTATAGCTTGACACCTGAGTATCTAAACAATACTCATAAATTTTTTTTTGAATTGTGTTAAAAGATGGAAATAGTGCAGATATGTGAATGCTTTGTCAGTTCATTAATAGAAGGATGTGTATCTGTGTTATGATATCCTAGTTCTATGGTCTGTTCTTTACTGCTTGCTAGACTGTTTTAGTTATATTAACTTTTTATTTGTATACAAATGCGCTCTTTATTAAATTTTCTGTATAGAAGCTATTCTCTGTTCTTATTTAAGGGTCAAATAATGTGTTTCAGAGGGAGTAATAAACCAGCTGTGATACCGTTTTTATCATATTTCTCTTCCTTCCTTCCTTCCTTATTTTTAGCTTGCATAAAATATGGGCAAGGAAAGGAAGAAACTTTGGGGCATACTAGTTTCATTACTCTGCAATAGACATGCTGATATAGCATACTTCCTGAAGAGACAATTTTCTTTATGCTAGGTGAAGATGTAAATCATAGATCATATATAAAGCAGTTTGCTTCATATATAAAGTAAATTATGTCAGAAAGAAAGATAAGTGAATTTTACCTTAGAGAGCTCTGTTATCTACCAGTCAAGACTAAACTGGAAGTCACTATACAGTTTCTTTTACTCTTTCTGAATCCAATTTTTTATCTCCCCCTGGATAAGCCATTCTACTTCTCTGTATCTGCTTCACTTCCCACTTCTTCTTTATTTACACTGCCAGTTCTGTGGAGCAGAGATGCATTCTACCTAATGCACCAGAGCACAAATTTCTAAGTTTACATTAATCATTAGCTGTATTTTAAATAAAAAGATCTTTAAGAAAAGATAATAACTCTAGGAAAACTTTAACAAAACAGAAGGTTTGGATCAACATTTTTTCTTGTTTTTATATCAAGTCACAGTATAGAACTATTATTGACTGTCTTAACATCTTAGGTTACTTATAATCCATATCTGTCTAATATTAGCTTAACTGAAATAATGTGATTCCCTAACAACCACATAACATCTCATGTTTATAGACATGTATATATACATATATACACCTCAGCTTTGTATACATATGTACATAAACAGGAGGTTTTGTGACCAAAAGGGGTTTTTTCTTGATATGTTGGTTTTCATCTAGATAACAGAGAAAATAAAGTTTAAGAATTAATAAGTTCTTGAGAGTGTTTCAGGAACACCATTAGCCATTAATCACTAAAGCACATTCAGTCTGGCAGGTAACACAACTATGTGAAGTGATGATCTAACTTGATGGTTGAGCTAGAATCTTTGTTTATGAATCAAAGCATGAAGTCAGGTAAGGTTATCAATGTAGATTTACTTATTTCTTATACATATTAATGGAGTTGTCATTCTGAAAAAAGATTGGGAAGCCAGTTGATATATCAACCTATAATGAGAATAATTCAAGATTCTCAAACCTGAGGAAAATAAAATATTCAAGTTGAGATTTTAAAAGATGAATTTAAAGTTCACAGAGATAGCTGGAGTAATGTCTAACAATTTTCGTCAAGACTTTTGGCTACTCCTGAAATTAAAACTTTTAGGTACAAAATTTTGGCTCTGAGTCTAGTCACTACATGGGAATTATTCTATTAAAACATTTGGAACATTCCACTTCTCATCCTAACTAAACACATGATAGTAAAAGAGAAAAAAGGTGAAAAGAGTTAACATCATCAAGAAAAATAATTTCTGATTTAAAATAATTTTGGTTTTGTGATCAGCTTAACTTTTCACATAACAAGTATTTTAACCTATTCATTAGTTCATCTAGTGGTTTTATTACCATTAGTATTTTCAATTGTTTTAAACTAACAATTCATGTATAGGTAGAATGCACTGTCCTTGAAAAAAGAAAAAATGAGAAGAATATATTTTTTATATATATAAAAATCCTTGGATATAATAAGCTCATGTCATAATTTCACTTATTTTAATTTTAAATGTTGATGAAACATTAGGACAAAAAAACTCAGATATGTAGAAGACTATAAGACAAAGAAGTCAAATTAATGAATACATGAAAAGACAGAAACGAGAGAGTATGGATTTATTTATTTTCTTTAATGAAACTTCAATCAGGAAGCTTTAGGAAGTCAGTTCTAGGAAATTGCTTCCAAAAGGTTGATTTACTTTTTTTCCTCTGAAGAATTCTATTTTCAGTATGGAATCCTTCATCTTGTAATCAAATCCATCAACTTTCATATTTACTAGGAAGGTCTGTTTTCTGGGATGGTGAAACAAGCAGATAGTAACCAGTAGGGACACCAGAAAAATCATTCATTAGCTCTGCTTTGATGCTGAACCAGAATTGCTACTCATATCATTGAATCATGTTAAGTCCAAAAAAAATGACAAATGACCAAAATATATTTTCAAGTCAAGTTTCTCTTTGAGAGAAGTAACCAAGACTGACCTCTAAGTCTCTAAGATTAATCATCAGATGACCAATACACTCTAAAGATTATTTTCTTGTTGTTACCAAGTGAGGTGTAATTGAAGGTTCAATTCACTTCATTAATTCCTCACATTTTTCTGTTCCTTTGTGGGTGTAAAATAAAATTTTCTAGCTCTTTGTTTCACTTTCATTTCATTTACATCTTCATTAACTGTTTGGTGTATCATTAGAAACTCACAGTGTAGCTAATAGCCTGTGAAAATAGTTGAACTCCACAAAATATAAGGACTTCTGTCATGCTGGCCAGAGCCAGTACTCCTAGCTTTCATTTTAAGTATTATTAGAAGTAAATTTGGGCAACTGGATCTCCAGTTACTACATAAAACACATGTTTCTCATCTTATAGTGAATCTCTTTTAAAATCTCACAAGTTTTGATGACATTACTTCCACAGTGGGGATTCTGTAGAAGATGAAAAAGTTGAGTTTTTTTTCAGCTTGGCACATTCTCTTTGGTGTTTCTGAAAAACTATGCTTGTGATAGAGCAAGTGGGAATAGATAATACTTGTTGGTTTGAGCAGAGAAATTAATTTTTTAAATTTTGAAACTATTTGGGAATACTCATTTGCCTGACTGAGCTATGAGACGATGTGAGTGTGGTAGGGATATCTTTATGTTTCTCTCTATTTCTTTTTAAAATAATTGTTCCACAAATGTGTTAGAAAAGAAAAATTAGAGACAACTGATTTTGACAGACCATTCTGGGAAAGTCTAAGGAGTAAGTGGCATTAAGTTGTCCATCTTATGACTCTCAATATAAGCTTTCCTTAATGATTAGAAAAGCATTATTAGGTAATGCACAAATACTCTCATTGGATAAGGACATATTTATAGAAAATTATATATACTTCTTATATATACTTATTTCTGTATATGCTGTTATACTGTTATTATACTGTTATACTTATTTCTGTAAAATAATAATAGAGAGGGGATAGATAATAATAGGAGGAAATAGATTTTGAATTTTAAATCTCTGTATCATTCTCATGATCACTTAATTATTTTAGATTCTCAAATTTGATGCGTTTTCTTTGTTATTTCTCAGGAAGTACTTAATTCTAAACCCCTAATTTTCACATAAAATGTAGAGTGAATTAATTTCTACCTTATACTACTGTTACATTTCCATAACTAATAATAATAAATATTAGAAACAAGGCCCAGAAAAATCTATTAGATTTTGTTTGTTTGGTATGCAGGTAAGGAACACATGTAGTCCTGGGTCAGGATCTTTATGTGTAGGATCTGTCAACATTAAGCTTCTGCATCAAGACCGGGAAACAACATCAGAAAAAGTCCATTCCCAAGCTGAAGCTTCTATTGGATAAGGACAAGATTGTCCTAGCCATTTAGTTTCTTCTTAAAACACAGGAGCTTACCATTCATTACTGTCTCTTCGTTCTGCTTAATGTTATATCTCACATTGACCTTGTATAGTAAACAACATACAACTTTAACATTAGCATTACATCTGATGATTTCCATAAATAGACCTATGCTGCTTTAATTAAACCCCAGAAGTTAGATTTCTGTTTATTCTCTTGCTGTAATACTGCACTTTTAGTAATAATATCTCCAACCAAAGAGTGTAATAGGAAGGATGTAAGTCAGATTCCAGTTTAGGGATCAAATTAAATCCAAATTTTTAAAAAATCTAATAAATCTGAATCTAATAAATACTATAATTAGTGTCCCAAATTAATTGTTGACTCTCAGCTGGACTTTATATATTTCATAGCTAATCTATGAAATAGATTATATACTTAGCAAATGTTCTGAGTCAGTATGTAATTTTATGTTTTGTGAGACTACTCTTAAGTAGACCTACAACCCTTTGACTTCGTGCATGAAGTCTTTTCCTGTGAAAGAGCAGACTTGGATTTTATGCAGGTAATATAGTAACACTAGTTCTCACCTGTTCTTCTGTATCTGTGCAATGCAAAGTTGCTGTTCTTTTGATATTTATGAAGCAGTAAAACTTACTGATGAACCACTAATACTCCTTGCAATTCCGAGTCTTTCTTCCCTTACTAGTGTAAAATGTTTGGAGTACTATGTGACAATTCAAACATATTTTAAATCTGCTACTTCTCAAAGGTTTACAATAGGAGCAATTAACTTTTTATAAGATACTTTGAGGCTACTTATCTGATCTCTGCCTACTGAAGAGTGGAAAATAGAGCTTGTGGAGGTGTAGGGAGAGATGGACTCTGGCCCCACAAGAAAGGAACTGCAGTCAGTTCCTTCATAATCTAATCAACATTAAATCCTAGTTTCTATGATGCTTTGTTTTCCAATGGCTCCCGTTTTTATCAGTCTCAGTTCTTGCCTGCTTGCAGGCCTGTTTCAGTGCTTTTTTTTACCTGCCCTTTTAATATGTAAACTTAGCAAGGATGACATGAGGGTAAAACCTAGTGAAAGCTTAATCTCCATGTGGGTTCTCTGATTGCACTAGCTTCATTTTCTCTGTGCCTTCTGCACTGTTCCTTGCTGCTAACATAGCTCTAGGGTTTTCTTGGGTGCCTTGATACTGCAGGCAAAAGCTGTGATGCAGTACTGTGAAAGTGAATGCCAAGGCGGAGCAAGTAGGTAAATGCACTAACAACAGACCTAATGCTCCTCCCTGTGAAACTAAAAGCACTGAACTACGTAACTCAAATGTAGAGGAAGGGGAGAAGTGGAAAGGACAGGTCTTGCTAACTGCTTGTCACATTAGGGTTAAGTTTGTCAATGTTTTTCTACCTTACATTTGTTCTCAGTGTCAGCTGTGTCTAGTTTTAGTGAATTTACATGCCCTATCTATATTTAATCTTCTTGTAGAAAACACTGTAATGTGACTTGTGTTAAGACTCTTGTCTTACCCTTTATTCTTTGTCCTTGTATAAAGTACTATGCCAAACCAGCTGTTCTCAACCAGTTCAAATTTCATAAATAAGTAGCATTGATTCCAATATTAGCAAAATCTTCCAGAAAATAATTTACTGTGTGGGGTTTTCATTGCTTTGTGGGCAGTGACCACAGCAAGATGATATAGAACTTAGGTGGGTTTTTTGGAAAAGAATATTAGTTCTCAGTGATACACAATTAACCGTATTGGTGTAAGTGCTTGGGACAGCTGAATATTGTGAATGCTGTCTAGAAAATAAAATTGTTCAGTGCAGATGAACTTGAAACAAATAAATTCACTCAACAGCACTTTGTCACTGGTAAGGAGATATTCTTTAATGCAGCGCTGGGCACACAGGGGATAGGTCCACCAAAAGTGTGCTCCAAATGCTTTTGGCGATCAGTTTATATGGGGTTACAAACATGCATATTCATTAAATTTCTAAGAAATCGTTTACATATTCATAGATTTACACAAACTCGTACGTATATGTTAACTAACTTTTGTGCATGCGCATCATAGCTCTCGGGTGGTCTCTGGTGGTCGTTTGCTGCTCCTTCATCCTTCTATTGAGTCTTCCTCAACTGTCGGCTTGTTGACCTCCTTCCTGCGCAGGCCCAATTCATGTTGTTTTCCATGCCAAACTGCAGAGCTGGCTTTGACCAACTTCAGACCCTGCTTCTCCCTCTTATCATTGTCTTGAGTTCCTTCGGTCTGTTGAGCCGGCAACCTTAAAGGGTCAGCTTGCACACTGCTTGAGCAGCTGTGCTAACATAAAACTACAAAACTGTATGCTTTACTAAACATTCCCATACAATGGGGTTAGTTATTCTTTGACCATTACCACATCAGCAATTTCTGGTTTTTGTTAGTTTATTTCTCTATCATTTCTAGCTATTAGTTGTATCATATTATGCATCTATTCAGCAGCTTCCTTTCAAACTGCAATGAAACAAGATGACTGAAGGTGTTATAAAAGAATATGTATGTAATTATCTGTAATATTCTGTCAATTAATTAAAGAATTCCATTATCCTAATTTATAGTATTCCTCATGAGAGAGAGAAAAAAAAAATTGACACTTCTGTCCAAACTCAAGAAGAACTTACCTCAAATATTGCTAAAACTGTGGTATGAGAACAATAACATACACTTCTGTGTTGCATCGTGGCAGACAGAACAATTTATTTAATAATAAACTAAATGGTGAAAATAGTATCCCATTCCTAAAACATTACCTCTGAACAAGATAAGTGTGTTCTTTTCTACTACATTGTTTTATCTTTTCCTTTATATAACAAAGCTGCATAAGAATTCCATTTTATTCAGTAAGATAGAAGACTATGAAGTAGTTTTACTCAAGGAAACATTTGAAGCTCAGTTCTCTTGATTACCTTAATAAACAGACATCTCTGAATAACAAACAAGAATGAAAACAGAAAAGGTTTTGATTGTGTTAATTATTTATTTGTGTAAGTTTGTTTTACTATTCTTTTCATATGAAATACAGAAGCTCACAGAAAATATCTCTTCATTTGTACATAGCACTCCTGAACAAGAGAGAAGGTCAGTGGTTTGTTTGGACTAGCAAGTGCCAAAAAAATTTCCAAAACTGAAAATTTCTTGGATAGATGAGTCCTTCTGCACTTTACACCCATACATACGATCTTGTGTGAGATCTGAGCTCCTGCCAAGCTTCACATAAAACTATGATTTTCACAGACTGTAAGGCTGTCCACCCAGCTTGCTCAGAATTTAATGTTTTCCCTTTTATTTTATCTGAAATGGCAGCTAAAGTGACTCCATCAGATACCATTAAATATTGCACCTTTGAGCTAGGATATAAGAGAGTATTGAGAAAGTGAAGTCTGACATGTAGCAGCTGGAGATAGTTAGAAGTTTCTATTGAAATATCATGAAGTGTATAATAAACAAAAAAATTGAGGGGAAAAATAAAATAATATCTATTGTATTTGAAGTTGTTTTAAAATTTTCTCAGATAAAAACATCTTTTGAAATCCCATATGTTAGAAGACTACGAAAGCCTATATGTTTAGTTCAATTTTTAATTAAGATATTGTCAAAATACCAGACTTTTCCACATGGGGAAAATTTCAGGTTTCAGTACTTTGTGGTTGAATTTATTCATTGTTCTTTAACAAGATGGTGCACTGTCTTGAAACACAACTTCCATATCACTAAATATGTAAGTAGAAATACTACCATATGCCTTTTACATCACAAAAAATAACCTTATATTTAAGGAAATGAAGAAAAACAATTATATTCCTCAATAACTTTTGAAGTTTTTATATTCCTCAATAATTTTTAAATTAATTTTTACAATGAAAATGTTAGTGTTTATGGCATAGTGAAATTAAATTTGAATGTTGGAAACCCAAACAACAGCTTGTTCATATGTACATACTTATGCTGTTGTAAAATAGGATCTGCACTTTAGCAGATCTGTTTCTTTAGTAGTAGTGGTTAATCTAGCAGGAGAAATGGCCAGGGTGTGATAAAGTTAGCTGTGTTTATGTTCGGATAGCATTACTGACCAAGAGTAGGTACTTTTTCCCATAATTGTGATTTAGCCTAACACATAGTTACAAGAATAGCATTTCATTATTGAGCTGAACCATTTCCACTATGTGATTGAAATGAATCACTCTTGCTACTTGAATACCTATAAATATTGTATATATTCATATATATGTACGAAAGGGCTACAGTTATTATTGAAAGGTAGTGTATTACATAGGGATGGATAAGAAGTTTGTGTAGACAACACTGTCTACATTGGAGATTCCATTTATCTTGAGATTTGAGGATTATGGGTAACCATCTAGAACATATAAACCAATATAACCCATATCATCTATCAAACTTTTTAACTTCACAGACAGCAACAGTCCTAGTCAAAAAGAGGCATACAGGTTAACCATCATTGTAGTATGCTAGAAATATTGCAGAATAACTTGTTTAGTATTTTGTACAGATAGCAATGAAACCATCTTATTCATTTTTTTTCTAGAAATATTTGTTGGTTTAGAAGAGCCTGTATTATCCTGATTAATTATAGCAAAGTCTATACTATAAAATGTCATGTATAATAGACATTACTGCCCACATTAACTTGACATTGCTTGTTGTAGAAATAGAATCTTTCAAAATGTGAAATTCATTCCTATGAAAAACATCATATTCCAGGAAAGTTACGTATCATCATAAGTCAAAATAAAAGGAGTTTAAATGTTGATTCATCAGTCTGTCTTCTCCTAAAATAAGTCAGCATGTATGCCAAATAAGAATGATTCACAGAGATCTGTATAAAACTGTACAAGGTACTTGACTGATCAATATATAGTAAAGATAGTTATTAGACATTCAGAAGCAGTAGTTGTTCCCTGCAGTCTTCTGGGAAACATAAAGTCAGAAGAAAACCTGCATCTACAAAACTTTATAAAATAGTCACTGTATCCAAAATGGACTGTGACTGTGTGAAAATAGTGAGAGGATAGGTGATTAATTATGTAATGATACCTAAGTAATTTTCTTAAAGCTTTTAATTTCATAGGAACCCTCTAGACTTCTTCTTGTTAAAAAGGCCAAAACAAGCTTTGAGGTAGTGACTGAAAAATGTACATTCCTGTTAATATAAGTATAGCCCTTACTAAGACAGAAGCCTAAATAAGCTTACAGAACTTATTTTAAGATACTCTTAAAACTACTGATTTTAAGACATTACGTACAGACTGCAGGCATGCTACGTAGCTCATCACGTATTGCGATCTCTGTTCAGTTACCTGAACACTAATGTCTGGTGCTACTCGAGATGCAACACCCTACCCAGCTACTTCAAAAGAGCACACGTTTCGTGTAGGTCTTCTCTCACATCTGCAACCCCAACACTGTTGACATTTCACATATCCCATCTTTGAAAATACTCAAATGAATCAGTAAAAGTGATCAAGTGAACACTGGTGTGACAAAGCTGCACTGGGACAAAGGTAATTGTATAGTTTACTTGGAATCAAATAATCTAGATTTTAAGGCTAAAAATAATAATTTTGCAGTATTGCCAGAAGGAATCAAAAAGCTTCCAGAGAAGTTATGTTGCTAACACATGCAAAAAAACCCACATCTTGTATCAGTAGAAACACAGAAGTTTTTCTGTGAATAGCTCTTACAGTGGTCCCATTATAGGCTTGTATTTAAAAGGCATTAAAAATGCACTTAAATTACCATTTCCGAAAGTCTAAGAAAGCTCTTCCTGCCAATTTACACATGGGATTTAAAAAAAGTTAACTACAGAAATAATGTCAAGAAAGCAGGGCAGGTGCATCTCTGAGATACCTAGTCAGAGCACCTCACGGCTTGTTTTTCGCCTATGTGTTGTGTTTTTTCTGCTCTTATAGATCAAGACTTCAGGGTTAGGAGTTCTGCTGTGTCACAAGGTCTCATTCTGTCAAGGTGAGAGATTGCTGTGGAATACACGTAGAAGATAGGAAGCACTTAAATGCCCTATAGATAAGAAATAATTAGGGAATTTCCTTCAGAATAGTGTCATGGTTTAGGCCCAGCCAACAACAAATCACCATGTGGCTGCTCTCTCACTCATCCCCACTGGTGGGATGGGGATGAGAAAACATAACAAAAAGCTGGTGGGATGAGAGGAGGACAGGGAGGGTTCACTGAACAGTTATGATCACAGGCAAAAAGCAGACTCAATTTAGGGAAAAAGATGCATTTAATTTGTCACCAATCAAAACAGAGTAGGATAATGAAACATGAAACCAAGTCTTAAAACATTTTCCCCTCACCCCTCTCTTCTTCCTGGGCTCATGTTTTCTCCTGATTTCTCTGCTGCCTTCCCCTCAGTGGCACAAAGGGCTGGGGAATGGCAGTTGCTGTCAGTTCATCTCACATTTTCTCTGCTGCTCCTTCCTCTTCGGTAGGGAAAGGCTCCTCACACTCTTCCCCTGCTCCAGTGCAAGGTCCCTCTCATGGGACACCGTCCTTCACAAACACCACCACCGTGAGTCCTTCCCTCAGGGTACAGTCCCTCAGGAATGGACCACCGCAGTGCAGGCTTCCCACAGAGTCATGGCCTTCTTTGGGCATAGCCACCTGCCCTGGTGTGGGGTCCTCCACAGGCTGCAGATCCGTCTCTGCTCCACAGTGGTCCTTCATGGGCGGCTTCACCATGATCCTCTGGGAGCTGCAAACCTGCCCTCTCACCACAGGCCATAGGGTAGTCTCTACTCCAGTGCACCTCCTCCCCTTTCCCTCTTGACAAGATTGATCTATTCTGTCCTGTGCAAAAGTTAAAAATAAATTGCTAAAAAAATAAAAAGAGGCTTTTAGGCTTTCTTTTGACTTCATGGATTATTTCTGAATACCTTTTTCTCCATTTCTCCATGTTATTTCTTCTCTTTACTTCCAGATTCTCACCTAGTGCCTTTCTTTTATGACTTTGGTCTCCATAATTTCATATCTTTTTAAAAATGTTATTAATAAATGTAGGACTTATTATTGCAGGAACATTCTAAGCACAATAGACTGTCATCTAGAAATGTAAAAGTTATCTACATGTCAGTTTTTTGACGTATCCTTAAATATTTGAAATTACTTTTGAAGTAAACTTGGTTCTCAGCATTATTCGCATCAGCATTTGATGTGAAGAATAATCTCCCATTCAGTGTACTCTTGTACACATGCTTTTCCTATTCTATTAATTCTATTTCAGGAGGCTCCAGCCTTCCAGAATCATGACTTCAACTCACTGAAATTCCTAGGTGGGACTTCTTCCCTGTACAGCCTGAACATTCATTAATGGTTTGGTAAAAATTATTTAGTTTGCAATACTTCCTATATCCTGAAGTATGACTTGAGTTTACTTGTAAGGCTTGGTTATTCAAACTTTCTGCTGAAGGAGAGGCTGTTGTGTTTTCTCACATGTACTAGACACTTAAGAAAACCACCCATTAACTTCATTAACTTTGCTACTTAGGGAACAATAGATTTAAAAATTGCCAGTAAACCTTATGTGACAAAACAGCCTTTTTTCCTGGGTATTATTAAATCTGAAATACCTGTAATATATAAAATATACAGGTCTGAGGAAGAAAAATGCTACCTACCTATTTTCTTTCCCAGGATTGAGAATTTTATTCTACTGAAATTTTAATGCAAAATAATAAAAGAAACCAAGAAACAGAACAATTTTCTTGCTCCTAAGCAAATTATTTGAGTGTCAAAATACAATTGCATTCTTCTTTAGTATATAAATTTCTGCAACTGAACTCAGAGGGATTTTCCACTTCTAAACTTCCTGTTTTCTCCAAAGAGCTCCATAGTTGGTGTTTAGGACTTAATCTTTTGGCTATTTGATTTCTCTACAGCTGAAGAAGATACTACCCATGTCTTAACTACCTCTTTTAATCTCCAAGGTTGGATGTTTTGTTTTGTTTTTGAAAGGGCACCATGCTAATACACCTTTACCCAGTTTGTCTGCCACCATGTCCAAGTTGTACTGTAAAATGTCGGAGTGAGTACCTTGGTTAATTGAAAAAAAACCCTCATGTCAAAAGCTCAACATTGTTCTATTCATGCTAGCTAGACTGAAGTGGTTCTGAGCATGTATAAATGGACATCATTTGGTATTGGGAGTACTCTGTGTTCAGAGAGTTTACTCTTGTATTGGAGTTAGTTTTAGGGTAAATAGGAATTATTTCCGATTAAAAGAAAGCAAATACAGCTACAACAAACCAATTTACAATCGGCAGTTTTACTCTACTAAGCCATACTTTAAGGATCAACAATTTTTCCTGAATTTAGTTCTATGCCTTTTTCACTCTAGTCAGAGACATATCAAATAAAATTAATATCATTACCATATTGCAAATTTTACCCTCTCTATTCCATCACATTATGAGCATGTGTTGTGGATAACCATATGAAACAGTACACACAGCATTACTGTGACAACTGCTAGAAATGTCCAATCACTTTTCTACTTTATTTATTTTAATATTTAGAAAATAAGAAATAGATTCAAATACGCCTCACAAGAAATTAACTAGCATTTCATAGTTGAGAACAGGATTTTGGATCATTAATTGACAGGCTCTGTAAGCAGTCATTGATTTGTTTCCTGCTATTGTATTAAAATTGAAAGTCTTTGAGTTGTTATTTGCTGTGTACTTTATTGCTACAACTCAAGGAATGAGGTGGTATATGACCAGTTTGTCCTCTATATAGCCTCATCAAGAAAACTATTAGAAATATTTTATTTTTAGTCTTAGAAAAAAGGTGAACACAATCACTGGCTCTCACTCTGAGTTTTTTAATTTGATATGATATATAAGCCAGTATCTATTTCTTTATCAATATATTACAATTCTTTATGACTATATTACATTTTTTTCCATTTCATTGTCATTCCATGGAACAAGAAATCAGGAGTACTGAAAGGCATTGTCAAGTGTAATCCTATGCTTATTGGGCTGGGAAAGAAATCTGGAGAATAAACGAGTAAAGTTGAATAAAATGGTCTCTGGATTTGAACTTCTCACTGCTATTAGTAGTACTGGTTATTCAGTTGCACACATCCTTGTTGCTGGTGAGAAGGCTTACTCTATTGTATGAGAAGAAACCATGAGACAGTCATAAGTGGGCAGCTTTTTCCTTCTTTGTTTTATAAATAGGATGATGGAAAACTTGTTACTATGTTTATATAAGCAAGCCAAAGTAGAGGAAGGAGGAGTATAGTTATAAAGGCTTCAAAAAGCCCTGTAGCAAAGTAGGCAGAAGCAATTTGTGAATTTAGTTCAGGTTTGCACCTGATTGATTTGTGGAGGAAATTCACTGTCCGGCTGAATCTCTGAGTGATGTGGAAAAATAACCATTTTGTCAGGAAGGGAAACATCTCTCAAGAAATCTTGATAAATATCTTGCTACTCCATTTCCTACAGCTGGATGAAAACTGAAAGTTTAGGCCAAGTCATTGCTTGGTTTTCCTCATAATATGCCTTTAGGCCTAATCTTAAGTCTTGTCTATTCCTATTCTTAAACCTAATCTCCTGTGAAGGTAAGGGGAAACTCTATATGAACTAGAGCTTTTTTTTTTTTTGCATTCTGTGAAGTAGTGTTCAGCAGGAGAGTGAAGATATTTAAGATTCACCATTCAGATGATGACAGCGAAAGTTGCTAAAGCTCATTGAATTCATGCCTTACAAAACAAATTAAACTTATTCTAGAATCACCTTGCCACCAATAAATCTTTATTTTTGTTTTGTTTTCAAAGTGTATTTTGCTATGTTCTCAAAGTACCTAACAATTTCTAAAGTATTTAACTTTCAGGGATCTGTGAACTAAAAGGGTGCTATTAGCCTAGTTTTAGAGATAGGAACTCAAGTATAATGAGTCTATGATTGAATTCACCTTGCATGTCTGTGCTATAACAGTACCCTTAACTGAGTTGCCAAGTTTCGTGCAGTCATCACAGCCATTGAATAATTTTTTTCCGATGTCAAGAGTAGAACATCCAGAATATCATCACTATTTCTTCATCTGAAAACTATCATAAAGTCTGAATTTCTACTGTTAATCAATATAATTTAATTTTAAGAACTGAATATCAAGTAAGAACATAATTTTCTGTAGGGAACATAACAGATAAGAGAGAAGGTATACAATATTTTATAGAATTTTTTTTAAGTATGTTTTTGGTTTTGTTTTTTGTCTATGTACCTTATGGTAGGAATATTGTCTGACCTGGATGAGCTGAGCTGATGAAAAACAGAAGATAGGAGTTGTTTTCTACATATCCAATGGTAAGAAATAAAGTGCACTCAGTGGTATATATCGTAACAGAAAGTACAAATCTGCATTTCCATTCTAACAGGGCACTCTTCCAAGCCCAGTGAGCTGATGCATGTACAATACATGTTTACATCACCATGTGGCATATAATAAATAATTAGTTCTTGTTTGTGCTTTCAAAGAGTAAAGAGACTGAATCAGAAATATCAGGTTCTGTTTATCAAACGATAAAAGAAAGCACATTTTACTGAACTACCTTTCCTTTAGAGTACAATCCCTTACATCTGCTGTTTTCTTCAGATACACGTGTGATGTGAGAAGTAGCAGAATATTCTCTCTTTCAGGATGACTCTCTTTATTGGCATGGAACAATATGCATGGCAGAAAACAATAGAAATGGTTTGTGTGTAGGCAGCTCATGCAACTGACATTGCATAATGCACACTCAGTTGAAGCTGAATATTCACTTATATTGAGAAATACTGTTTATTTTTCAGTAAAATGGGATGAAATTACTGTGCTGGTGGACAAACTCTATGGTGTCACATCAGTCATTCTTAATCTTGCCAAATAGATTCATTAATTTCAGGAAAAGACATCACTAACATATAATAACTGTGAAAGTAGAGCTCAAATAATTTGACAGGACTTTGTCCATAATACTTCCATTAAGCTACACGTGTTTGCAGGACATTCATTCTGCTGTTAGATTAAATAGAAGCTATAGTAAAAAACTAGTCTTTTAAAAAGTGAGTGTTATTGTCTTTTACTTTTTGTAGACCTGTTCATGGGCAGTTACTAACACAAGTTATCCTGCTGAATCTAATTACAATTTAATTATTGTTGATTGGTATGGGCGGATAGAAAAGAAACTGGTCTTTTGTCTTGTGAAGCCTTATATGAGTTGATATTAGAGTTGTATTGGATACTGGTGAAAATTCTTTTAGCAAAGATTTTCCTTTGGCCAAAAATGAAAGATACAAAGTGAGACAATTTCACACATCCTGGGAAATTACCCACGACTTTTGTAAATTGTATTTATTTGCAAAAAAATCATTATGCTTATTTCTGTAAGAAAAAATTAATACACTGAGAGAGTCTGTGGCTTAAACTAATGCAGTAAGTCACAGTTATGTGATATCTAGAAGAGAAAAGTTATTATGGTACTTAAATTCGTAGGCTGGGCTCTAGTTTTTGCTGTATCCTTTATTACTAATTTCTGACATTGTCAGCTATACTGGCAATTAGATACATTGAAACTGGTACCATTTCTGATGAATCAGGAATATTTAAATCTTGTTTCTAAAGTGAAGACTTCAGAAAGCTTCCCTCTTTTAATTAAAATCCTGCTTTTAATACTTCCCATCCCACAGTCTTGGCAGAATACATTCGTATACTACCGGGCAGGCTCACAGAAAACTGTGGCTGTCATTGCCATAATACCCTTCTGGAAATTGAACGGCCTTATAGTCTTTAAAGGGCATGAAATCTGCAGAACCCTACTTCCTAAAACCATGTTGAATATAGTGCAAGTTCATCTCAGACCCTGAGCTTCTGAACAACCATAGCCATACTTAGTTCCTCTTAGGCAAGTGAGAAGCTGGGATGGGACACAGCCAGGATAGCATACCGAAACGAGCCAACCAGGTATTCCATACCATTGACGTCATGTCCAGTATATAAACTGTGGGGCTGGCTGGGCAAGGGAAGATCAGCTCAGAACGGTGCAGGGCATCAGTACTGGGTGGTGGGCAATTGCATTGTTCATCACTCACTTTGTATTTTACTTGCTTAGTATTATAGTTGTTTTCATTATTTTCTTCTCTCCTTGTGTTATCCTGTTAAACTGTCCTTACTCCAGCCCACAAGGTCTACCCTTTTTTTTTCTTCTGATTCTTCTCTCCATCCTAGCATTGGCAGTTGTGGAGGGGGGTTGGATAGGTGAGCAAGCGGCCACGTGTTTTTTTGTTGCCAGTTGGTCTCAAACCAGGACATAAGAAATGTTCTCCAGCCAGTGATTATCTCCTTTCTTTGTTCTCCATCTATGTAAGAAATAGACAATGCTTTACAAAGTTAAAATTACCCTTCTTTCTCATATAGTTTCAGTTGTATTGTTATTTTTATGTGGAAATTAAAGTGTTAAAGTATGCACAAAAACTCACTCTCACAGAGGCTAACTACATTCATAGATTTTTTAAACGGTTTTCAGGTTCCTCTGTTATTTATCAACAGCATCCTGAAAAAGAGTTCTTATTTCAAGCTTGTTTAGGTACACAGTATAATGCATACTTATATTTCATAAAGAACATTTTCCACTCTTGGCAACAGTATTAAGTAAATTACTGAAAGCTCTGTAGAGTAAAGCATTTCAATTTTGCAAAGGGTTTTGAATTTTCTACATTTGGCTTCATGTCAGGTGAGATCAAACCAGAAAGTTTTAAATGGTCTGAAAAGGAAAATTCTGAAAAACATCTTACATTGTTAGAAGCTATTATTTTATTTTATTTTATTTTATTTATTTTATTTATTTTATTTTATTATTTTTATTTTATTTAATTTAGTTTTATTTTATTTTATTTTCTCGAAAATAAAATAGTTCCATTATAGCTATTTTTTTATCTTTATATGTACCAAAATAGGACTTTTTTTTTTTAAAAAAAGATCAACTCATTAACTTCAATATTTCATTCTAAAAGCAGTGAAAAAAGATGTCAAGGCCCTTATCAGAAGTTTTCTGTCAATTCTGCTTTAAACTGAGTATAAATGTATGCCTTATTTTTAATGTAACTCTTTTTCCCCTTGATCTGTTACGATTTTTTTCTGGCAAAATAAGAGGTCATCTGTTACTAGAATTTTTTACTTTAATAATTGTGAAACTTCAGTTGAATAAATTAAAGGTATTCAAGTTTTTCTTTTTTTACTAAAATTATTTTCCATACAACCTCATGTTTTTGTTTATCAATCTATGTTTACTTAAAAAACCACACAAAACCCTGAAGAAACCACCCATAGCTTTAATAAAGCAGAGATCTCCTTTTCCAGTTTAATCTCTTGAGTTAATGGTATCTGAATCTGCTAATATATGGAAAAAATCGGAAATTTATTTTTTATCTTTTTTGTGTACACTGAAAGATCAAAGTGCATTTCCTTACAGTTTTTTCTGTCTCAGTTAAAACACTTTCTTACTCCTTCTTTTCTTTGGTGTTGCATTGAACATTTGCTAGCTCGCTATTTTGCTTTTGTCACATATTCCTCCCATCTTAACAGAATATTAAGTAAGTACTTACACTAACACCTTTTTAGAATTATGTCTTTTAAGTACGTAATAAACAAGAGAAAATCCAAGAGCACTTTATTGTTTTGTATATAAATATTACATATTCTCCAACAACCCTGATATTTGCTGGAAAAACAACACAGCCAGGAATGTACAGTCCAGGAGGTTCCTGCAGAGCATTGGTGATAACATTTTAACGCAGGTGGTGGAGGAGCTGACGAGGAGAGGAGCGATCCTGGACCTGATACTAACAAACAGAGAAGGACTGGTTGGAGATGTGAAGGTTGGGGGCAGCCTTGGCTGCAGTGACCATGAGATGGTGGAGTTCAGCATCCAGCGTGGAAGAAGCAAGGCTACAAGTAGGATTAGAACCATGGACTTCAAGAAAGCTATCTTTGCCTTCTTCAAAGACCTACTGGGAGGAATCCGTTGGGTTAGGGCTCTAGAAGGCAGGGGGGCCCGAGAGAGCTCGTTAATATTCAAGAACTGCTTCCTCCAAGCTCAGGATCAATGCA
>VZSC01019068.1:3164-20200 GCA_013398225.1 Steatornis caripensis | reverse complement strand
ACATATTCGGGCATGGATCAATGGCATGCAGGCCTTCCCCATACTTGCCCAGAATTGTCATTCCGATAACGACTATCAGCCAGTGGATGCGTCCGCATCCCTTTTAACGGCTTCCTTCCATGGCTTTACCCATCGACTCGGAATCCACTTAGGCCCTTCCTCTGTTAAAACACAAGCATATCGTCTCCCAGTCATTTTTACTTCTGCAGAACCCTTCCATTGTCCTGATTTTGGATCACGGTATTGTACTTTTAACTATAGAACTAAACTGCAATTGCGACTGTAAGGAGGAGCTATGCACCATGATAGGTGCAATAGTTCGTCCCTCAGTCAAGCGCAACTGACTAAGCACATAAAGTGTTTTTGCAATTCTTTCTGCCGGCATACCCTCTCCCCCTTTTTGTTT
The DNA here is from genome assembly GCA_013398225.1 of Steatornis caripensis. NCBI lineage: Eukaryota > Metazoa > Chordata > Aves > Caprimulgiformes > Steatornithidae > Steatornis > Steatornis caripensis. Next base: position 19,794 of record VZSC01019068.1, on the reverse strand, counting down.
TTGCAAAAGCGCTTTAGGTGTGGCATGCGCGCGCTGAACTATTGCTTGTCTGGTGGGAGAATGCGGTATACCTGTTTTGTGGTGAATTCCCCATTTCTGACAAAATTGCCACGGCCATATAAGCCGCTTTCTCCTGTTCTAGGAGGCGTTCGGCTGCCTCCAGCATTTGACCCACCGTGGAGCCTGTCAGCAATACACTAAGGGCCTTTTTTGTCCTGTCGCTTGCATTTTCAAAAGCCAGTAAGTCAAGAAATTTCACTTTCATAATCTCGTCAAGATCTGGATTAGCTTCAATTGCCATATGCAAACGGTTTATAAACTGACCAAATGACTCAGTTCGTCCTTGCTTCACTGACGTGAAAGCAGGCCCGGATTTTTCATCGTGCACCATCGAAAGTGCCTTAAAAGCCAAATCCTGTCCCAGCTGCAATACTTCTGTGGCAAAACTGAACCTGCCAATCTGACCGTGCGAAAAGGCCGGCTACCATTAGCATTTGTGCCTGCACCCCATACAGCGGATCCCCCTGCTGCTTGGGGGAGGCAGCTGCCGACTCGCACGCTGTTTGCCATTTTTGGAAGAATTGCAACTGCTGGGATGGGGGTAACAAAGTATTAATCAGCATACGAATATCATAGGGTGTTAACAGATGTGCCGTAAAATAAGTTGCAAAATTGACATAGTATAGGATGGTTTTAACCCATATTGTGACATGGACATTTTCGCTTCCTTTATCACTTTCCGATCAATTGATTCCCATAATCTCTCTCCCTGTCCTCTTATCACTACAGGGAACGCAGCCAGTCCCAACAAATGTAATTCTCCCTCTATCAGCGCGTCCTTAAATAAACCTTTCCACCAACGCGACTGATCCCTGGGACCTCCGCCTGTCCCGAAACTTCCCCCCGGCCAACTCCCCCCCGCCGTTACCACAGCCGGCGGCGGCGGTGGGGACGTCAAGTTCCCCGCCGCGGCCGTAGCTCCCAGCCCCCTGCAAAAACAAATTCTGGACAGGACTGTTAGACACTACTGTAACTACAGTGTCCAGAGAGGTCTTGAGCACCTCCAGCTTCTTCACTAGCTCCTTTAACTGGGCGTGCCCCAGTCCTGTCGACGATGTCGCTGTCTTCTGGGTTGGGGAGGGCAGCGAGGAGTTCCAGCTTGGGGTGGGCGGCGTGGAGGACGGCAGCGGGGGATACAACCCCTCCCACTTCGGGAAAAGCGGCTGCGGTGTGTTCTCCCCGGAGCTCAGTGGGGGGGAAACTCCTGCGGATCTTCCGGCGTCACCTCCTTCACTTCCTTCGGTGCAGGCTGCTCATTTTCCAGCACTGTCCCTCCATAAGCAGGCAATCGCTGGCTTCTTACCCACATTAAGCTCCCTGCACTTCGGGCAGAAGCCACTGATGGAATCATTAGTTCAGTAAACAACATTGTCATGGCGGATCCCAGAGCTTCCGAAACAGGCTCTTCCCTGCTCGGGGTAAATGCGGCAAAAGCGGCAGCCGCTGCATCTCTGTCCACCTTCATATCCTTTAAAGCTTCGTTAATCATCCTCCACACAGTGGAAAACTCGCTCGCTTCCCTGGATCCCTCACTAACATCTTCCCACAGTGCAGCCCCTATTTTTGCCCATGTCTCCAGGTCAAGGGTGACAGACACTGAGGGAATTAAGCCCTTTTCTCTGGTCCATACCAGCAGGGTCTTCAGGGTAGCCGACTCATAACTTAGTCCTCTCACAGAGAGTGTAAGTTGGGGGAATTTTAACACCGCCTCTTCTTCCCTTGAAAGAGAGGACCCCATTTCCTCCTACCTCAGCCGCTCACCTGATCAGGGTGAGTTTCCTTTTATTCACGTCCAGATGTCCTCCCGAGTGCTGGGGCAGCACTCTCTACGGCTGGCCTCCGCACCCTCGCCCCCCAGCACGATTCTTGCTTCCGCGATTGCCAATCTGAGGGTCCCTGTCCAGGCGCCACCTGTTGCAAGCGGGTTCCCGGACATGCTACACGATCAATGTGATCAAGCAAATGCCAAATTTATTCCCGAATAGCTCGGCTTATATACATCGTTCCACCCAATTGCACAAGCTCATTTCACTACAAACAGCTGTGCATACATGTGTCTCTTCTTTGGTTGCTTTTACATCTGACTTAGAGCCACATGGCCTCTAAGTCAATCAGGTCTGGATTGCTCACAACATGTCTGTTGTCTTCCCACGCTTCCTGTTGTCCTTAACCTCTCTTGCCAGATTTAATTCCAGTCGGGCCTTAGCCTTCCATGTTGCATCCCTGCATGTTCTGACAACAGTCCTATATTCCTCCCAAGTAGCTAGTCCTTTTTTCCACATCGTGTAAACTTCCTTCTTCCCTTTGAGGTTTTTTACAACCTCCTTGTTCATCCATGGAGGTCTCCTGCCTCCTTTGCTCGACTTCTTCCTCATCGGGATGCATTGATCCTGAGCTTGGAGGAAGCGGTTCTTGAATATTAACGAGCTCTCTCGGGCCCCCCTGCCTTCTAGAGCCCTAACCCAAGGGATTCATCCAAGTAAAAAGGTTTGGTTTTGTTTTTTTTAAAAATCTCTGTATAGCTACATAGTGTCAATTTAAAACCCACAGAATACAGTTCTAGTGTTAGCTTGAAATATGTGTAAGTGAACCTGAAATTTAATAGATCACAGTAAGTGTTGTAAAAGGAAAGTAACATTCTGAAATTGCTAAATGTTTGGAAGAATTAGAGCTATCGTATTCTTTTTAATCAACCATTTGAGAATATCACAATTAGGAAACTTCATTAAAGGTGTACATTTTCTGTAATGATGATAGTGTATTACACTTGCAAGTTCAGTAAAGTTACCTCTCCAGAGCAGAAAACTTAGTGTGTACCATGTCATTGCTGTTGTCTTGACAAAACCACTGCATTCACTAACCACTTTGAAATCTCTCAAAAGTGCAACGGTGTTTCATAAATAATAAAAAAGTGTCCTATGGGCAATCCTGAGATAGATGGGAAGCCCTCAACAGCAGTCTAGCACTGAGAATTGTAATGCTTACAGTAAGATTACAAAAGTGAAAGACTCCATTATTCATGCTTACCCAGCAAACACTAACAAAACATTTTGATTTTGGTGACTTTTCATATGTGCTGCAACGTCTGTAATTTGTCAAAATAATACCAAGTTACAAAAAACAGAAAATGAAGATTTTCTGCATGAGAGCTCTGAAGAGTAGCACAGGATTTTTCCTAAACTTTTCTGGACATAAAACTCCAACTGTTGGATGCTGAATATGACTTCAAATTAAAGAATTGTAATATTGAGAAATCTACTTATAGACTATAATCATATCAAGTTCTTTTAGACTATAATCATATCAAATTCTTTTATTCCAGTAACAGTAAGAGAGACAGGAATTGAAAAATCTGTAACAATCAATAAATCATCATTAATAATGCATGTTATGGTGCATATTGCAATGTGCTTGGGTTTTTTTCCCAGATAAATCAGATTAAGCAAGATGAGTTAACAGTTGTATACAAGTAATCTTTCCATATATCTTTGAAAGAATAATAAATCAGAAACCAAAGGGAAAGAAGTATGTCATATGTGTTGAGAAAAGTTTTGTAATAACAAAAAGGGAGTTATTAAGGCCAGGTTAAATCTTTTTTTAGAAAAGTGTTTTCCTGTTTTCAGTGGTTCTTCAATCACATGTCCTGATTTGGGCTAGGACAGAACCAATTTTCTTTTAGTAACTTTACTTTTTAGTTAAATCTCTTCTGAGAAGCTGAACTCTCTGAAATTAACTGCATCTTTTTCCAGACAGTGTCTGCTTCTAGCAGTGATAAGGCTCGGTGTTTACAGTTAGTGCTGGAACTTCAGTGGGAATGGTATGCAGAGAGGCTCTTGCTTATAGTTATCCTTATGGAGAACAAGGTTGATACTTGCTTCTGCTAACTTTCTTATGCGCCAGAAATGACAGAGCAGAAAAGGCATCACACCTGCGACAGTGCAGTGGGGAGGAGCAGGTCAGACAGGTGACCCAAAACTGACCAAAGGGAGTATTCCATCCCATACACGTCATACTCAGTATAAAGCTGAGGGATAATAAGGGTCAGGCGCTGTTCTATGGCCAATGTCCAAGGAGGACTCAGTCTGATTCTTCTGCCTTCAATCTCGAACCGTGCATTCCTGAATCCAGTTCCTGCCTGGTTCTGAGACCAGTCCAGGACTTTTCTGGGGTGTTCCCTGCAGCATCCAGGTGACGTAATTGTCATCAGGGGAGTGGAACTTGATATTGGGCTTGTATATGTTTGTATATATTTCATTATTATTTTTTCTATTACTATTATACATTATTATTGTAGTTAGATTAAAGCTGTTTTACCTTTTCCAATGCATAAGATTCTTTCCCTTCTTTGGGGAGAGTGGGGATTAACAAAGAGCATCTGACATCCATTTAATAGCCAGCCCAGCTTTAAACCATGACACACAGAAACATTAATTCTTATTATTCAATAAGTTAGGATTCAAGGGATCCAAGTAAGAGACTCAGAGCACATGCTGTTGGCCTCTTCACAGCTCCTTAAAACTAAGTGACACAGATGTCTTGAAAGCACTTGATCGCTTAGAAGGAGATGTTAGAGAAGTTCTGGTCAGAGATAAGGATAATCAGTAAATTGGATTAATCTTCAACTAGCACTCAAAAAATGGAAAGCCTCTTAATCAAATAGTACTAGAAATTATTATAAGCATCTACTGTAAGGATTAAGAGTCTATTAACTAACCTCACTGCATTAAAAGACTTAGTGGTAGAAAGTAGTATCAGACTATATCTTTAAGAACAGCACTAATGTATAGCACAACAGAACATTTTCATGTTCAAGCATAGACACATTGAGGGTTTTATAGATTATGCAAAACCAAAAAACATCTTCTGATCCCATATGTGTTGTTTATTCTGGTACTTTCTGAAAGAAGTAAAAACTACTAAATCAACTTCTCAAATGATGTGTGTGTATATATATATATATATATATATGATATAGTTTTACAATAAGATTTCAAAACAAACAAACAAAAAACCAGAACTCCTCAAACACCAATATTTCAAAAATCAGAAGAAAACTTTCTCTTTTTTGTTGTTCCAAAATGTCAGGAATCCATAAATCTATACCATGTTATCTCTGTAGCAGAGNTATATATATATATATATATATATGATATAGTTTTACAATAAGATTTCAAAACAAACAAACAAAAAACCACAACTCCTCAAACACCAATATTTCAAAAATCAGAAGAAAACTTTCTCTTTTTTGTTGTTCCAAAATGTCAGGAATCCATAAATCTATACCATGTTATCTCTGTAGCAGAGTTTTGATACATTTTGTGATAAAAGTAATAGAAATTAATTATTGTTTTCAAAAGAAACAGAGGTTTTTCTATAGAAAAAATTTGTTTACAGAGAGCACGAGGTATAGTATTTTCACAATTTGAGCTAAGCACCATGACTTTTGGAACTAAGCATGGTGCAGAAAAAAATCCTAATGATAACTCTGAGAGCTATTTGGAGTCCTGCAGGACCAAATAATTTCTCATTTCTGAAACTACCTTGGACACTAAAGTTGCATTCTAGTTTCCCATTTTATACTTCCCATTTACATTACCTAAATTTTTCATCTGGATAAGCCTTACTGACAGAGAATCCTGATATAAAATTTGCAGTCACATATGATTGTCTTCCGATAAATTTATTTAAACTCAGATTTTCTCTTTCTTAGTTCTAGAACTACTTTGCTCCTCTCAGTGATGCAAAGTACAAAGAAGCAGCAAGCTATCTCCTTTAATCCCTTTGTCATTACTGCACCTTCTGTAAGAAGAAAAACCTGGTTCTCTGAAACTGAAGTGAGCAAAAGAGAGCGAATTTTTTCTTAACCATTCAGCAAGAGGAGCTGGATGAATAATGGAGTCCAACAATGACCATTTATTTTCTGTGGGTTACTGAGGATGTCCAGGCTTGTGCTACTCTGTAAGCTTGACATGTTGACAAACCAGAATGTAACCTTCTAAGGTGTATCAGTATGTCATGCTTTATCTATAGATAAATCACTGAAGTTCAGATCTACCTTCCACAGAGCATGAAGGAAACTATCAAGGGCATAGTCATGAAGGCACTTCATTTGTAGAATTTTTTCTGACTTCTACAGAATGCTGGAAAGCAAACTACATCATTCATGCTGTAACCTCTCTTATTGTCTCCTTTACAGCTCTTTTACCAACAAATTGGAAGAATTGTGTGCAAACTGCACACAATGTAAACAAATTCACATGGAAAGAAAGATCTTGTGCAAAGGAATAAATTCAAACTTAAACATACAAAATGCTTTTAATGTGAGAAACTGAAAATAAATGATCTTTCTTTACTTCAACCTACAATACAAAAAGCAAAAATTTCCAACTGGAAGTGTCTTGAGGGAGTAAGGTTCAGGTGAGTAGATGTGCCTATACATTTCATTTATGCCATAGCATATTATTTCAGAGACCTCATGGTTGCACTTTCTTGGATCTAATTATGTAAATGGAAATGTTCCAAAGCATAGACATCTCTGAAGAAACTAGATTGCCTAGAACAACACTTAGTGGGGAATCCACACCACCACCACCCCTCACCCCCCCAAAAAATAAACCAAGAAAAAAACAGAACAGATAAAGTATAGCTGAGAGAGGACTTCCATGGTCCTAATTACCCTTAGCATTGAATTGTTGTGTGGAAGAAGACAGCTGTAAGTTGCTGATTTTCTTCTCTGTAATGGACAGTGAATATTCACAATTCACAGTTAATACATACATAGTCCATCTGGCACAGAAACACAGTGGTTCACTTTCTCTGTGCCATACTGTAACACTAAGAAAGACATTGCTTTTGTTTTTTTCATTTAAAATGAAATACTCTTTTTCAGGAAAAAGAGCTTAGCTCAAAATAAGACTAATGAAAATCAAATCCAGAATGTTTGGCTATGGATCATGGGAATAAAAGGCAGGAGATTTTTTGTTTAGGTTTTTCTCTTGAATAGGAAAATCTATGACAATTAAAAAGACTTAAGCACGTTACTGATGTCCCACAAAGCTGCTGTACTAAATTTAAAAAAATATCACTATATCTGACATAATATTGATCCTGAATTAGTTCATGAATTAGTTCCTGGAGGCTTCATAAAATTTTCATAAAGTTTTTATAAACTTCATAAAGGTTTGTTAACTTATGCCATCACAGTAGATGTTATGAATTAATTTCCTAGAGAGTTCGTGTTTCAGTTCGCTTCTCTTACTTTTTCTTTAAGTTTGTTTTTCTCCTCCCAGTCCCATCTGTTGATCACATTGTGGCATCACCCTAACAAAAATATTTATTCACAGAGTTTCACCTCATTGTCAGCTGGGATTTCATTTACACTGAAACACTTATATCTGTGAAACAAATCATGGAGAATTTTACAATGCCAATTTAAGCTTCAGAAAAGAGCATCACTCACCAAAGACACAGCTCTTGATCTTTCATCTTTGTTCTTGGGATATCATACTGAAAGTTACTTTTGCAAACCTAAAGTAATTATACTATGAAAGAAAGAGGTAAGTGGATGAATATATAAATTCATGGAGGCATGATGTTATACCATATTAGTATTAGATTGTCAATCTAAATTAGGGCACCTGAGATTAAAATCAGGTGATTTTGCTTGCACTTTTTTACCACATTAGATATGGCAGATACAAGATTATTAGCATGCAGAACTGATTCTATTCTCTCAAAATATCCCTGAAGAAGATAAAAAGGCCATATTTAAATAACACAAAAGAGCAGAAAAGACACTGTGTCTTTTGCTAACGATGTGAAAAAAGTACTTGTAATTTCTATGATGATGATGACAACATATTAATTTAGATTTTTAGGCCTTTTTTTAACCCAGAATAATGCAAACAAGTAGTGTTTCCTATAAAGCTAAACATATTTATACTCACAAGAGTATTTTTAGAATAAGAGTTGAGCATTTAGTACCCATGAACTTGGTTGTATGTAAATCGAATCATGTACATGGTGAACAGAGAAACAGAAAGATAAACTGGTAAAAAAAGTATAATTGATTTCCCATTCATTCATAAATTTTGTGGTTTGATTCACCAGCCCAATTAGTCATTCATAGGTAAATTAGTCAATCTGTCCACTGACAAGCTGAGAGGGACATTCATAGCCCTATCATTCAGTTACTTATTGATATGGGATGCTTTTCAACTAAAAAATATTTAGTGTACTTTTGCGCGACTTCCCCTCCATTTTAATAGAAGTAGATTTAAAAAACAACCTTCCCTGTGTAACATACCACAAAAACCAGGAGCAGTTGTAGTAATAATAAGACAAGATAAAGTGTAAATATATGATATTGTTACTGCTATGAGATCTCACACAACTTCTAGTGTAACATATACTAAGCCTTTGAGATTCAGTCTCAAAATTTGAGTTTGGAAAAACAGCTGAATTAGGAAGAGAAGAAACTTCTGCACCTTTTAAAAGCTACTTCAGTCACTGGAATAGCATTTTTCACAACTTAGATGGGTTTGGAAGCCTTCTGATTAAATAAGATTTCCTGAACAATGTTCTGTCCATCTCTTCCGTTTATGTGTGCTCATACATCCCTAACTCCACAGTCTCATTTTCCCATCTTTCCTTCTAAAGCTTGCAAGCTCACTCTACATCAAAATATTACTATATGATCATTGAAAGAATGAAAAATTTCAGCTTTTAATTATCAGGCTTGATATCTGTCTTCTGAAAATTAATTAACTGAACTATTATATAATAATTAAATAAATGAATGCTTATATAGCTACATTCATCTGAGGATTGTCCTGAAAAGTATTTGTTTATTAATATGACATCATGAAATAAGATCAAGGAGATTGTCATTAGAATTAGGGAAGTTATTAGCCAGATTATGACAGCAGAGCACATCTTCTGGAGATTACAGGTCAGCTGCAAAAAATACATTATATCATTGCATGAAAAGAAAGAAAGTTTGGATTTAATTAATATTTTCTGAACTTAAATGGTTAAAACTTCCAGTCAGGAGCAAAAATCCAGGCAGCTTTTCTTAGAGGAAAAAGACCTCAAGGCTAAGTTGTTTATATTCTAATGTAGACAAGATATGAGTAGTGAATGTAGAAAAAGAGTAGTAAGGAATGGCAGTATTATAGATGCACAAATTGCCTTAATAGAAAATACAGAAAATAGGTTGGCAAGTTAAGACATTGCCTAGTAGGAAAGTTTGATTTATGAAAAGGCTTAATTGCCATGTAAGAATAATGTTTAATGAAAGAAAAGGACACCTGATCTTGCAATGTCACTGAAGTTATTATTTTTATTTTACAGAGGGAAAGTGTACATAGCTATAAAGATTGTTGCTTTTATTCTGTGATTAAAAAGGAGGCTACTGAAGTTTTTGAAGAGCTCTCTCCTAGGAAAAAAAAAAGCATATAGGGAGGAGAGTATTGAGGATTCGTCTAGGAATACCTCTGCTAACTGTTAAAAGTGAGGCTGTTTAGTGAGAATAAGAAAAATCAGGACAAAGCCACTGACAGTTATAAGGTCATAGTGTTTGTATTAGCATGGTAACTATTTATGTATGTTCGTTAATTATCAGTAATGCCATACAAAAGAGAAAATACACATTTTCAGAATAAAATTACCTTCAATGTATGATACTCACATATTTGATGAACTTAGTGCTCATCTCTTTCTTTGCAGATGTTGAATAGGCAGTCACAGTTATGATTTTACAAATGCTGTGTAATAACTTCAAAAGTACACTTAGAAAAATTTAGACTTGTTGGGTAAAATTATCTTTAAAATGGCAAAGAAACAGCCATGATGGTCAGATCTCTCTATCAAAACTTTTAGAGAAAAACTTAGCCTCGTAAGTAATTCAATTCTAGAGTAAAAATGTAAAAAATACCTTGGTTAGCTTAACAGAATATTGTTTTCTATCTAGTGCTTAACATGATGTCACAATTTAAGTCTGTGCTGGCTCCTCCCTGCAGGAGGGTCACAGGTGTGACCCCTTTTCTGCCCTTTCATTTCTGGCACATAAGAAAGTTAGCAGAACTAAGCAGTGACCTTGGTTTCCATACCATTCCTCCAACAATAACTACAAATATCAAGTGTTGTCACTTCTAGAATCAGACAGTGTCTGAAAAACATACTGTTAATTTCAGAGACTTAGAAGAGACTTAATTGAAAAGTAAAAGTACTAAAAAGAGAATTGTTTCTGTCCTAGCTCAAACCAGGACCCACGACTATATTCAGTCTTGGCATATGGTTTTCGGACACATCTTTGCTCTACTCTTGCAAAATTCAGCCTGTCCGGAATAGATGCAATAGCCTCTCATTCTCGAAAGAAGAAATACATCAGACTTCAATGTGAAACACCTCAGAATTATTATCCAACCACCACCCCCTGTGCTTCTCCTGGTTCATTATTATAATGTTCAGAATCTACAGCCCTAAAATACTTACCAAGTAAAAGTGGCTGTGGCTCTCTGATTGTTCCTGTATTGATGTTAATACAGGGAGCTGAGTGACATATATGCAAAACATATAGCAATATAGGCCACTGTATGTTTTTCTAGATTTGTGACCTCATGTTCATAAAATGACTGGTGTATTTCCATTTCAACAGATTTCATTCAAAAAATACAAAGGGAAAAACGATAGCATGGAGTTCATTTACAGTCTTATACAATAATTAACCAAACTAATCTATCAAATGTCTTGTTATCCTAGTATGAATGAATATTTATCTGAAAGCCAGTGTTCATAATGTTACTAAGTTATAATTGTATTTTACTTCTTGTTACTATATCATCTTACTCAAGAATAAAAAGTTAAAATTTTTCTTAATTATTTTAAATTAAATATTATTAATATGGCCCCATTAATATTTCTTGATATAAATGAGAAAGATAACTTTCTACTTGAGCTCTTAATCTGGCAAATATTTACTTTATGGGTAATTTGAAATCAGTGGGGCTTCTTATATGAATAAAGCTGCTTTATGCACAGAAATTTCTAGGATCAGAGTCGTACTACAAAAGCACAGTCCGTGAATTCTTTACAGATATGGACTGGAACACAGATAAAGTTCCATCGTTGGAACACATACATTAATTAATTTTTTCTTTTTTTTTTTACATATATTTTTATCTCATTACAAATATCTGTTTATAGGAAAGGTTGTAATTACTTTGAGTGAAGTATTCTTGTTCTTGCTCAGAAATAGTGTAACTGTGGAGAATATGAAAGGTTGATTTCTTTTTTGTTCAAAAGTCAAAACGATATCTCAGAAGACTTACAATGTCTTAGATTGAAATCCTCTGTAAATGAATATAAAAAAAAATTCAAACATACATTCCTATTTTTCTGCATAAAAAGATCCCTTTATTAGTTGATCAACCCAAACCTTATACCTCAGATTAGATTTATATCTCAGAAGATCAGCAGATCTTAATACTCCAAAGATAATATGAATGAGTCATATCAGAAAATCATAAATATATACTCATTTCAAAAAAGTGAAAATCATTAAAGCTGATACTTTGGTGAGGCATGACCTCATATACACAGTGGCAGAATGAACAGTGTGGCAGAATACTTCATAGAACAGCTTTACCTCAAATGCATGGAGAATTGTTACCACTCTGCTAGTCCATGAATTCTTGCCTTTTGCAACTTTAATGGGAAGGGGACAATCTGTTCTAGACATACTGACATTCATTTTTCTCTATTATGTCATTTTAGTCTCATTCAGATGAGGAACTTACATAATTCAGGAGCAATCATAGCTCACTTTATAAAACATGCTTCACACAGTTTTACAATTGTTGTTTGATCAGGAAGGTAGGAGGACAGCGCAATCTAAAGAGAGAAAGGAATAAATCTTTGTAGAACATATTAGAACAAAAAGAGGAAAATGTCAGATAATATAAATTTGCACTTCCACCTGGCTAGCCGGGACCCAGAGTAGGCAAAACCATTGGAAAAATTTAAACCGCTGCTGCTATATTTGCTTTAATAGCAAGTTTTCTAACGTCAAACTACTCCAAGAACTGCTAAGTGCAGTACGAGCAGATAAGAATGTGAGCAGATAATGACAGGGAAAAAAGGAACAACAATGAAAACCAAAGGGCGTGTAACAAAGTAGGGAAATATAGGAGAAAATAAGAAAAAAAAATCAAAAGAGCATGGAATCCAATTTTAAAAAAGCATCTCTGAAAGCATGTCACTGAATGGATTTTAAGTTTCTAAGTAAATAACATAATTTTGAAAATTGGATGACTCTGAAGTCAGCTAGCCATAAACTTGTATCACAAATATATGCCATACATTTATAAAATCTAAAAAGACTTACAAACAAATTGACATTCCTAACTAGCAAAAATAATAATGCTACCTTTATTTAGAAGTCTTTAGCATAAGAATTCCTCTGTATTGACTGAAACCATGGTATTTAGGCTATAAATAAAACTACGTTAATGTAGCACACATAAGCTAATCTATATCTCAATAGGCATTTACCCATTTAAAAATCTAATTTACCTGTGCGCTTTACAGCTGCTACAGTTAACTGCTACTATCCCAAGTAACAGCTGTGCAAATTTCTCTGATGCATCTGCTGAACGGCACAGCAGCTAACTCTGAACTCAAGATTCAGCTCTGGTAACAGGGACACTTCTCATGCTCCTAATCTATGCAGTGTGACTGATTTGTAACAGTAATTTGGATCCCTGGAAGATAACATACTGTAGTACTCTTTGAATCTCCACAGCTCTTTTGTGTTCTTGGCACATGCTTTGTGCTAGAAACTCTGAGACTGTCTTCAAAAAGCAGAATAACATCTGTCTTTTTTTGTTGTCCATATCATTGATCATCCTAATATGATATTTGTTAGTCCATTTTATACTGATCTGTGATTTACTCATTTGTCGAAAAGCTATAAGAACAATGCAATTTTTAATCAGTTGGGACTCTAGCTTATCACTAGATGGACAGTCATATCTCAATGCCTGATTCACCCGAGTAACTTGTACTGCATTTTTTTATTTCATTATATAGTCAGAAAGTCATACCATGATTATATCTTTACTGTATATCACTGACATAATCTTTTTGCTTGTTTGATTGCTTTCTTCTAAAAGACTTTACACCAACCAAAATGACTCTAAGATAAAGGCAGTATTCTAAGTATTGAGTAAGGCAATATAGATGTGTGCATCTTTAACTCTAGTAAAATTGTTTATTCTGTCACAGTTTGCATACTTTCTCTGTAAAAACCATAGTGATAGAGTAATAAAAAGTGAAACATGACAGTGGCAAAAGAAAGCACTCACTTTTATATTGGTTGATGTTCCATTGGTAATAAAACAGCTGGGCACATCAGTAATTTTCTAATACGGGCACATTTGTGCAGCTAACAGTTCTCAACTCCTTAACTAAGTTAAATGATGCTCTTCTTACACTTATGATCTTTAATGTATGTGTGATGTTTGTTGATTGTTTTTAAAATCTATTGTTTAAATGAATTAGTAGGACAAGAAGCAGGATCATTTGAAGAAGATAATGTAATTTCATTAATAAATTATTTTTTTGTAATTCTTTATGAGACAGTTGAGGGAAACAGCAGCAAAGTAACATAAATTCATACATAATGCATTTGAATGAATGTTGCTGATGCATATAAAGATAAGAAGGCATTGCTCAGAAATAGATCACTGTCTGGAGGATGAAGATATATATCCACAGTGATTCAAGACTGTTGCTGGCCTGCTTTGAAAGTCACGTTTGTTCTCTTCCCTTCAGTATCTCTTGTTACTTGGACAAGCTTCAGTTGCCTAAGAAAAAGTCATTTGAGATTCCCTAGAGTATACCTCTCAGCTTCCAAAAGGGCATGGTTATGACAAGATCTGTGTGGAATCTGCTAATTCCATGCTGTTTCACATCGTCATGTCTTAATGGCATCTGTGTTAAGGCAATGGTGTTAAGCCTTAGTTTTCTCTGGGAAATCTGTGTACTGCTACAGCAATATCCATAATACATGACAAATGCCAGAACATTTTCAATTGTCATTTTGCAAGAGACAGCAAAAACCATAAGGACACACAAAGGTTTTTAGTAACTTAAATGTGGCTTGTTCTGATAAACATTTGTGCAAAGTGTCTTCTGTTAGCTGCTAATAACATCCCACAGTCTGAGAAACATGTCCAAAAGGTGCATTAAGCCTCCTCTTTGTACACAGAAAATAAGTAACTTCCAGAAATCAAACTTTTCTGCTCTAGTGGTTTAGCAGAAGAGAAGAAACTGGGGTTTTGCCCATACAAATTATTTTTTTGTCTTTTTCCCATGAAATAAAATCAGAAAAATTCTTTATCTAGACTATTTTTGAAGTCACACTTACTCAGTGTTTAGAAAGTAGGCTAACTTGCAAACTATATTTCTTTTTAAACAGACATTCTGCCATATGTGTCATTAGGTAGGACCTTATTATTCTAGTATTGCTCATTTTTACTTAAGGCAGGGTTTCACTCACAAGCTGTTGGTCCTTTTATCAAACACAAACTGTCACCATTCTCTAACTGTGTGTTTGGAACAACCTTCCCCAACCCCCCCCATTGATTCTCTTGTATCCAAAGCCATTGATGTCTTCATCCAAAGAATTTATCACAGAGGGAAACTATTGTATATCAATGCAGACATGCTTCTTTTTTCTTGCCAGATCAAGTAAGTGGCCTTTAAGGCTGGGAGAATCACAAAGTAAAGCTGAATAGTTCTACCAGCCTGAAGATTTGCAAGGTGATGCTTCTGGTCTGGGAAAAGACACTGAAATACATCTATTAATATTTTGTATATCATTAGGGTATTTTCAACTGTGGACATTTTAAAATTATTTTGAATGTACATATTACATTTTTGTCCAGCATTCTATATGCATCAGGCAACCTTGGGGGGGAAAAAAGGGGGAGGAGGGAGGCACTTCATGCTGGCAGTATACAAACACAGACTCAGTGATCCTTCCTAAAGCATTTATATGTTTTCTTTGAAAAAGAAGCTGTGCAAGACAATCAAATCAGAGTTGCAGATTCCTTTTCCATATCTCTGAGTCATGATCTTAAATAAATACGGAGTGAAAATAAAATCTTTCAATACTGAACCACTTGAAGATTGACTATTTCAGGGACAACCACAGTGCAGGTCTGTATGATACATGTCAAAATATTGTAAAGTTAGTTCAGCAGCTGACTTACTTGATTCCACAAAAGGTAATCATTGGCTTTTTTCCACTGCTCTGTCACTTGAGATTTGTCTATATAATCTACCTATATTACTTTCTAATGTTTCGAAGCATATGGATTTGATTCCTTTTTATGCAAATTAAGGTACACTTGCTTATTCATATCACTCTGCTACCCTATATATTACGTTTTACCTTGCTTGTTGATATACACTATTGTATCTTACCAGAACATCTGTCTAAAGTCCAATAGCTAGCATAATGTGAAACTTCAGTCCTCCTCTGTACCTAAGATAGGTGAATTTGTTTCTGTAGAGTGTCTTAGAAAGAGTAAAATTATTGGTCCAAATTTTTAAAATGGAAACTGGTAGGAGCTGCAATACTAGGCATTTTTAAACTAACATGTAGGAACAACCATTTGTTTCAACTCTTTTCTCCATTTAGTTATGAAATAAATTTTACTTATGTACTAATCGTTCAGGTCCACAAGATGCTGTACCAACAAAAGATTTTTGAGGAGTAGGTTAAATAAAAAGAAAGAACCTGTAAAAGAGTCCTCAGCTTATATTTTTGTTCCTGTTGATATTAACTCGGCATACTGAAGGATCTGCTGTCCTTTATATGTTGTAGTGACTTACACAGTGGATGGGCTGGCACAGCAGATATGATTGGTTTCTAATTTCTTTTAGTCTTGTATGTAAAAAGACATTCAAACTACAACAGAAACTTGCTTAGCTAACATTCATAAGGACACCATTCCTAGAATTCTTTCATCACACAGACTGGAGTTATATTAGGTACATTTTATTCCTTTTATGTTTATGAGATATGTAAGACCTGAGGTAGCATGATGCTGAATATAGTTTGTCAAGAGCTGAGTACACTGGATTCCGATAGACTTTAGTAGTTAAGTAGATAAACTAACGAAAGCCTCGTGAACTCAGGACCAAAGACCACACAACCGCATATCATGTGTTTTACTGTATACTTTTTCCAGTGCCAGTTTGTCCAAAAATTATTACTGACAATAATTGATTTTGCTGACATTTTTTTCTTTAGGTCCTGAACTTATAAAATTTGAAAGCCAAACATTAATTTGAAAAGCAAATGGATTATCAATCTGCATTTTTTTGTATTGTTGTTTAAGTTGCTGTCTCACAGAATTGGTAAATCTCCTCTAAGTATAATCATAGGTGCATGAAAGCATGAAGTGATTAGTGCCATGAATTTTTGATAAGACTAGCAGGGAATGAGGAAAAGAAACTGCTATGTTGAATGACAGAGAATACAGAGATGCTGACTGGGGGG
>VZSC01019067.1:912474-928011 GCA_013398225.1 Steatornis caripensis | reverse complement strand
AAATGGGAAAAGAAGCCTCACAAGACATGACTATAACACTGCAGTCACAATTGTCATTGTAATGTTCTGTGAAGGAAGAACTGTTGTCTCCATTCTGAATGGTTAATCTTCTGTTATGCCAACAACATGGTCATTCATGCCAGTCATGGTATAGCAAATAGAGGACTTAATGTGTAAAATGTGGCACCTTTTCACTATAACTTGCTACGATCAGTTATTTGTATATAAGTTATTTGTATATATTGTATATCTATGTTACCCCTTGATCCGTTTTGTTAAAAATATAATTGCTAAAATTATTGGGCAAATGTTAGANGGCACCTTTTCACTATAACTTGCTACGATCAGTTATTTGTATATTAGTTATTTGTATATATTGTATATCTATGTTACCCCTTGATCCGTTTTGTTAAAAATATAATTGCTAAAATTATTGGGCAAATGTTAGATTTTTTTCTTTATACCCTCCACTCGATTTCTCATCTCGCCTTTAACCAGAATGTCAAATTGAAGCTTCACACTGACATTTTCAATACCAGTGCTTCAAAATTCTTTGCTCTGTCTAGCATGTCAGGTCTTGTCTTTTCTTGCGTTCTACGATCCATTGTGTTTTGGTAATAATGTAGTTTTTGTAATGCCGAGGTCATCTCCCTCTCCTACTGCTGCAAGATGCCAATTAGGCAATTTAAAAATATGCTTTTCACTGGTTTCCTGTGTCTTGCCTTCTGTGCTTTTTTGGTCTGCCCTACTGAAAAGAACAGACTTCTGTATAAATGCAGAGTCCTTACTAAAAGGGAACCTAGAATGTGGGCAATACAGTTTTTCATCAAGTTGCTTATTAAATTTATCAGTCCTTAATACACTGAAAGAAATTCCAGTAATCCTCTTTGTATCTGCACCTTATTGCAAGAATTTCACTACNTTCTGTGCTTTTTTGGTCTGCCCTACTGAAAAGAACAGACTTCTGTATAAATGCAGAGTCCTTACTAAAAGGGAACCTAGAATGTGGGCAATACAGTTTTTCATCAAGTTGCTTATTAAATTTATCAGTCCTTAATAACACTGAAAAAAATTCCAGTAATCCTCTTTGTATCTGCACCCTATTGCAAGAATTTCACTATATAGATTCTACATAATATAGGTTCACATAAACCCAAGACAGCTCATTTCTGTTTCTTTTACAAGAACATTCTTTCTTCTGTCCTTCAGGCTATGTATGTCACCTCAGTCTACTGTAATGGCCATTAAAGGTTTTGTGGGTACTTTAGCTTTCATCTCTGACCTGGTTCAGGGGTGCAAGACACAAATGAGCTCAATTCCAGTACTGTGAACAGAGGCTTTTCTTCATTTATGCAATTCATGTTCTCTCATATCTCTTGAACTTTAGAAAGAAGGTCAGGAACTGTGAATTCTGAAATGGGTTTGTTTTTCAGAACCATTCATTACATCCTTGAACTACAGCCACTCCTCAGAAAACCCACTAAATTTAGTATCGTGAGTGTAATATAGAATAAGTTAGACATCTCTGGATGTTCTCTTATAGGTTAGGTTAGGACTTGGTAACAGAAACAATGTCAGTGTTTCCTGGAAAGATGTCTCTACTAAAATCCTTACCTTAACAACCAGTTATGTTAGAGAAAACTTCCAATAGAATGTACTTGATAGCTTCTACTTAAGGCTGCACAACAATTCATTATAACCTCAGTCTTATAACATACATTGTAAATATTAAATGTTCTGTAAGTTAAAGGTTACAGTTGCTCTTTTTACATTGAGCGAAGTTCAAACAAAATTGCAAAATTCCTTTTTTCCCATGAATTGCACGAGCGTAGTGAACTTTACTGATTTTTTTTTTTTAAAAAGTGCCCTGAAAAAAGATTTACTAGAAAATGACTGATATTTGAGGCATTAAACAAGACCTAAATCTAACCTTTCTCGAGTGCACAATTTGGCTTGAGGATGAAAAAGGACAAATAAAAATGTCTTAAGCAGGGATAGGTGCTTGTGATAATTTATTCACTGGAGTAAGGATGGGACATAAGTATGTAGGGAGAGTCACTCTCAACCTAAGTGTCTATATAGGTATTTACAAAAGCTGGACAGCTCTGAGAGAAGGGTATGTAGGAAACCTTTTGCAAATTAAATCACAGGCAAGTACCCAGGATCCTCATTACATGAGGTAAGAAAGTGTTGAGTTCACATCAGGGAATCAGTTAAAAATTAGCTGGTGTGCAAAATCAATTGCTTGCAGAGCCAGCATATATAAATGAGCTCTCTGTAGACTCTTGCTTTCCACACTGGAGGAAGCCAACAACATCCTAAGACTCAATGGAGGGCTTTTAATGGAAATGAGATCTTGTTTGTTCAGTGTAGACTGGTCCACATGAATTTTTGTTTGATGGAGTATTTTTATGTAGTCAGTTCCCCTACTCCTTCGCCATAATTTTAATGAGAGTAAGCTTTACAAACAATTAGGATCTGCCTCTAAATTAGTTTTCTTCTTTTACAGTATAGACTACTCATAAAACAAATAGAATCAAGTAAGATATTACAGTTCTCTGGAAGTTCGGGCAGTGACTTCCAAAAGTTTCTGGGAGCTAGAACACTGTAATCCAAGCTAAATGAAATTTTCCTTTCCTTCTCAGCAATAATGACTGTATGGAATACAGTTGTTGTTTCAACTCAAGATTTTGAAAACCAGTTTTAAGAACTGCCTTGAAAACTGCAAATCTGGTCTTTGTTCTATAAAATATCACAAGTCCAATTTTAGAGTGAGTCTGACTATTGATACTTCCTGCTTAACATTTATCATGCCCTTTGGAGAACACTGTGTCCCTTAGAACAAAAAAAAATAATTTACCTTAGATATAATACTTCATAAGAGTTAGAGGATCTAATAAGATTTATGATATGCAAAAGGAGAGGATCACAAAACTTGGTAATAAACTTGTTCTACCCTTATAAATTGCATCTTAACACTTCCTTCATTTACTGAGTATATTAAAAAATAAAGACTAAATTGCTTATACCCATTCACATTGCAACTTCTCAGAATATCTTGACCAATATGAACTATAGATAATTTTAGAATGTCATCTATATCTACTTTCTTATATTTTTGTGTCTTAGAAGCATGCAAGAATACCAATTTACACTTTGAGTTGCTTTTAACAGTGCTTCCATAAGCTTATACTGAAGTAATTTTCAATTGCTAACATAAATATGCATTATTCTTAGTCATAATTGTATAGCTGTTCCTTAACTGTTTAGAAGCAGAAAATACAATCAAATCAATATTTTCTCCTAAAGCCTACCCTGAATCTGAACCAAACCTGTTTTCCAGGGTCCGTGAGTGTGTCAGAGCCTATGCCATGCACTCTGTCCGGGTAATGTGAATGGTTTAAAGAAAATTTTATCAATAGTAAAATTTTAATAATAAAAGGCAAACATGTATCAAACATTCATTATATTAAGGTAAATAAAAAACAACAGATACTTGTTAAATGTTCAAATAGCTATTATTTCTAGTCACCGTTTGAGTTCTAGTCAGTACTACAACAGTGATGAAGATTGAAAGAGGTACACCTTGCGTACGCTTTGAGCTGAATTATATTACAAGGGCAGACACTTTGAAAACACTTAGTTTTGTAATTCATTGCCCATGTTTTGCCAGAGTCCCGGTAGAAATTAATATAATTGTACAGCTGTAAGATGGAGATTATTCTCCTAAAATAATCAAGGGTTGAACCAGTCAGAAAAAACTCACTAACACTAGGCAGCAAACAGAAAGGTCAAAGCTTCATACACATTTGTCTACCATTTCACAAGATGACATTAAAACCAACCATAGTGTGAGAAACGTCATGATGTAGTCCCATCCAACAGAAAAATATAGCAATGGTGAAGGAGCTGCAGTGATGGAGAATACTATCCAGAAGCTACTTCAACACAGAGAAAACTCCCAGGTTATAAAATAATTACTGCTTGGTAAGCGTAAAGTAGTGGATTCTCCTTTAGTATATCAAAAGTTCTAATTTTCTGTGTAAGTTGAAACAATGGTCAGTTATAGCAGTTTTTATAGATAATGTTGTATAAATACTCAATATATGTTGTTTGGCTTGCTTTTGCAATAAATTATCGATATCTCAACAATGTATTAATACTATGGTATTAGACCTCAAGTGTTAGTGTTTCAGGTATTCTCTAATTCATTTAGCTCCAACAAACACGTAGTGAACAGCGAAAAGTAAAGTTATGAAATTAGATTAAAAGAAGGATTGTGGAGGGTTCATTTTGATCTTTCTTTTTTTTTTTCATCTTTCTCCTGCAACATGCACAATTGTCACATTACATGCACATCTTGACAACACCCCTATCTCTTCTCAGACTTCATTTCCCTAGCCAGGGTAAGTGAGCTGCTGTAGTTTTCTGATTGGTACTTTCTATTTCCTTGATCAATATGTTCTTTACTACTGACCATGTTCTTTACTACTTGTTGACAATACATCCCTTGGACATTTCTCACGCCTTTTTTTTAATAAACCCATTATATTATTTAGTGCTTCCCTAAAACTATGTTTCATTTAATAGCCTCTGGGTAGAAATATTGTCAAAAGCTTTTCAAAATTTGAATAAATTATGTCAATCAGTTCCTCTTTGTCCACTTTTTTGTTCTGATATTTTAAAAATGCTTTCAGCCTACATAATCATGTGGGATTTTGTCCTACATTTGTTTCAAAAAAATATGTGCTAGATGCAAGAATGTCATATTCTGTGATGACTAAAGCAATAGGTTCTGTCAGTATCTCCTTAGCTTGCCAGCTTTCATTTATAAATCAAATAGTCTCCTTTGTGCTCTGAAACAATATGATCCAATAATTTAGACAGCTAAACAGAACTTTCTGGTACAAAAATTAAAATAGCAGTGCACTCACTTCTTGCTGTAGGAAACAAATTCATGTCCTTCCCAAGGCAGCACAATTGGAAGTTGTTTTTATGAGCCCATCCTGAACTCAAACTGACATTTGCTGAATATTATCCTAAGTTTGGTATGAGTCATGCTTCTAGAGATAAATAATCCATTTCATCAAAATCTAGCACTTTCCAGCTCAAGATGACCAAGGGAGGGCTTATTAGCAAGGATTCCAATGCCATTTACAAAGTTTATTAATACAGAGGCCATCACTGGAAACAGTGCTTATCCTGGGTCAGAATTTATTTAAATACACAGGAACTGTTTAGCTGGGAAGTAAAATTTATTTTTGTCTTCCAAGGAAAATAGAAAAGCTAATAATTTTCAAATGTTCTAGTTCTTACAGCCTGAAATTCTACTTTGAATAACTACAACTATTGCAGATGAAATGATCTATCTTGCTAAGGTCTTAGACACCTACAAATATCAAATTATTTCCTGAATTAAATGCAGATTTTGCATATAAAAACCCCACAGCAGCTAATGTTTAAGCCTATGGTATACCCTATGCGTGCTTTTGCATGTGAGTTGTTAGTTCTCGTGCTTTATTAGCTAGTTAAATCTGCAGCTGAAATTAATGTAAGACTTTTCTTGTTAGCTTTCAGTTGGTAGCATTATTCCTTAGAAAACTGTGATGATACATAGGCAAAAATCATATTTTTTGTAATAGTTATGACATCATCTAATGGTAAAATACTAGCCTACAATATTTTAGTATTTTTCATTCAGTATCTCTGCCACAAAAGCCAACAGGAGAAATGCTATTGATCTTGAAAGGGAAGTATTTTATGTATTTGGCAGCAGTATCAATACTTTTCATTGAAGCAAAGTGCAAACTGTCACTGGAAGAAAACAGTATTTGTAGGAAGAAATGTCTTTTATTTCTGAGTTTTCTAAAATTTGGTTTAGTTGCCTTATTTGAATTACAATTGGTGCTTGTATGGACCTTTTCTGGAAAACCAGTGTTGCTATATATTTATTTGGGGTGCCTGTCTGTGATGTGTATGTGCTGTGGGAGCTGATGCTAGAAAAGGATTTGGTTTTGTTTTAAACAAAAGGAACAGTGAACGGGAGCTCCAGGAGCACTACAGGCAGGGGAAAACAGACATTTTTTTAAACTTTGTTCAGGAAAAATCTCTCTACGTGAAAACATATTGGTTCATGTCTTTTAGCTTTAGGACTCATTCCCTCTGAGGAGTACTGTTGCGCTCAATATTAAACATTAAAGGTATTGAGGAAAGCATTTATTTGAACATATTAGTAATTAGAGCAGTTTCACTGAACTGAGTGTTCTGGGAATGGGAACATTCCAGTACTCATTTCATGTGGTACTGGAGGAAATAGGGGAATTACACTGTAGCAACTGGTCCTGAACTAGTTTATTCCCAAGGAGTCTCTTCATTTGTGTGAAATAGGGTGAGCTCCCAGGAACTTATGAAGAATGAGGACACATCTAAGCCCCATCAGAAGTCTTCCTAGATAAAGATGAAGAAAAACTACTGGAGGAGAAGCATTATTTCTGTGGAATGAAAAAACAAAGGCATTTGGGGAGGAGTCGGGTGATTCTACATCTTCCTGTAGTGTCACTATATATTGCAAACTGGCAACTACAGCTGTTATTGACTGAGCTTCGTGCAACTTGTTTGTACTCCTCTGCCCTTTGTCTAGGTTTCAAAATACTGAATTTTACATTAATGCTTGATAATTTGCAGCATCACTGTGAGCTCCAGTAATGTAAGAGGAAAGAAAGGATATTGCAAGCTAAGACACAGAGGGCTGTTAAAGTTGTATGAGGATTTGGAAAGCATCCAATCGTACCTGACTCTGTAATCAATAATGTCTTTCCCCTTCCTTTAGGGTTAGGTGCATTAAAGTAAAAATCACACAATTGATTCTAGACACAATGGAGATGAGAGTAAGATGATCTCTCCCTCAGGCTGAATGTTTTCCTGGATTCTACAGGAACAGAGTAACGAGTAAATCATGGAGCGTCTCCTAACTCAGACTGTAATTAAGTTTTCCATTCAAGCTCTTCAGTAGTGATCTATCTTGATGCTTAACACCACTGTTCTGTTTCTTTGTAATACCATTTGCCTCTTTAAAGGAAATTTCCTTTAAAAAGTAAACACATAGAGAAAATAACTCCAACAGTGGAACACGTATTTTTTAAAATAAGAAAAAGTGTTTGTGCTTTCAAGGTAGAAAAGGTCGCTATATGTACGCGTGCTAAAGAGTCTCTTTGTTTTTAATTAATCTTCAAAAATAATTAATATAGTTTACTGCTATAGAAGTTGCTGCACAGATGTAATATATGCCAAGGTGCAAGTTTTCAATCATTCGCAAAGTGAATATGCATAGAGAGCTTACATGTAGAGATGTTGTCTGTATTTATATAGCTTGAAGTTACTTATAGAAGTTGACAAGTCAGATAACCCAGAATAAACACTCACAAATCGTGTCCCTTAAATACTATGTGAACTAATGCATATGCTGTCTAATTCAGTTCTGATTCCTCATGACATCTTCAGAGAGAAATAGAACATTTATTGTAGGGGTCATAGTAGTGTAGAGAAATGGCTGAAACATTTTGAGTTGTTTATTACTGACTATGTTAAACTGAATTCAGCTTTAAAAAGTTGCTATAAAGACATAGAGATATAAATATAGTGGAGGACAATGCCTATTCGAAAGCTCAGAGCCCCTCTGAGGAAATGGAAAACACGATGCAAAAATTATTTCGGAAATAAAATAGCAATAGATTTGTTTTCCACATAACAGTCACCAGCCATCCAGATGAATACCCTTATTGGGAAAAAAATTAACCAGCCAGTGCTCTTAAATATCTCTTCAGACAGAAAGGCTTGGCATCTTAGTGTTATGAAAAGTATGCATGTTCCAAAACCACTCTGTGGCACCACTCTGCCTCCATCAGCTTCCCTACCAAACAAGTAATTGCTTTACCCCCAGTTCATTAATTTTCTACCTACTGTGCCACCAAATGATTGTTTTTTCCCCTCACCCCCAAGCAAATCTAGCTCTCCTTCAATTTGTCTATTTTTGCTTTATAAGGGCCCACAATTACATGGTGTCTTTCCCATCAACTCTTGCCACCACATTGCCCGAGGCGCTTATTTTTAACAGCTGAAAACTGAAATAAGTCAGGGTGTTGCTCAACATGATCACAGCATAAAGACAGGACTTATCTCTCTTTCTGCCTATCAACAGCTATTACTCCGCATAAGCCTACAAAGACAGGCTGTTTCTTCTGCTTGCTGTTAATTGTTTCTTCAGATAGAACATACCATTTACTTGATGTCGTACTGTTCCGGATTACAAGTATGGATGCTGGCTTAAGAAGAGTTTTACTGTGAAGGGAATTAAGCTGTCAGAACATTTCCGCACTTGTGTGCCATAGCACTAAGTTCTTGAGTTTAGCATGAAATAATGGGAAATCACTTTAAGAACAAAAAACCTCAAAGCCTCTCTTTTGTAGTAATCGCATTGTTTATGTACTTCCAAATTAATAGAAAAGGGAGATGATTAGTGATCAAACTACAAGTGTCCCAAGATACCCTCTTTTGTACTAATATGGTAATGGGCTGGAATCTGACATAATTTTTGCACTTCATGTCAGCTATAACAAAATCCCTAAGTCTACTCAGGTCCGTCTCTGTTTGTAGAGGAGCAGAACAGGTTTGATCTGGCTCTGTGCGTGGGTGTGCATGTTAGTATTTTCACATTTTGTGGTATAAGACAGTAGAATTAGCTGATAGTTTCCATTATAACTGTGTATTTATTCTTTTTGAGGGTCATTTCAGTTCTCACTGATGTTACTGGAAGGTGTTATTTGAATTTGATCGTTTAATTTAAATTTTTTCTTACTATACTAGATTCTGTTTATGCACCTAGTGTGTTCAAAAATTATGTAGTTAGTGGCTTCAAATTGCACCTATTTTGAGTAAATGAGTTTGGAATATACAAAAGCCAGCAGCAGCCCCTACAGAACTGTCAGCTCCACTCAGGGCTGGTGAATGTTCACCCTCATGCTTGTTTACAAGTAGCACTCACAGCAATAGACACTCAGATGACAAGTGGAACTTGAGAAACTCTAATGATAGAAGTCTGGGGACTCTGCAATGATTTATGAATCCTCTGTGGAATTCCTGAGGTAAAAAATAAGGTGTTAAATGGTTTATTTTAGATAACCCAGAGCATTCCTTAGGATTTTAATAACTGTGATAAAATCTCCAGTTCAGTTTCTTTTCTAAATTTCTGTCTGATACCAATTTATGACCTTTGCTAATTGCATAATTTTATAAATCACTGGTGAGCTGTAGTGTAATTTCAGTTGTAGTTTTTCTTCTGAACATGATATGATATAATATCGTATGAAAAAATACTCTGAGATTTCAGAAAATTTGATATAAAAAGATAGAAAATATTAGAACTAGAGAATGGGTTACAGAGAAATATCTCTCCCCTATGTCCCCTGCCTGCCATTTTGTGGTGTTTTGGAGGTTTTTTGTTTGTGTTTTTTTTAAAAGAGTATCATTAAAAGTAGTTTATAACAGGGAAATGTTCCTGGAGCTCCCAGTCTGCACATTCCAGCTTCATTCCTCAGTTCCTCTGCTTATTATTTTTCCTATACAAGACTTCAACTCTTTTTTCCTGTCCTCCCTTCCCAATGGTTATTATCCTACTGTATGTATTTTTCCTCACATATTTCTTTAGTGTTTTCCCATGTTGCTGATTTTTTTCTTTTGCTTTTTCCAAAGTTCTCTACAAGTAACTGCACAAGTCAATTAGCTTGCAATATGAGAAGCAAACTAGGAATGGAACAACAATAATAAAGGGATTTCTGTGTGGGTGTCTGAAAATCGTAAAGCAGCACCTTTGCCACTCGAGTGTGTCTCACATCACCTTTTAGTATTATGAAGGGTAAAATAAAACTAGCTCTTATTTCTTTGCACTCCTTCAGGAGCAAACCTCTGCCTAAACCATTCTGAATAAAAATAGCAAGTTCATCTTGCCACAGTTGTAGCCACTGCCACCTGAAAATCATTATAACTTACTCAATTTTATGAATCTCTTCATGTTACTAGCTAAAGGATTGTCAACTTTTCAACTAAAAAATACCAACTCTTCAAAGACAGTGGTACAATCTGACTTCTAAACTAGGTATCTCTTAAAAGCATGGGATAACTGTGATACAAGAAGCCTTGTTCTCTTTTTTGTGGCTTGCCCTCCTTTTGTTTTTTTAATTTAAAAGGAAATTATTCCTCCGTTGCAGGTAATAATATATGAACCATTTGTCCACTTCCTAAACAATGATTGTCTTTCACTTCCACGTATAGCTGGTTAATGGATCACGAAATCAGAATTGAACAGCTATGGCTACAAAAGCAATTTTTAGACTGCAGACTTCCCTGAATTAATTCCTATTTCAATTTGAATGTATTACTATTTTTCTTTTTAGGAACAATTTTAAAAATTTTCAAATCATGGCGAATCCATTGCCAATTGTGATTAATTAAGCACTAAAGAAACTGGCTTCAGAATAAATTTTGCTGCGTGCTTCAGTTCTGAATTTGTCTCACTTGCTCTTCATTCTTGTATTTTACAATTTTTTCTGCTGGATGTAATAACTTCTTCTAAAATTTCTCTTTCCCCTGGAAAGGTACAGGAAACAAATTCATTTTTCAGCCTTCTCTGATCTCAGCCCTAATTCTTCCCTTATTAGACATGTAATCAAGTAATCATTCTCTTAGCCCATCTGGAAATCCCACCGGTTCATCAGCTGTGGATACTAGCACTGCCCTGAGCATCCAGGAGCTACCACCCCTGCACCAGACACTACAATGTTAAGTTATCACTTGGCTTACATTCAGCATTCCTGTTTGTACATCTAATTAGACCTTCTGACGAAGTGGCACAACCCAGCTCCCGTTCACTTAATTGTTCACTGTAAATCTCCCTTCAGAAGTTGCTTTGTCTGAGAAAAACATCCCCGATCCTGTTTATGTGGCTGGAGGTCTGATGGCCTATTTTCCACAGCCAAAGATCAGTCAAAAACCACAGAAAGGTCGGTACCTGAGTGTGTGGCTTAAAAGAACAACTCAAAGCAACTCTGTTTGTTGGGTTTTATGTCCTGACCAGCACTGACTGCAATGGTCAGAGATTTAGCACTCTGCACTCACTCCTGCTCTTGAAGACCAGTAACAAGTAACTTCCTACTACGGCAAGACTAAGAGGTCAAAAGAGCACATGAGTACCGTCTTGCTTGCAACAAGTGGGTCTGGTAATCAGATCACCTGTACCTTTTAGTGTACAATATTTTGGGCGTTTCTTCAAGTGACCTAAGTTTCAATGACTGAGAAAACACTCAGACATCTATGAATTGCAGTTATTGTTGGAGTCTTGGCCTGCATAGAGAGCAAATAGAGCATCCATCATCCGATTACTGTAATCCTATTTGATTTTGAGGTGGTTGGGAACATTGCCATAGAGCAATTAGCCCAATGTTGTTATTTTAATTTGGACATAGATTATTTCCTTTTCATTGACATCCATCATGTTCTAAAATAGACATTTTCATCTACTGTTGCAAATGCTATTTCACTACACCTATTTGCTTGGGGTTTTTTTAATGCTTTCTCAATTTCTAACTTTATTTCAAAGTGCACAAACAAGAATTCCCTGTGAGTCTGCTGCAACCACTTTTCTTTCTGGTTTGCCTGTACTCCAATTTGAAAGACTTTTATATCTTCACCTATTTTGGGGCTGTCATTTTGGATAAACCACGTGCAAAGATCAATACTGTCATTGGGGGTGAATCAATCCGCAGGGAGCAGTTCCAGGCTGAATGACTTCACCCTCACACAAAACTCTAGTTAACTATGAGTCCTTCATTACTAAATCATTATGTCAGAGCAAAGCAAAACTATCTGAAATCCAACTAAAAGGAAGCCTTGGAGACTTCAGAGATCTTGCTTCTATGTTAATCTTTGGGATGTGTTCCCCTGAACCAGGTGGGAGCAGAACAGCGTGTTGTGTAACTACAGTGCGTGGTAAATTCACATCCTCCCGAATGATACTGTATTACCTCTTCCTCCCACAGAAACATTATTGAACAGACTGAGGAGAGAGAAGGTAGAAAAAGCCTCTTGTACTTTCCTTCATCACAAGGAGATAAATCTTGGAAGCAGGACCACTCATAGAAGTGACGTGGAGATTGCTGCCCTGCAGCTTCCACATGCATGTGTTAGGCAGGGGAAGGACTTTACTAGATTCTTACCGAGCATAGCCCCCGAATATACTTCAAAACGGTTTGTGAAACCTTTATTGGCTCAAGTTTAGGCTGGTTTCTTGAAGAAATGTGATTCTTTTGTCCCTGAGGTCCTCTCTCATCTCTTCTTTCCCCAACAAAACAGAGACAGCAAAGTACAAAAACCCCATTAGCACCTCATTGAGGGAAACACTGTAGAGTTGAGACCTCAAGCTCCACTGACCTCACAGGGAAGAGATACTTTGCTGCTTCCTGCATCACTGGTAAAGATGGTATCAATTTAGATAACAATACATACAGGTCACGTGTCTTGTGTATTGCAAATGCTTTCACCGGCATGTTTAATAAAATTAGATTTCTATAAAACATAGACCTTGACTATAATTAAACTGAGGCATCCATAAAGATATCAGTAGATAATTTAGTTGCAGAGAGTTCTCTTTTGAAGCCAGTAGGGATTTGTTTTCAGTAGAGAAAGCAACCTATTGATTTAGACATTTTCTGCTAAAAATACGAGTTTTATTGCTGTTTGTAGTTTGTGAATAGGGTTGTTTGAGTACCTTTTATGTTTTATTCAAGCCTCCAATAATTATCAAAGGATTTCATTTTAAAATGTTTAGCAATTCAGTGAAGTACAGAACTCACACAGTTCCTTAGTGTCTTTCAAAAATATTTTCTCTGTGAAAGCCACCTAGCCTTCCTGTGGCTCAGGGTACTACAATTCTAATTTTGTGAGGGGAAAACTGAGTTTATGTGCAAGCTTCAAATAATTGACTTTCTTTGGTGACAATATAGGCTTACAGATTTTTCAGAAAAAGCCCAGATTTTTCAGACTGCTGAAGCAAAGCTGGTGTTCTTTGAATGGGGGAAGTTGATGTTTCAAATCCTTGGAACCTTCAGAATGTTTTGAGATTGATCATGTGTTTTTTCATGGTAAACTGCGTTATTGAGAGAAATGGTACTAATGAGAAAGCAAGCTTGTCATCTCTCCAAGTGTGGTGTGACCTACACAATAACAATCAGACACAACCTGATTACAATTTACTGGGTTTAATGCATACATGTACCCACAAACATCATATTATATGATATGTTTTCCCTAGCATATCCAATGAAACGTGTACATTTTTTGCTGAGAAGCAACAGAAGAAAAGCGTATCTCCACAATTCCTCTGAGACGGACCAGTGCAGAAGAATTCACAGAGATCAATACTCTTTTCTTATCAACAAGGAAATTCCAAAGCTGCTCTTTGCACATGGATAATAAATTGCTCAACAGTACCCCAACAGCTTCATTTAAGGCTGTTCTTGTACAAGGCTCAGTTTTGACACAAGATGTAATTCTTCTAATAGCTAAACACAAACAAATGTTTGCTTTATAAATAAAAAATAGTGCTTTGAGTTTTCATTAACATTGAATGACAAAAGAACTCCTCAAGAACAGATTAATGTCTGCCCAAACAGATAGACAACTCTTCTGCATCAACAGAATGAACTTGATTGGTCTTTAGGGTCAGAGTCAGAGACTCCATCTCAAGAACCAGTCAGAAAATTCCATGAGTTGGTAATTATAGTAGGCTCATCTATGATGGAAATGAACTCTAGAGCTGAGCTCAGCATAACAGCTTAGCATAAAATAGCCTAAAAGCTAAATATTTAAGACTTTAAAGATTTAAATCAGGACTAATACCGGTTAGGATCTGAGCACTCAGACAGGTATTGGGAGTTAAACTTGTTGGCAGCAAACATTCTACAATGGTTGCCTCTCTCTAGTATACTTTGGCCTCCCACAAGCTTCCATTTTCTTTCATTCACACAGACCCACTTTGTAGAATCATTCTTTGTCTCTTTGATGTTCTTTCTCTATTTTTGAACTATTTCTGACATCTGCCACTCTAAATAATTATTCTTGGGATGATACTTGCCTCTGAGTTTATCTTGAGGTGCTGATTGAAAATTCCATAAGAAAGCAAATTTCATTACCAGTGACAGACAGTTCAAGTAATATAGATAATACATAAGTCACCATAAGGCACAATTAAAAGAGCGATATGGGTTTGAACTTCTCTCACCAGGGCTTTTCCCCGCCTATTATTTTTACCACAAGACAGGCAGGTATTGGTGAGACGTCTGAAAGGTACACAACAGTCTTGGACTTGGAAGAAAGAGCCCACTGAAGTTCATGAGCTTGCAATTGCTAGTATAATGCTTTTTGCCCTGGGATTCATTCTGCATCCTAAAACTTACTACACTGAAGATACAGAATGATTGAAAATAGTGACTCTCATGCAGGGGGGATGCATTGCATGACAGCCATCTGATGTGACCATTATTTGCTTCCTCCTTTAAGCTGAGGTCATAGTATTCCCTTTTTCCATACTAATATTCTTGGCTTCAATTCCAGAAATAAGAAAAAATCCAGAGCAACAATAATAAAATGTCTAATTTTTTTCCAAAGAAAGCCTAACTAAGTGGTGATCTAAATGAATGGTTCTTGATAAATGTGATAAAAAACCCCATAAACCCACTGTCAAGCATGTCACCTGGCCATAAAAAGAAACTGTCAGGCAGAAAAAAAAAACTCAGAGAGAATCAGTATCAGAATTCAGGCAAAAGAGAGAATAAATGTTAAAAGTTTAAAATGGTGAGAAATTAATTATTTGCCATTTTGAAGGAGCTTTGCTTTCCTCGTTTTATTAACAGAAAGCAAATACACTTTCTGGTAGTGCGAGAGCAAGGAAAGCTTTCTTTCTGTATAATAGAGGACTTACAAAAATAGTTTACATTTTCCTAAGAATTTTGCTCAGCTACTTGAAGAAATTGTGTACACATATATGTCACAAAAATGGGTTCAGACAATTCAGAAGTTGCTGAAAATTTTTCACTTGCAAATTAAATAATTATGCTAATGTGTGAAAAGAAGTGACAATAATCACATTTCTGGTCTCTACGCTGTCATTTATTTCAACCGTTCAATGGGTGAAAAAGCAATACACACTACTAGTTTTACTTTCTGCTTTGAAATTTCATTCTCAGAGCAAGTCAATTTTACTGTAGCTTCTGTTCCTGACAAACTATTAAAAATAGGCAAAATGGTTTTCAAAATTAGTTTAGTTTTTAGTCAAAATTAAAATGATTCATACCTAAAGCAATGGACAGCACATAGAGAAAAAGAAAGGTTCCTATCAAGAAGGCTTGGGGTGAGAAGTCATGTTACACATTGATGTCCAGCCACGTAGTAAGCAGTGTCTGATTGCCAACATTTTCTTTTTTTTTTTTT
>VZSC01019067.1:853566-892564 GCA_013398225.1 Steatornis caripensis | reverse complement strand
ATCTTGGTTTACAGGTGTTAATAACAAGTTAACCTCTACCTCTGCATAGGTATAAATTCATTTTATTTTCAGAACTGATAATGTTTATTTTAAAAGAATAATGGCATAGAGATTCTTGGCTTTGCTAGAAACCCAAAAGTAAAAGGGAATCATAATGGTCTAATAATTTATCAGCATTTTGTAGATGCTATTACAAAAACTGATTTTTTTGCATTAAGTTGTGTGCACTCTAAACAAACAAAAATCACCTCAAATTACATTAGTACTGTTCTCTCTTCTTAATTACCGTTAGTCCCTTTTGTCACAAGTAACTCCACTCTGCTGAGAGGTATGAACTGTATAAAAAGACATACCTTTTGGGCAAAGAAAAGCCTTGAAGTTTGAATGTATTTATACTGTTTCTTATCTTATTTACACATATTCATTATTTCTGGACCAGAGGTGGTCAGAGCACAGCCACCCCTGCTTTTCAGAGGCATATTTTAAAACTCAGCTTGCAGAAAGCAGCTCAGCCTCAAAAAGTGATTTGAATCGTAAATCACATTTAATGGCAAGCAACTGTATGGCTCATAAAATGCATTCCCAGGGATCATTGCCCAAGCATAAAACCTGCAGCTAACTAAGCATATCTCATAAAAACCAAACATTTGCTCTTACAGGAAGAAAACAGGAATTTAAAAGACAAATTCTGCAGCTGACTTCTGACTAGCTCTGATTTCTTCCAATGCTCAACTTTGCCTAGCTAAAACTTGCTCCAGGTCTTTACATTTTGCAATATATGTAAAGACACCACTCAGTGATAACTACATTTTTATAAATGAAGCCTGCATACATC
This sequence comes from Steatornis caripensis, assembly GCA_013398225.1. Classification (NCBI taxonomy): domain Eukaryota; kingdom Metazoa; phylum Chordata; class Aves; order Caprimulgiformes; family Steatornithidae; genus Steatornis; species Steatornis caripensis. The sequence goes on along the minus strand of VZSC01019067.1, from coordinate 891,729 downwards.
TAATGTTTAAGACCCTCCTCTGTGATTAGGTATATGCCTATTAAATCTAGTTGCAAACACATGTGAAACTCTAAAACCTCACAGATTGTGAGAGACTGGACTGTGCTGAAGCAGACAAACTGCGTATGCAGATGGTGCTCAACAGACATCTCATACTTCTTTCTGATTCCCGAAACTATTCTTAATCAGTGATAGAGTCTATTTAATTGAGAGCTAAATTTGATTTTAAGGGTACTAGATGTAGAAGCATCATCTGCAAACATTTGAGTTTTCATTTAATATTACTTTATTAAGGACTAAGAATTCAAAGTAAATATACTACAGGCTAAAGAGGTAGAAGTGGAAATCTAGGTCCGAAACCTAGTTCTGCTTCCATATATAACTGTGTTTACATTGACAAGTCACTTAATATCTCTGCTAAAATGGAAATAATGCCCTTGCCTCTATTCCCGGAGGAAGTACAGGGAAGATTTGTGTGCAGCTGTAGTCTGAAGAAATAAAATGCTACATGAGTACAAGTGTTTACATACCTAACAGCAGCAATGGGAGAATTATATAACTACAACATGCTGAGAAATTGGTGGTTATATACCTACATTCTCATCAAAGGGATGCTGATGTGATCGCCATGATAAAGCTACATAGTCAGTTCTTGCCTGTACTTTCTACTGTGTACATTATGTCATTCTGTATTAAACTTATGTTTGTCTATGCTGGGGTTTATTTTGCTTACATATTAAATTCAATTCTCAACAAATATTTTTAGGTAGAGAAATACAGAATTTATTTGTTTAAATAATATGTGCCTGACACGTTCCTCTGAATATTTACATTTACTCAAATTCAATCTTGAAAATTGAGCATCATTTTAGGCAACAATCATGCTCTATTTTAAATTCAGTCTCACTCTACTGCTTCTTTTCTTCTTAATCTGTGATTATTTATCCTCTTCAGTAAATTTCTAGGAGGAACTCTTGTTATACCTGTTAGAAGTCTGAACAAAATCTATCAGGCACTTTTCACTGTGATTTTCATGAAGCATTCAAGCCAACAACAAAGTGATAAGAGAGAACTTTTTTCTTTTCCATGTTACAAAAAAACCCAAACCACCAAGGACTGGAACAGAAGTTATTAATGGGTAACAGAAAAGCTCTCTCATTTCATCGGGTAACAAACATTCACAACAGTTGTCATTAAATCCTAACGAAGAAATCGTCCCATCATTAGATGAAAGAAAAACCTACCAACTTTATTGCTTTCTTTGAAGTGATAACGTCTTAAGAGTCCTAATTCGTTAGTAGCAAAACTCAAAAGATCTGGAGACTTCTGTATCATTGCCTTATATTACGCTGTGACTTACTGTCAGTTTGTTTTATTATGAAAATTTTTTCACAACCTGGCAGTGACAAGCAGTAACTTAAACTCATTAATCTATGAAGTACCTACTAGTAGTCAGGTATTTACTAATAATAAGCTAAATTTTAAGAAGTCAGAATAAAATCAGAAGCCTGCATTTTCCAACTCTAAAGGCAAGTGTCAGATAAGAGATTCTTTACAGGTAGCAAACTTCTCCATTTAGCAATCATTTTAACGTGCTGTTGATATTGTTTAAGCAGTTAGATGGTCAGCTATGCCCCACTAATTGATACGTTTCCAGGTAATATTTGTAGATACAACCTGGCTCTAAAGGCATCTGAAATTACAGACTGCCCACCTTTCTTCAACTTCGTTACATATAAGATTATAATCTTCCTCATCTTGCTTTCAGCTAAATGGAAACAGCTATACTGAGAACATAGAGACTGTTCTGCTGCTAAATCACTGTATTCCTGATGGCAATGGGTGTAAAATAGCAATCCAGTAATTGGTGGGACTTTTAGTTATGTGGTCACCTGCTAAACCCAACAGTTACTTCCAAAGCACTTTGGTAACCAAGCACAGCAATGCTTTCAGGCCAATACACAAGCCATTCACAGTTTAGAGACCTACTTACTAGAAAGACACAGTTAGAAATAGGTATTGTCAAATATAAATACAAGGGGACTGACATTCATCAGAATGCCAGGCTCTGTCTCTCTACAAAGGACTGCAAGCCAAACAGCAAATCTAGCTCCTCACCCAGATCAGCAGAAAAAATGGTTGTACTTTTGAGGAGATTGGGAGGAAAGAGGTGAAGGGAAATGGTTCAAAGTCGAGTTTAAGTATAGAATAGTGAAAACTGTGTAGGAATACTTTGTCATCAAAACCAAATTAACTGTAGCCCAACTGTTCTAATTTGTTCCTCCTGACTTTTCTTACAGCTCCTCTAGAGACCAGGCTTTCAGGCTCTCTTTCCACCCCAGCTGGGTGCTGTTCAGTTCTGTCTGAAAAAATGTTTTTGTGAAATAACTTATTCTCTGACATATGAGGAAGCTTATTTTTTCATGGAAGTTCAGTGGGGCTGGTGGTACCACACTCATCAAGCTGTGTGCTGATTGTCTTATGGAATTATGAAACAGTTGACCTTTGGGGAAAAAAAAAAGTGGAGAAGAAAGCAATTCTTTTGAAAACAGTATTTTGGCACATGAAAAGTGAGCATTACAGATAGAAACATTCATTATTTTGATGTTCTGGGTTCTGATCAATGTCACCCTTCCTGTTTACTTGCTTTTGAGTTGTAATTAGAATTTGCTTTAATAGTTCTTCATAGCACGTGTTCCTTATGTGAACATGGCTTGCAGGTTAGTTAACCTGTTATTCTATTAAAGCAGATATAGCTTGTCAGATAAAAGTAGCTGATAGATTATTTAACTTTGTTTCTGTCTCTAGTTTTTACATATTTCAGCTCTAAAAAATTAGACCTGTTCCTGACTTAAACTGATCACCTGCTGCTCTGAGCAGCCCACCAGTTTTACGGAGGCAGTTTCATTCTGCAATTGTAGGGGAGAACAAAGCAGTACTTGAAAGAAGTAATGCCTCTTTCACTTGATCATAAACTTGTGACTGTGATCTTGATTTTAAAGAAATTTTACTCTGAAGTTTGTGCCTAAAATGATTTTGATCCATCAACCTTCAAAGGCATAATAAGAAGCTGAATCTAAACCCAGGCCTTTTATAACGTAATATATCCTTTGCAGGATCAAATCTTTTATTGTATTATTACATCAAAGAAAAAACATGTAAGGTTAATATTGTCACTCAAATTGTAAGAGAGAGATTAATCTCTTATTTGAAAATGTTTTTTTCTCCTGACATACTCTCCTGCAAACTTAGAGGATCCAATTGCTTTTTTCATTTTCCTCCCTGTTTTCTTTTTTTTTTTTTAAGATGGCAGTTCTCTTGCTCCAGTGTAATAGGCTGAGAATTACTGTGAATAGAAAAATCAAAGTGTTCTACATAGCCAACGTAATGGTACTTCAGCCTAATGAAGAGTACTTCTGTTTCAGTGATAATGGGAACACAAGGAGAAACCTGCANTTTTTTTTTTTTTTAAGATGGCAGTTCTCTTGCTCCAGTGTAATAGGCTGAGAATTACTGTGAATAGAAAAATCAAAGTGTTCTACATAGCCAACGTAATGGTACTTCAGCCTAATGAAGAGTACTTCTGTTTCAGTGATAATGGGAACACAAGGAGAAACCTGCAAGGGTAGTGCAAGAGCCTTGCAAATTACAGTGGCCAGTAGTTTACCCATTCTGTTCACTTCACTTCATCTATTCATGCAGCCATACAAATTTCTAACAGTGGCCTTTTCTGACAGCATACTGAAACAGAACTGTAAGAAGCTACAGCTTGATAACCCTATGCTATTTTGAGAGGGCTAGCATAATGTGTTCCATACTGATATTATGCACTGATGATGTAATACAAGCATGTTACTGTCAATGCTATTATTGATATTTTATAGGCTAGATTAAAGCATTGATGGGGTGAGTATATTGACACTACATAACCTAGACTACGTCCAGCACATATATAATTTTGATTTATAAGAACAGCAAAGAATTCCCACTCCGACACTCTCACTGGCCAGTATTTGTAATTCCTCATTGGTTGTTCTATACAGTATGTGACAAAATAATTCTAAGTGGCCAAGTGTCAGGAAAAAACCCAAAACACGCCAAGTTCCCCATTTCCCTGGTGTAATCCCTCTTTGTAGTTCAGCACCTTCTGTAACAACTCATAGCTTGTGTTGCATTCTGAAGGTAAACACGTTAAAGTTGCTTTAGACCAAAGACTAATTTCATCTTTATATTGCAGCTCACTTCTAGAACTTACTCCAGTGTTGCCTTTCCACTACTAACAGCTTATCATACCATGTTTACTTCAGAAGCAATTCAGCACGCACACTGGTTGCTGAAGTATCATGCTGGAACTGTGCAGTTGGACACTGAAAAAGCTGTTCCTCACACAACCAGTATGGGCTAGTTAATCATCTCAAGTTTTCTTGGGTTCTCCATGCTCACGTTCTACCAACTGAAACAGTACTAGCAGCATTTCTGTGACATTGTTAACCATATCACAACATAGATTAAAACCGAGAGGTTAGAATATAGAGAAGGTATTAAGATACACATATAAGCAGATACAAGAAGAAATGCAAACTATGCAGAATATGAATTTCAATTTGTCAATTGCTCAATTAACAGGAGGAGGATCAGTCAAGTTTTTCTGGTTATGAGAGCACAGGAGGTGAGTTTCTTTTTCAGTATCATTTGCCATTTAATTTTGGATAAATTTCCCCTTGTATTTAAATAGTTATTTAGAAGGTAAAGTGAATTGAGGTTACTTACATTGTGAAAGTTACGTCTCAAGGGATTTTATCATGTGAATTCTCTTTGAGTGCAAATTAAAGCTTGTAAAACACATTTCTACACTCTTTTGGTCAGTGGATCCGAAATTGTTACAAAATACTGCTGTTATTCAGCATCAGATTGCATAGGTGTATTGCATAATCTGCAGTTATGAAAAGCTTGTTGGAAAGTATGAGCTGCCAAGAGTCTAAATGAAATGAAAGGATTAATCAAAACCTTTTACAGCTAATGATGTTATGTAATAAGAGATGTACATGCCACATAATAAAAGACAAAATTGTATGTTGTAAATTAATGTGTCTTTAAGTGATTAAGTCAAGATATAATAAAACTCCAGCAGGCTCAGATGGTGCAAGATCGCCTTCTGTAGTGGTATAACCAGGCCAATGACTGGGACTCTGGCTAGAAGGAACTGCTTCTTTAAAAAAATAAAACTTCAGTAAAAGGCAAAGCTGTAGTACATATAGTAGTTTCGATGCTAAAATTAGAGTAATAACTGGATTTCATTTAACATTATTACTATTCTTTAGCTGAATTCGATGTTCAGAGGAATTTAAGACTACATCTCAGATGTAACGCACCAAATATACAATCTGAATGAGGTGTGGACAAACTTCTGTAGCAGTTATAATGTAATAACATATTCAGAGAAAAATGCAATGGCTAAGGAGGCATGTTATTACATCAAGATACATCTGCTTTCTTTTTTTTACCTCTTTTCTTTCTCTTTTTTAAAGAGATGATGGGCATGTGCAAAATCTGATTTTCAAGTAAAATATTTTTATCATATCTGTGATGAGAACTATGAAACTGGGAGAAAAATAGGCTTATGGATAATAGCTCCTTTTGGAATGCAGAGCGTTATAGCAGCCAGTAAATCTAGTAAAATCAGATCACCTTGCATGAGTGTTACACAAGTCAGTGTGGAAAGTAGCTAAGATTAAAATTAGTAGCTCTTGCCAACTAAAGAATTGTTATTTTCATTTTAGACTTTTCAGAAGATCTGAGGAAATCAAACATAATTTTTGTAGTCGGTAAGTAGGAGTTCTGAATTAACTGCTACATTTGAAAATCACCATATTATTTAGTTTTGATTATAAGTATATGATTTCTTTTACAGTTCAGCAGAACAGTTTGGTTAAGAGTATTTACGCTACAATGGTGGTTTAGTCTTTTAAAAGGGAGTTAGGATTTAATATCATTAACCTGGGCCTGACCATGCTAACAATAGTTGTGTAAAACTCAGAGCAGGAGCGTGAACATACTCAAAATTACCTTAGCTCTTATGCAGTTACAGTAGTGCTGGGTGATCGCCCACAGCAAAGCTGCATCACCAGCATTAGTCAAAATATTACTAGATCGGATTTATAACTCAGAATTTTAAGATTTAGGTGGAAAAAGAAAATCAGATCTCTTCATTTGTGAAACAACTTTTGTAAATATGGGTTTCAATTCCTCATGTGTTCAACATGGTGTTAAAAAGTCAACGGGCTAGACACCATGCATGATGCTTAGCACGTACTGAAGCTTTTCAGTTTTAAGGTTTACTTTTTTATTTGCTTTCTGGAGGTCCACAGAGCAAAAGCAGCATGTTAATGCACATTATTATATAAATGTGACTAATATAATTAGCATAAACTTTGAATAGCTTTTTAAAACAAATTAGAAACAGAAGATTTATAAGTTTCAGCTTAAAGCTTGGGTACCAGTTACTTGGAAAGAATAATTGCTTTTGTATCAAGTAGAATTTTTCAGGACTGCTTTACAATACAAAGCAGGAACAACACATTTCCAAGGACCTAAGGATTGATACCAAAACACGGGGGATTTTACATAAAAGCAATTCACTTCATGCATGCTTTTTCCTAAGGAAAGAAAAAAGTTACTTCTGAAATTAGTCATAAATGAGTGGAAGTTTCATTTAGAGTTCAGGAGGCAACAAAAAAAAATCCCAAAACCAGCAGGTTGAAGAGGTGATCCTTCCTCCCTGTTCAGCACTGGCAAGCTGCATCTGGAGTACTGTGTCCAGTTCTGGGCTCCCCAGTACAGGAAAGATAATGACTTACTGGAGCGAGTCCAGCACAGGACCACAAAGATGTTTGAGGGGCAGCACCATCTTTCATATGATGAGAGGCTGAGAAAGCCGGCAGAAGAGAAGGCTCATGGGAATCTTTACAGTATATACATGTTAGGAGGGAACTAAGATGAGGGAGCCACAATCTTCTCTGTGTTACTCAGTGACAGGACAAGAGAAAATGAGGACAACTTAAAATACTTGAAATTCCATCTGAACACAAGAAAACACTTTTTTTATTGTGAGGGTGGTCAAACACTGGAACAGATTGCCCAGAGAGACTGTAGAGTCCTGAACAACCTGCTAAAGGTGACCCTGCTGTAACAGAGGTGTTGGTTAGATGACCCCGAAAGGTTCCTTCCAACTTAAAGGATTTTGTGAAAAGACAGCATGTTTATGTGTTGTACTTTTATCTCACCCTGTCTTACACCAAATACAAGTTGACTCAATTTACTGCAAAGTTATAGTGGATATTATGTGTTTGAAAAAGTAAAATTCAGTTACTGAAGAGATCATTGGAGACTTTTCTTAAGGGAAAGATGCATAACACTTATTTTTCAGTCTTTAAGCAAACTGTAATTCCATGCTTACTACTGTACATCTTCCTGCTGTTTGCTACAGTGACAAATTTTCATTCTCTCTGCCTCACATATCTTATTGGAAAATTATGTTTGGGTTTGCACAAACACAGATTAATTTTTGTTTTAAAGTGAAGATGCTTAAGGAATTTTGCCTCTGAAATGGTCCATGGTAAGGCATATTTTTCATTTACCTCTGGACTGCTTTTTCAAAGAGTGGATTTTAATTTTAATTTGTATTTTTTATAGGCTGTCTACTAGTATCTTCCACTGAAAACACACCTTTTCCCTATTTATTCCTGCTCTTAAATCCGTCTCAGACTTCCTAGTAAATGCTTTCTAGGAACATAAGAAAATTCTGCTTCATCAGAAGTCTAAGATTTCTTTGTTGAAAATGTTATAATGAAAAGTTTGACTAAGTCCAAACCTGGGTTACTTGTTAACAAATTATGTAGAGTGATTTATACTTTTTCCCAAAATACCGCCTTCCCCACACCCGTCCTCCTGTGCCTGAAAAATCTTCTTGAAGGCTGACATGAAGGGTGGGGGCATATTTCTTCTGGAATTCTTTTTTTTTTTTTAAGTGACCAACAGGAGATCTTCGTGCTTGCTCATTTGGTTGCAAAAATCTTGATTTTACTGCATCTGGATAGTGAAGGTAAATGGTATTTCCCAGAGACAGATTTCTTGCTGGTGTCAGGTTGAAGTGGCCACAAGCTTTTTTTACTTACGGTCTTTTCAGGCAGGTAAATCTGGCTGAATCGTTCATTGACCCACATGCACTCCAGGTTTAACATCATACACACTAGCCAAATAAATGCATACCATTTGCCTAGGCAGTAAAGTTCTCTTAAACATCATTCAAGAGCTGATCACTGTGAACTGTGTAAGACAAAAGAAAACTTTGAAGAAGCCTCACAGGAGCAGAACAAAACTGTCAAGCTAGGGGAGGAGTACAAAAAAAGCCACACAGAATTTGTGGTGCTTAAGTACTCCATTGCAGCAGACAGCATTAGAAGTGTTCAGGCTACGATACCTTCAACTCAAAATAAAGCAGACAAGATGGGTTGGAGCGTGCTGCTGTAGATACTGGAATGGGAAAAACTGTTTTGGCCTCAGGTGTCATTAGGAATGTTTACTGATTACATAGATGTATTCATGAGGAAATAATAAGATTCTTATAAAGATGTTTTAAAACTAGAGGTCTAAAGATGAACATTTGAAGTAGTTTACAAACTAACCGAAATAAATACACCATCTGCCATAGCTGACAAATTGAGATACTGTTTATAAGACAAAGGGAAAAAAGCAGACAATTCCCTCCCCCACTAATTTCCCTTGAAAACTGTCGAAAAAGGGAAAGAAAAAAAAATCTAATTAGCAAAGATTTACATTAGAGCTAATTTAGGAACTAATTGAATAACAGTAAACTCGGGTTAATTAAGCAGCAATGTCAATGTTTTATCCAGACACTAAAGCAGAGACATAGAACTAGCAAGTTAAAAATATGGGAATAACAACAGTGTAATAAAAGAGGCAAAACCAAGTTAAATTTGGCCTGTAAAGTAAAATTCAAGAGAAAAATAAAAAATTAAATAGATAAATTTGGGGGTTGCTCTAATATTCAAAGCTTGTGTAATTATTGCCCGTCACTAAAAAACCAACCAAACAAAAAACATTAACAAAAGAACCCTGTAAGAGCAACATGAAAAGTAAAATCTTAACCACAATGAATAATATATGATTTTATAATTCTTAACTAGTGTGATACTCTAGATCACATTCAGAAAATTGTCATACATAACAAAGTTACTGGGAGCATTATCCCTCCCTGTCCTCTACGGCAATTTCATGAAACATAGCCACATTTGGCTTTGGTTGTGGCTAAAACCAAAGCGGAAAGTTTTCAGGCATCGTTCTGCACTTTGGACCAGAAATAAACTGCCCTCTTACTCTTAAATGTAGTGTTTAAAACTTAGTCAATGTAACCAGTTATCTCTGCAGAATCCCTGTCATGTTCTTGCTGATGAACCAAAGCTGATTAAGCTCAATGTAAATAAAACCAGCTTTTCAGCTAACACTCTGAAGATATTATCACCACCTACATTTACAGGTAAAACATCATCAGCTGTAGACACCAGCTTCTTGTGCATACAAAAAAAACCCCACCACCACAAAATCCAAAACTCTTTGTTTGTCCAAGCTGTATCAGACCTTTAATGACTTGATCCAACTGAATTTAGCCCAGCTTTGAGTGGAGCGTTTTACCACATGAAGTCCCTTCCAACCTAAATTATTCTACAGTATCTGTATTACAGCTCCTTCTACAATCAGATAGGCATAGGATGAGCAGTGCTGGTAATTAAAACCCTAATCAGTCCAAGCACTAACTGTAGAAGCTGATGAAAGCTGATTTCTCTGACTGTCCATGAAATGAGCTCCACATGTTCTTTAAGAGTGATAAAAACTCAGTAATGTCTCAGGACATCACATCACACTGCCAATACGTGCTCCAGGTTGTTTTTTGATTAAAATCTTTAAGGGAAAAAAAAAGCATTGAGGGATTTTTGTTGTTTTTAAATAACAGCATCATTCCTATATGGTTTCACTCAGACTAAAATCATAATGTGAACAACAGATATAGTGCTATTGAAAAAGCTTCAAATGCCATATTCTGAAGCCAAGGGTTGTTTCGTTTTGGGGTTTTTTTTTTCCCATGAATAATCCAAGTAGCATTGATAGAATTGCCAAACTGATCAAGTCCTCCAAAAATCTAGCTCAACTATAAGGATAGCTTGGCTGGGGTTATTTTGATTTCAGTTCTGACTTCTGAGGCTCCGTTGTGCAGCTAGGTTTCCCTTGCAAGCACTTTTCCATGAGACAGGGATGATACTCATTATGAAAATAAGGTCTAGAAATTGAAACATTTAAAAACGAATGGTGGGACTCTCTTGTAAATCCTATTGCTGGCATTTTATGTAAGTGTTCATAGTATTTTGATACATGATAAACTCATGAGATTTGCCAAGTTTAAAATAGAGATATCCCAGTCTGTCTGTATGAGACTTCTGCTTTATTAATATTTCTGGCAGCAAAGACGGTTCATGAACTGCTTGCATTGCTTATTCCTGTCCCTGCTTACTCGCAGCAGCAGTCCCAGCTCCTTCTAGCATCATTAGTTCATCTGCTTGTGATATTATGCTCTAGGCCAGACCGGTACTTTTGAATCACATGCCTAGGCTTGCTGTCTTTCATAGTCTAGGGGTGGGTATTGGGGCACGAGGGACAGCAGACATAATAGACTCGATTTCTTGAACAGATCTTTCACTGATCTAAGGCAGACTGTAGTTAAACATTCAGAAGTGCTGCTTGGGCAGTTGTCATTTCTCCCTACCCACTGAGACCATGCTTTTTCTCCCCTTGAATTATTCTCCCCCTTGAATTACTCTCTGTGAAGCATTTCTGCATTCAGCAGTTCAATTCAATAATAATGGGAAAGGTGACCACCTAAGTCAGCAGTGCTGCCAGAAAGTTATTACCAGAACATCCCCTTACACAAGTTTCACAGGCAGCTGAATCAACATAATGGAAGGGAAAACTGTGCTAAGGGATTGCATAGGCCGTTTAAACCAGCCTTGTCTACAGAAAAGCGATATGCAGAATTGCATTTAATTTTTATGCTCTGTCTAGTACCATGGTTCCAGATACTTGCTTACTGTTTGTGTCAGAAAGCACAGAGACACACAAAGGATTCAGTTTCCAAGCGTAACCTCACTAGCTGATACAATGTGCTTAATTTCTGAATCCGCAATTTTTTATTAAGTTAATGAATGAGTTTTAAAGCAAGATGTACTTGACTTAGCAATACTAGCATAATACAAAAGCGTGCCAACATTGAAGAACTGCTAGTAGTTCTACATTGTCCTACAGGTCACAGCATACTCATAATTCCTCTGTCTATTTTCTAGGCTTTAACTCTTTGTCTTCTCGTCATATATGACAATTGGAAAACAACATGATTCCTCTGAATAGCAAATAACCGTGAATCAGTCTGTCACTGGTTAACACTTTTTTTTTTCCAAAATATACGTAGGCAGAGTGAAAGATGACAGCATACAGGAGAAAATGACAGTGTTCACAAAGAATCTTATACCTTCACAACAAAAATGGGGACATATTTTCCTCCTCCTAACAGCTGAGCCATTGGGAAAGCTCGATTACCTTTGTCAGTGTCAATTTTTTTCAGTTTGAAAAACAAAATAACAAGTTGCAGTGAAGGCTTCTTAACTGAAAATTTATTCGTGCTAGCTTTTGTTATATTTAACATGCAGCTGTTGATCCTTATAAAGTTTCTTCATTAAATTACTAAGTTTTTCTCTTTTTTTTTTTTTAAGAACGATGCATAGATTTAATAAAGACACCCTCTAAACAGGACAAAATACAAATTTTGCAACACTACAAATTAATAATCAGCCTCATGACTGCAGGGTTAATTTGCTGTTAAAGCTGCTTACATAGCAGTCCTATGAGTATATATCCTGACCCAGAAGGATGTATCTAATGATTAAGGAAATGCACTTTCATATTATTTCCCACCTAAATAGCTCTTCTCTAGTCACATTCAATACTGGCCTTCAGAGGGAGACAAGACATTAACTAATACTTGAACTTTAGGCATGTAAATTAATACTGGTGTAAATGCCGAGTATGTGTTTGTACCTTAATGCTGAGTTTTCGGGGTGGGGGGGGGATGCACGTTCAGCCTCTTTTCAGATAAGGCCAAGGAAGAACTGCGGCCTCGTTTGTTGATAAGAAAGCACAAGACTTTGTAAAGTGGGTCATATACATTCGCCAAGCAGTAGGATGCTTTGGTTCTCATCAAATGATACTAAATTACCAGCAGTGACCATAAAAATAACCATTTTCAGTGCGTAATTGTCATTTAATTATGTCTTTTCCTCTTTAAAGAGCTCAGCATTTTAATCTCAGCTTTGTTGGAACTCTTCTATAAAAAACAAACGTGGTTAATTTTAATTAATGCTCACTATGGTGTATGTGCTGCATAATGAAGTATTATAAATATAAAGGTATTATAGAAAAGGTATTATAGATAAAAGTATTATAGAAACACATCAGCTTTTCTGAATATTCACCTGCTAGCTAAACAATCAAAAATTGCCCTTGTATTGTCATTTCTAAAAAGAGTTCTAGTTTATTTAGTATATAAAGGGACATTATGAAATTTCTGTTTCGGTTCTACATTCAGAAGAAAACAATTATATAAGGAACAGAATAAAGTAATCTTTATAGCTGTTTTTTTTCTAATACTGTATATATACATCAAATAAATAGGATTAAATTACTGCACTGCTAGTACGTGCAAGGCTAGAAGACAAAATGTGTGAACAAGCACACGCACACACAAACTTACTAATCTAAAAAAACAAGCCAGACAAGAAATAAAATTAATTGCCACTACAGATATTTAATGGTCTCATTATACATAATTTGCCTGTAATTTCTCTGTATTTACTTCTCTGTAGCCACTCTTATTTATTCCTTGTTTTATTTCAACTGATGCTTTTACAGAAGAATAATTTTCTCCAGATTAAGCCAATAGAAAATCAACATACAACCCACATTAAAAGAAAATGAGACGGTGACGAAGATATTTCTAGCTAAAGTTGTAGCGTGATTCTCACGCCACGGGCTGATAATTGGCTTTGTGAAGCTGAAGTAAAAGACTGCAGTTTACAGTAGACAAAACTGTTCCTTTGATGCTACTGCCTTATGACACAATTTTTATTCTCAGCTACAGAACTGTAATGTCTCTGAAGATTATATACCTGGAGAGATTCTTTCTTAAATTGAATGCAAAAGTTAGAGGAAAGTTCAAGTCAGGAGGAGGTGGTGCTAAATTCTATTGTGAACAGTGTTATTCCTATGTTTGTTCATGGAAATATAACAAAAAGGAAAATCGCATATTTTCTAGCATCTTAAATCCACATAGTAGAGCTGTGTAGTCATATCTGCAAGTCCCAACAGCTGATAAATACACAAGCCACGTACTTAAAAATCTTCATTGAAAAGAGGAGTTTTTTCTTTGTTTTGGCCTTGCCTCTTCTTTTGGTTTTTGAGCACTGTCTCCCTACAAAGGTATAATTGCTTCCTACTGCAGTACATCTTCTGAATAGATCCATCAGAGATTGTAGAAATGCTGCTACACACCTTGAAATTTCTCCCCAATTCCTGATATTGTCACAATGGAAGTTTGCTTCCCCAGTCTCTCCGGCACCAACATGGCCCCTCAGCCCTCCCTGCCCTGTTCAGCCCTCGGGGGGTGCTCACCTCACCTCACCTCCACCAGCAGCTCTCCAGGTCACAGCCGCGGGAGCGGGATCCCTGAGAAGTAATTTCCATGGACTGCCCGTCTCTCCAGCTGGGTTGGGGTGGCTGCTGCTGCTCAGCGAGTGGCTGAAGAGGCATTTGGCATTTCACAGGGTCAGCATTCAGGGGGAGGAAGGAAAAGCTGCCACCCCTACCGAGGAGGGTGGACAGGACAGTGCCAGCACCTGCAGAGCAAGGAGGTGGACAGGGCCTCTGAGACAGTCACAGAAAAAGGGGGATTGTCAGAGAGACATCCAAGAGAGGCTGAGTTTCGAGACTCTTGAGCTGCTAGCAGCGTTCCTGTTGAAGGAAGCAGGGAGGCTTGAGGTACCATCTCTGACAGGAGCATGCCTCCAACATTTGCCTGAGTTGCTGTGCTCCCCTCCCGCCTTCTGTGCCTCCCCACAAGCCCCGGCTGATAGGAGCACCCAGCCTGCAGCTGTGGTGAGCAGGGGTAGGCCGGCAGCACTTTCCTTCCCTTCAGCTTGTGGAAAAAATCACTTGAGCAGCTTCACCTGAGTGCCCTGTCAGCTGAGACTGCCCTTCGTCCCGCTGGTTGTTTGGCTCTGGGCCTGGTTCAGATACAGTTTTCCACCTCCTGACTGAGTACAGTTGTGGATGTAGAAGAGCGGGTGGTGGCAAGGTCTCCATGTGCCCTTCGTTGCTGAGCTCTTTCCTCTTACACTTCCCTGCAGCATGCATGAAGAGCAAGCCTGTACCGCAGCTGCAGGGAGCGGCACGACCAAGCCTTCGTCAGCATTTGGCAGCTTCAGTAGCCGGCACTCAGTTATCGGCAGACATACCAGCATGCGAGAGCTTTCCTGTTCAAAGGGAAGGGGCACAAGCACAGTGAAAATTTACTCCTACATTTATCACAGTGCAAAAGGATTTAGTTACTGTACACCTGTGTGCATCCCACATAACAGAGGCGGGTTTCACGTTCTTTGCCTATACCTTTCCATTCCATAAATGAGGACAAAATATTTCCCTTGCAAGGATGCAGTGAACATTAGTTTGCTAGTATTTGTTGCAGCTATCAAGCTGAACATATACTGAATCAAATACCCTTCCCCACTGGCTGTCTGTTTCATATTTTTCCTTTACATGGCAATGGTGCTTTTGGAAAAGGTTCTTACCTGCAAGAGATTTCACGCTGTTGTGACTCCTTCAACTTTGGTATGCATTTTTGAGTCGGCAGCGTAGTGCATCAGAAAGGAAGTACATGACTTGTTCTACTGTAGAGTGTCTTTGCCAAAAAAAAAAGCAAAATAGGCAGTCTCATCAATTTCCTCCCATCTTCTCGGGAAAAGGTTGAGAAAAGGCAGATATTTATTCTTTTCTAATTCTAGATATTTTTCCCTCACAAAGGTGGCCCTGGCTCTGGCAAAGGTAGCCAATGCGAACAGTTAGCCAAGAAATACGGATTTACTCACCTGTCCACTAGTGACCTTCTCCAAAATGAGTTATCGTCATTATCAGAGAGAAGTAAATTGATCAAAGACATCATGGAATGTGGTGAACCTGTGCCTGGCGTAAGTGATGGTTTTATTTGGGGTCCTAATGGTTAAATGCAGGTGGCAGTAGGTAGATTGTCTAAAAGGGTGGAAATAAGAGACTAGAGCTGATGATTCCCATTTAAGTAAAATTAATCTGCAACTTGAGGGAGAAGTTTCCTCATTGCAAGATCTGTGGCATTTCTTTCTCCTTTCTATGCCAGTATTGCTTTACTTTTCAGACTCTCATAGGCAACAAATTAGTCATGAAATACAGCGAGACAGATGCTGCGCTATGCATTGCAAAATGTAAGAATAAGTACAGGAAACAGAAACTTTATGTCCATTATATAGTTTCACATTTCAGATTCAGAGCTGGTCCTCCTGGCAGCTATTCTAATTTACAGTACCTGCAGCAGTTCCCTGGAGAGCTGACTGACATCCCAGAGCAGCTAGACTGCCATTTAATGGAGACTATGAAGACAGAGTGTGGTGTTCTCAGCTGGACTTGACTTTTACATAGCAGGTCCGCAGCCCCAACTCTTGGTGGGTCTTCAGCAAGTGCAGCTGGATCGTAGGATGCGTCTGTTAATGAAAGATACTGGGAAGTGCTGCTCAGGGGAAACTAAAAGCTGTGCTGAGGCTTGGGTTTTGATTGCTTTGCTCTTTGGTTTGTTTGGTCAGATGGCTCTCTTATCACTTTCCATGTAATATAACTGTATCAATGCCATAGCAAAATGCAGTCACATTGGAAAATGCTGCAGCAGTACTCAAACGTTTCACAGGTATTAGCATTAATTTTGAAACCATGAAATATTCCCAGCTATCTGGAGGACACTTTGGGAACTCCCGTGTGGGTTGCAACACTAGATTTGTGTAGCATAGCTGCTCCTGAGAGAAGAAAAAGTAGGATGCCCTGCTGCCTGCAGGACAAGAAAAACACCTGCATTCACAGGACCTGCTTTTAGCAAAACAAGGCAGTTCTCCAGGTGTAGGACTAAAGTCAGTGTAACAAACAAAGTTATCAATCTTTCTCGTTAATTAACCAAGTAACTCACTGTCTTTCCAATGCAGAGTATTGTCCTAGAGCTACTGAAGGAAGCCATGGTTTCCAGGTTAGGTGACACAAAAGGATTCCTGATCGATGGATATCCTCGGGACCTGAAAGAAGCAGAAGAGTTTGAGAGCAAGGTGACCATATAATCACAATGCTGTTTTAACTCCTATTAAGATACAACTGTACTTCTGATGCTGCTTGGGTCCCCATCTGTAGCTGATTGCAGTAGGGACATGTAAAGAGCCAATCCATCAGGGTTGTGCTGCTGATCACTGAAACTTTGGCACCCTGTCAATATAGCAACTCCAGCTTTTGCCCTTACCTACGCAGACTCTGTAATACCAGGAGAAGTGAAGGCTGATTTTACCCAAATTTAATATAAACCAGCAACAATTCACATTTAGTGGAAAACACCATTTTTAGAATCAGTTTTCTGATTCTAGTGGATGGCTGCTATACTTCTTGTGAAAATCTCATCAAGCGCTATTTGATGTAGGTTCATGAAAGCATACATCTGCACAGTTAATATCTCTCAGCATTGAGCCGGCTCTGCTAAAGCTTGCTGCCACTTTGAAACAGCGAAACACAGATTAAATTTTTGTGATGAGTAACATGTGGCATAGCCATAAAAAGAGCGTTTTGCAAGTGACTGCGTGGCAGTTCAGAGCATTATCGATTTCCTCAGTATGTGCTAAGACCTACTGAGAAGTCTCAGCTGTACATTTCTCAATCTGCAGAAAATACTCTGTGTAAGCCCTATGAATGAATTTGCCAGGGTTTAGGAGGAGAGAAGTGGGAACTAGGGGAAATACTTAAGTGTATATTCTATCACATTACACTCCACAAATGTCCTATACAAGTTTGAAAGGTAATAAAACTTTAATAATTCATCTGTTTTCTCGCTGAACCTTTAGCTGCTTGATTTACTTGATTACCACAAAAGCCTAGCAAGATCTAGGCATCAGAAGTTGGACAATATAATGGGCAATAGGATTTGCTACAGAAGCCATTCACAGAAATGTTGATCTATTGGTTCCTATGCTAAAATGCCCGACTATTAAAAAGACATGGAGATATCTTTCATTTTGTGTAGAAGGAGGAACTATTTCAGCAGTGCTGCTTTTCTGGCAGGCATATGTGTCACATCCTGTGAACTCTGGTGTACGCTATAAAGTAAGACTTAGAGATTGGAGTGTCCTGGACTGAGGCGTTGCCGGGCAAGTAAGTCTTGATGCATCCAGTGCAAAAGCAGAGCCCCTTTCAGTTCCCATAGTCACTGTAGCAGCAAAAGATCCCGTAGTCCTGAGCTGCCTTTGACGTTTGGATTGAAATACAAGGACCCCAAGTGATAATTTTGAATGTGCTAAGTCATCCTTGTTGTATCCATGTATCCGCTTCAGTTTTCACAGGGCGGCTGTAAGCTGCTCAGTAAGTCTGTGAAGTTTTTTTAAATGAGTCATTTCGAGATAATGTTTTGCAGTTCTTTCTAAAGCGCGATGAGAAGTTCTTCCTACATTATAATTGAATGAAAAGAGGTGGACATCAGGCTTTATTAATTAATGGCAGCAAAGTGCAAATTAATAATGCTACGTATCTACATGATGTGTAAAAAGCATTATGATTGTTAACAAAGCTATTCTATTTAGAAGACATCAGGAACAGTGCTTATACTTAAAAGCTAGACAGCCCTAAATAGAATTAGCTATGTAGAAACAGCTTATTCTGCAGCCACTTTTGCCCAATTCCTTTCTAGTATGTAATTCTACTTTTACTTAGCCATAATTCTAGAGAAGCACATGTCTCTGTTCCCTCCTCGGTCTTTTTGCTAGGTGAGAAGTAGAAAACAACATCAAACTAAAAGTTCCACATCACCAGGTGAAAGATACCCAATGAGACAGAGTAAAGACCCCATATGTTGGACTTGTTTGGATTCCTGCAGATGTCCCCACAGCATGCATTATTTAAGCTAAATTGTGTCAGGAAAACAGTAATTTAAAAAAACCAGTAGTAATAATTGCTGTAATATCCGATAGGGCCATTACTTCTACTTTTTTGCAATTTTTAACTCAGAAGAATGACATTTTTGTAACATTTTGAATTCCAGAGAATAGCAACATTGAAACTTTTAAGAGAATCACATAGATTTTTCAAAAGCAAATCAGTCCTGATCTGTCAAACAAGATACTATTATCTGATCCTACCAGTCAGTAGACTCCTTCATATCCTCATTGTAAGGTGATGATATGACTATAACTGATGAAAGGAATCATTCCTATTATAATTTCAAACAGACCATGGAATTCCTCATGTACAGCTGGGGGGAAATAACTTCTCGCCATCCTAGTCCAATTATACTAAAAGGCCATTTGTTTTAATCATTGATTAAGCCCACATCTTTTTTAATTTCTCTATCTAAGTCTCTTGCACTGTTAAAACTGCCTTGTTGGCTTTTTGAATCCCAAAACCCAGTACTGCTGCTGCTAATAGCATTAGTGTTTTCTGAGCTGTGTGGAAAAAATGGATGGATAAAAGCCTGTCATTGAACTATCCAACGTAATCCCTTGGCTTCAGCTGTCTCTTAGAAAGTCATTAAGGTAGTAGAAAGGTCAACCTAATCCAGACATCCTCAGTGAAATGCAGAAGGCCTAACGTGACATATTTACCTTTAGAATATTGCTTTCTTTAAGGACTGTCAAAGAAGGTAGCAATGGCAATTTCCATATATCAGTCATTTAGACTTTCTTTGCTGTAGCCATGGTAAAAGCATGAATTTCTAATGGTCATTACTGTGAAGAACTTTTCTCAAGAAGTCTTTTCTCAAGACTTCTCACTCTTTCCTAAAAGGTGTTCTCCAAATCCCTGCTAGAAAGGGAAGGAATGAGAAAAAGCCTGAGAGCACCATTGAAGGATATAATATATAACCACATGTAAAAATTATCACATTACTCTTCTCTGATCCTGTAACACCTTTATTTTACTTGATAGAGTGTTTTCCCTTTAGACTCAGCCCGACAGTTGTTGCTCGGACAAAACCTTGTGTCAGAGCGAGCTGTGCTTGAGCAGAGTGCATGACAGAGTGTATTGCAAGATTTATGCTAAATAACATGCATGTTTTTCAGCATCTTGGGGAAAGAACGATGGGTATTTTTGCTTAGAACTTTTAGCTCTCTCCTAAAATATCGTAAGGAACATTTTGCTCTTTCTTGCCAGTTCTTTTTCACCCATAAAGTACTGCAATATCTACTATCAAATGTAGATACAGTTATTTGCTATCTTTGCCAAGGCCTTGGAATAAAAAGAAATAAATCCATATTTATTTTGTTTTTAGAAAAGGGCAGACTCTCCCTTATGACTAGTTTGGCACTAGCCAAAAAGCACTATGTGGTGGGCTTCTCATAGAATTTGGAAATTACTCATCAATTTGAAAATGCTGAGAAATATATTACATCTTTCCTTTATGCCAGCGGTAGTAATGATGTAGAGTTACACTGCAAATATTGACATAAAATAGTACATGACATAAAGTAATTCACAGGATGTATTCCTGTGAATACATCCAATAACAAGCATTTAATGGTGTCCCTGAGCCTGTCTGTTGCTACTCATTTCCATTTCAAGTGGGCACACTTTAATTTGGTCATTTCCTTCTATTGCCTCTTGAAATTCTAAGCTATAGTTTACCACTCCCTGAGTGAAAATATACTGTTCACAGATTGAACAAAGCAAAGGCTAAAAAAATAACTGTGTCAAGCATTCCATGAGCCCAGTGCTGTTTGCATCAAGCTTTTATCAAGCCATTGCAAATAATGAACAAACTAATGATCTTCAGTCCAAGCAGCCAGAATTTTTCAGATCATATCTCTTTTTCTTTGTATGAGTTGAGCACAATCAAGCACAGCCTCGATCCTGAATACCGGGATCTCTAAGTGCTGCTACAATAAGAGTTGTTTGTTAATAAGCATAATTTTTGCATAGACAAATATGAAAGTAATTTGCTAATAACTCCCTGATGACTCTTTCAGTAGCATTTCTTTTTAAAGTTATCCAAGCAAAATCAGTTTTACCAGGCTGGTGCTTTGAATACTTACTGTGGTTTTTTCATCTCTAGATTGGGGAACCAAAACTTGTGTTCTGCCTGGACTGCTCTGCAGAAACCATGAGCAGTCACCTTCTGGTGAGCAATCAGAGCACTCAGCACTCTGATAACGCTGGAACCATTAACGAAGGAATCGAAAGCTATTACCAAGCATCAGAACCTGTGATTGCATACTATGAGAAGAAGACACAGTTATGCAAGGTAAATTACTTGACCTTTTGAATTAAACTGTTGCTTTTTACTTCCTTTATGTGAGCAATATTTGGAAAATACCGACATGACACGATTTATGAACTGTGTTAGTTTCTGCACTTTCCAGTTTGTTCTCATCTTACACTTCCCTGGTTTGATTGCAACTTCTACAAACTTCTGAGTCCCAGAGTACAGTTTGAAAGAATAAAACCAGATTTATCTTGAGTCTGAGAACATATCCTGAATCACTACCTCATCTGTATAGAATCTCTTATTAAACGTTAATGTTAGAAAGCTTTTTTTTAAGTATTAGAATTATTTCTCTACAAGGGTTTCAGAGTGAGGATGAAAGATTATGGCAATCCAAAGCCCTTTATTTAAATTTACAAGACCGACAGTGTGTATCCTGAAACTAAAGACCTGCACACAAGAAAGATCTTTCTGCTGGAACAAATGGCATAGTTAGATTAATTTCAGTGAAGTACCTCAGTTTACACCTGCTGAGGATGGGATATTTGAAACATTCTTTTTATTCTCTAATCAAAACTTTATAGAGAAGCAAGAAAAATTCTATCATCAGTGCAGTTAACTGATCTATGTGCTGGCACATCTGTAAACTCATTTACGTCTGATGTTTATATTTCTTTTTATATATTTCTCTGCTTCGTAGTGGCAAACTATCCTTTACGTTCAGCTACGGAAAGATCTAGTCCTACTGATCCTTCTTGTCCTAAAAGCGAAAGAATGCAATAATAGTTTCTGGAAATATTATGGAAGCTTTTTTCTAGAGGTTGAAGCAAACATAGAAATCATATATCCCAAACCTTTCTCCTCTGCAAAGTTCCCAAAAGAGAAATATGCAGCTAATTTATGCACCCATATCCTGACCTGAGAACAATGTAAATGACATAGTCCTGAGAAAAATGATACTCAGAGGGAGAGTCCTGATTTATGTCCTTCTCTAACCCCACAGTAAGTGCACAGAAGGCAAACTCTTTTTAAGCTTAAGAGCAATTATCTGATTTTATTTGTATTTAATTTGATGAGCTACCTTGCCAACATTGGACGGATGCATCTGATTAAGAATTCAGTATAATACAGAATACACCAACACAGTGTGGTGCAAAGGAAAAGAGAGCTCTCCGTATCTCTGAGAGCGTATTCCACTGAGCTGTGCCTACTGCAGTGTTTCCCTTTTTGAAGCATCAGGGAAGTGACGGCCTCAAAGAGAACGAAACTACAGTAAATACTTTCGCACAGATTTTACATTCATGGTCTGCCTTATTGCACTTGATGTGGACTCTCCTTGCCCTTCCTTAATACTTCTGCTGCTTTGCACTCTTTTATCATTAGTTTCCTGGGGAACTGACATTGTGTGTTTGCATGTTAGAAAATAATCGTGCATTGCTTGAACAGTGCTAACACTGTTTTTCTTACAGTGTCTGTGCAGTGTCTGTACTTGCTTCTGATGAATGTAGGTGTTCAACATACTTCCATCTTCTGGATGGAACTACTGGGTATGAAAGCTTTGTAAAATCAGCTTTACAAACGTTATCATGTAAAATGTCCTTTTAAGGTTGAAAAACTTGTGTTTTTCTTGAACACAGGTACTCTGTATTGAAATGTCTACCTCAGCCGCTTTTTACTAAACTGATAAAATACACATCTGTTATCAAAGATGTGATTCCGTTACGGATTTAAGTAAGGTAGGGAGGTGCCCCCTCCCCAGCCCTTATCACGTAGACAAGTACATGTTCAGTTATGTATCAGCATTTAAAGAACACTACCAAAATACTCAGCAGAGATAGGGTTTTAATATTAATCGCCCCCAGGCTCTCCTTGTCACCCTCAGCCAGCCTCAGGTACAAACCTGTACAGCAAGGAGCAGAAGCAAATGTAGTTTTCATACAAGAAGCATGGTAATGTTTTCTTGTTCATGGGTGAGAGAAGTGATTTTTTTAACCAAGCCTTGTTGAACAGTTGTTTTAAAGTTATCTGTTTTAAAGTTTACTTTGCACCTACAGTCAAAGCAGAAAAGTAGGTCTCAGCACTGTTTTGCACAAGGCAATTGACTTCAATAGCTCTTCTGGTCCAAACATTCCCTATCAGTTCTGCAGTGGATAGTGCTGGAATGAAAAAAAAACATTCTGTTTTGGAAGTACACTGAATACTGTAAAACAAAGCAATTTCTTTTTTGGAAGGAATGCTTGTTTAGGAAATTTTTCTAGGTAGGTTTTCTGAATAAGTGAACTCAAAGAGTTTAATCATACAGTCTGACTGGGTCAATGACACCAGTCAGGCATAGCGCCTGGCAGAGTGGCATCCTTCCAGTGCCCAGTCCTGCTTTGAGCAGGAGGCTGGACTACATGACCCACTGAGGTTCTTTCCAACCTGTATTATTATCATCTTGTAAATGCACGTCTTACAAACATTATACATTATTTGGTTCAACAATTTGAAGAACAAAGACAAAGAAAAAGCAGTTAAGACTTGGTCAACAGCTCTTCTGAAACAAAGAAAACTAGGTAACACAAAATGAGCTGTCAGCTATGTGGGAAATTAAGCGAAAATAGACATTTAGGTGTACAGTTTTAAAACTGTTTTGGGGGTGAATATGTTTAGGCTGCATGTGTTGAAGAAAGCAGAGTAAAAGGGAAGTTTGCAATTCCCAGGACGTGGGTTAGTTTCTTATTTATAGCAACATATTTTACAGACTGCTAAGCATTGACATTAGCAGCCACTCTGATGTTCTCTGAATGAAGAAAGGAAATTCAAGTGGAAAGCAGAAAACCTATCAGTAATACTTCTGACTGGATTTTTTTTGGTGTGGGCTAGGCTAAAATAGTCCTTGGTTTTTGTTATTTGTGGTATCATACACATACACGGAAGACTGAGACTTTACCTAGAGACGGTCTAACATGTTTAATATTTTTCTTCCTCATTTTAATTATAACACCACATGCTTTCAGCTTTGGGAATCTGTTCATTCCTAAGTGGGTTTTATTATTCTCCAACATTGACCAGCACTGGCAGAAGATGTTAATCCTCCCATTAAGATGCTGCTGCCTCTATAATTCCGCTCACTGAAAGAACTGTGTATATGTTTCCTAATCCATTTCACGCAAAGCCACCAATGTTAATTTAGAAGTGTTGATTTGAAGACAGCTTAAAATAAATGGTGTCATCTACATTCATGAATTTTTAAAAATAATCCATAAACCTGCATGTAAATACAGACCAGAGGCTTGTGCACTCTTTCTTGGGCAAAGCTGGTGAGATCCAATAGCTTCAGGGAAGTGATGTCTTACCTGAAGGTGCTGTTTGCAGATCCAGATTAGTCTGCGATTCCAGGGTAAGCAATGGCCAAAGTATCTGAGAAGAAGATATTTAAGAGAAGAAGGGTCTAAAAGAAGCTTTAGTTGCTGCCTTCTGGGAAGTTATTGCTGCCCAGGCTTGTTTTTTCAACAGAAGCAGGTCTTCAGTGGAAGGTCCGTGTGAGCTTTATGTCCCTTGAGATTCCAGCTGTGCACTTTCTTAAGAATTTAGAGGCGTGGATGCTGAGATTTTAAGAGGAATATTAGAGTCTAAATCCCACCTAAAACTGCCATGAAGATTCAGCATTAACCTTTTCTAGCCAGCTTACTGCAATGTGTGACTAAGCACCACTAATAATTGTAGGTAAAATAGTGTTTAATTGTGTATGTGATCATGCTTTGTAGGGCTTAATTGTAGCACCAAGTCCCTGCTTTGCCACAGAAAAGAAAATCGGAATTGTTAAACAGACTTGTTTAACAGGAAAATAGAGTTGACATGTAGGTATTATTTGATTTCCCCAGTTTAAGTGTATTGAGGGCTGGGCAAAGCTTTCCACAGGTTGGGAACAGCACACGACAATGGTCCTATGTGTTTAACTTGTCCTATCCAGCCTAAAAGTTTTCAGTCTTGAAACAGGCAGATTAAGTACGCAAATGTGAAATTCAGTCCTTGGGCTTAAGGCCAGCAGAAAGTCTGGTGTGGGAATTAGATGTTGGATGAGCCCTCAGTGGTGGAGGAGCTGATCTGTTGTGCCATATCAAGGTGAGCTTCAGACTACATTGTCAAATTAGCCTTCTCATTCTCTGTATTGGAATGGGTGTTACAGCACAGACGGAAGGAGTGTAAAAAAAACAGTAGAGACAGAAAAACTCAAGTCTGACCTAGGTTCCTCTGCAGTCATTAGGAATGCTCTCATTGCTTTACTTGCACAGTAGAGACAAAGGTATATGGTTGTAACAGCATTTCTATTTTAATCAATGATCTTCTCTAAGCCTAGAGTTACTGTGCATAGATGCATTCATAAATAACTAATAAGATATTTGGAAATGGAACATTTTCCATTTCCTCTGAACAAGAACCGTGACCTGATGAAGCTGCCAAAAGATCAGGACTCTGAAATTTCCCTTTGACCAAGAATACCTGTCAGTGTTTCTGCTCAGCAGCGGAAGTGTGAGGCATGCACAAAGGGTGGAGAATTTGGGTGGAGATGAAACGTCCGTGAATCTGACAGGAATAAATAATGGTGATCCTTCCAGCCACTAAGCTGAGATGAAGAACTGTGATGTAACTCGCAGGGATGTATTTACAAGGGAAGATAAACTGACTGAAGAATGAAGGGCAAAGAATGGCAGCGTCCTCACTTTTCTCCTAAGGCATTAATTTTCTAAATTGTGTTCTGGAAGGTAAAGTAGTTGTAACAGTGTTAGAAATTTTCCAATTAATTTTTGAAAAATCATGTTTTGGGATATAGTTTAATATTCCGTAATTTCTTTTGTAGTCAGTTACAGAACTCTCACCTGCCGCTAAGGACAGCAAGCAGGTGCTTTTTATCAAAGACCTCATACTGGATATGCAAGGACTGAAAGCACTACTCACAAAACCAACAGTTGCAAGTGGCCTGATTCTGTGGGAATCAGTTGTTTCAGAGGAATGAAATGAAATTAAATGCAGTATGGTAGCTGTAGTAATCAGGTAGATATTGTTGTTTTTAAATTTCTTCCTCAGTGATTTCCAAGGCAGCTGGACAGAAAAGCGTGTCTGAAAATTTAGTGGGCTCCTACCTGTGTTTTAATGTGGCTAAATTTAAATACCTTTGAATATATGAGCCTCTGTCAACTGGGAAGGGAGAAAAAACCCTGATTGTTTTTAATATCCAACTCATCCTTTAAAGCTTTTTTCAAGTGACAGTATGTAGGAGGGTAATAGGTAACGGAGAAGAGCAATGCATTGGTAGTGAAGCAAGACAAAAGTGATGCTACCTAGCTGACGTAAGACACCTAGTAGGTGTCTTAAACACAGGTTCCCTATTCAAAGTCATCTGAGGGAAAGAGACATGAGTTTAACAAATAAGGTAGGCAGTCCACAGCAGAGGATTTTCAAGGATGTCCAAAAACCCTCACTATTTCAGATCACACACTACGGAAGTTTAGCTTGCAAAGTTCAACCAAAAATGCCTTTTTCTTTTTTCTTTTTCTTTTCCTTTTTTCTTTTTCTTTTTCTTTTTTCTTTCTCTTTTTTAACAAAAAAAAGCCTTTTTCTTTTTTCTTTTATTTTCCTTTTTCTTTTTTCTTTTTCTTTTTTCTTTTTTTCTTTTTTAACCAAAAAAAGCCTTTTTCTTTTTTCTTTTTCTTTTTCCTTTTTCTTTTTTCTTTTTCTTTTTTCTTTTTCTTTTTTCAGTGTTGTTCTATTGTTTCTTTCTAAAATCAGTTGAAGTCACACGCAGTAGTTACTAGATTCTTATCACATTTTCCATAACCATTATGAAAGAACGAGTGACCATCCACCCTCTCATGATCTTCCACTTCTGAGCCTTCTCATGCTGATCTCCTATTAGAAGTTTCTCTGGGGAAGGGCAAATGTGTACTTTTCCCTTTAGAGAAGGGATAATCAATGGTAATGGTGATAACAGGTATGTAATTTATTTCTGTCTTTTGAAAGGTTGTCAGAGAATCATTAAACCCGGTAGGTAAGTAGGTGGAGAACAAAGGAACAAGTGTTTCTATGTCCCCCGCCTTGGTGGCTTGTGACCCATTAGATGAGACACACCAGTGTAAAAAGACACATCAGAAACATTAGCAGGGGATTATAGGTAAAACACAATGGTAAATTCACGCCAAATGCGAATCGGTCCACAGCCATCCTCTCTACAGTCAGTCGTATTTTTCTCAGGGGCAGTATACATTTAGGGTTCTAAATTCCAAAACCTACAACAAATGGAGATTTGATGACAGAAAATTTAATTGGCTGATTTTAATGCCAAAAGGAGCAACATGGTACTACGAGTATGATTAATCCAGTCATTTTTCTTATAAGCTGATTAAATTTCTCTGTATTTTAAGTTACCTAAAGCCATAGTGGCATTTCAAAAGTGGAAGCACTATGGAAAACTGTATATGGATCTTGCTTTTATGAGAAGACCGTAGCCTTGAATAACCTTGAAAACAGTCCTAATTTATGAAGTTTGTTATAATCTGGGAACAAAATACACAGTTTTCTCCCACAGGGCTGCAGAGAGTGTCATTGAATTACTGTGGTACTGTGAATTATTGTCACATTAAGGTAGTTTCATGCCACAACTTTAAGTTAGTTTTATGAATTAGACCTTTGTTATTTAGGAGGCCAGCATGGGAAGCACTGGGGCTGTCATTAGTCACGCTCATCCATATTTTACTGCGACTGTTAGGAAGGCAGCATTCCAGCCAGTCATAAAGGGCACCAATTTCCCCACTCACAAACCTAATTCTTCCTCACAGCTGCCTAGATCTAGACCTGAGTATCAGTCCCAGTTCTAGAAGAGGTCGCCGAAAAGCCAATGGCCATCAGCTGTGCTGCTTAGGTTAGATCGGTTATCCAGTGCAGATGTATTTATGGAATAAAGAGATAATGAACATACATATTAAGACAAGAGAGCTTTAACATGTCTGTAGCCTTCCTCCTGTGTGATGTATATTTCCTGTGGGATAGCCATATGAAAATAGGTGTCTTGGCAGTTGAGATGGACAAAACAAGCTGATTTATAGCAGCTGAGATGGGCGTTGCTAGCTTTATTCTAACTGGAGAAGGTAGGCATTTGGTCCAGAATGGTTCACCATTCCCCCTTTCTCTTTGCTACTAGTAAGTAAACCCCCCCCACTAAACCCTTTGTTTCTGTGGCATAGAAAGCTTCTGAAAGACATGCAGCCCCTGCTTGAGAACTGACCTAAGGCACCACCTGCTGCTTCAGAAACTGTTCCAGCATATGCATACTTCAGCATTACATACACCAGCAATGTGAGAGAGCAAGAGAACCACGCTTCTGAAAGCTTTCCAACAGGGGAGAGGGTAGTTCAGCTCAGACCGTAAGATACTCTTGCGGTGAGTCCAAGGGAACTGAACCCAGTCAGGCATGGCTCCTTAAAGGCTGGCCAGTTGGTCATTTCCAGTGCTGGAACTGGTGTGTGGAGGTAGACTGGCTGGGTGTGCCAGCACTTCCGACAGGATGCGACAAGGGACCAAACTTTGCAGCATCTGTGGATGCCACCAAGAGTGAAACCAAGCTACGGAGCGTGAATGCAATCCCTCGCTGGATCTCAGCAAGGAGCAACTGCTGACTACCACACAAGACTTAGCACCGAGGGACCTAAATGTATGTTGAGTGCAGTCAGGCTGCACAGGAGCTGGCTGCAAGCCAACACCGTTATCTGAGAAGAATTTCGTGGCCTATTTCAAAAATAGATTTTTTTGACTTTGAAATTCTTTTTATTCTCCTGCAGAACAAAGAGGTGGCAGAAGTACGATGGTCAGGAGTGTCCCATTCAAACACTACAATTGTCTGGCATCCAAGTCAGCATGTAGTTCAGAAAAATAAGCTTTAGCAAAGTTGTCGTAGGACCAGCTAAATGCATGCAAATTCTATGGCATGCATGCATGAAAGACTAAGCATGGTGAAGCAGAGAGGAAGCTTCTTTTGAGTAGAGAATCAAGGCTCTCACCAGGCATTTGAGAGGAACTGAATAATCATCAGATGCAGCCTGCATGGTGTACACAGCCAGCATGAAAGCTTGTTTTGTCACGGCTGTGAGGGCAAAAGACAGCTCTCCTTCCTCAAGTAATGACCTGCGTGACACTCACTGCATGGGTTGGACATGAAACTCGTCGCTCAGAAAAGCTCGGTGCTGCATTATGTTTTCTAGGGAACACACAGAAATATTACCGGCTACAAACATCATTCCTCTTTGCTAAAATACAGCGCTGTATTCCTCAGCATAGGAGAATAAATTGGTCTTGTTGAAGTTCATAATGAAAACCAAACCTGAACAGCACGGACAACCTCTGGCCAAAACAGAATCTTTGGAATGTTAAAGAAAAAATTTTTTTCAATGCACTTGAGTTCTTGTACAACAAAATCAATGCCCCTGTAACGCATGTGTTGCCCAGCATCATAAAACCAGAACCAATTCACCAGGCTTGAAAAGACAGCTGCACAGAGACACACACCCTCGCTAGGTTACTGCCATCTGAAAGCTTTTATGTCAGTCACAGCAGTACGTACGCTGACACTTTAGATGACAAGAAAGAAATTAACAAATCAGTGCTATTCATCTCATTAGTGGTATGCTATTGAGGTCACTCCATTAGGGTTTTTTTGGAGGTTATTAAATGTTAAAATAGTTTCTAAAAGTCTTTGGAAACTGTTCTGTAGATCAAAGGGGTAATTTTACTTTAAAACGTGACACTTGGGCGAAAGAGCTTAAGCTCCTTCACTTGATTAATCTACTTCGCTCCAGACTATGGAGCCTACAGAATCTTCTCACATAAATCTGTGGAAACACAGGGAATAATTTAGTTTATGGAAGCTGCTCCTCTACATCGGCACGCTTATAACGTGAAACAGAACAACTTTTATTTTGTATTGGATCATTTTTTTGTGCCAATGTTTAGATTCTGAGATAATACTTTGTAGCTTAACCAAAACTAATGTTTTTTTGCCTGCTAAACAGGTTGATGCCGACGGAACACAGGAGGATGCTTTTCTGGAAGTCTGCAAGACAATTGACTCTTTCCTGAAAAAGGAAGAGGCACCATTTTGTTTTTCAACAGAAACGCAGTAATGGTGTGTACACAGCCTCACCTCACATGCACTTGACAGTCATGATTACGATGCTGTTCAAAGCAATACTGCTTTCTTGAGAGGTACCTGGAATTTGTGCATGTGGTACGTTATTTTAGATGAAATCTTTTCTCTCTGTTCTGACAACACACTCCGTAGCAAGTGGTCTGTATGCTAACTCTACACTAAGAACTGTATATTGTTTTGTTGGTTGTTCGCTCTTCCATGGGTTAAAAGCAGCATGGCGGACAGCAGCTCTGGTTTGTATTTCATGATCTCATAGATTTGGTTGGAAGTCAGGCGGTGCCTGGCCAGCAGTGAGCTCTTCAACCACATCATTCACCATTTAGCATATTAACGTGAAGATTACTGCATATAAGTTTCCCATTGGTTATTATTTTCTTTTAATTAACAGTATTAATTTTTGTGGTATCACCTGGCTTGTTCTTGGGTTTTAGTGACTAATAACTATCCTCTGTCACAGGCAGCTGTAAGACAGCTGGAATTAGTCAGGCTAGAAGTTAGAATAACCTTTCCACATGTTCCCAGAACACTGTTACAAGAAGAAGCAGAAAAATTAATGGAAGGTGAAGGTATGGTTGAATATTGTGGAAGTCTGTAAATCCGTTATTGTGGTGCAGACACCAGTTTTGAGACAGCCTTGTTTTCTGCTGGGAATTGTAGGGTATTATAAGCGACAACTTCCCAGTTTTGTGCCGAGGTGAAAATGATTGTATTGTATAGTTAAATGTGCAATCCGGTAATTATCCATATTAACAGCAGTTTTACTGTATTAATTAAAGTCTACATATAAAGTTGACTATGAGCCAGAATGTATGAAGATGTCTTTAAATCATACTTTGGAAGTATTTCAAACGCAAAATTCAGATCATCATCTGTTGTCCTGTACTGGCATTGACAAACCTTGGGCGGGGGGCGGGCAGGAAAATGTCAGGGATTATTTGATTCATATTGCTTGCATCTTTAGTAAGCCATTTATCTGTAATAGCTGCAAAAAAAAATCTGTAAAAAATAATATCGTATTTCCATTAGGTTAACCAAAATATTGTGGAGTTTCTTTGGCATTCTGATAGCTAAATAAAAGCTTGTTTGACATTCCTGTAAAGTAATTGCATCCTCTTACTGGAACTACTGGATGAATTCATAGTGGAAGTGGGTTGCATGACTGCTCTTACTGTCAGTTGTACTTTATGCGGCAGATTTGTATTTTTAAAGTTACCTTTCTTGTAATGAAGACATAAGACAAATAAAAGGTACAAAAATGAGGAGTAATGATTCTGTTACAGTATATGTGGGTTTAATCCTTTTTAAAGCATAGTACATGACTTGAAAATATAGCTCAAATCAGCATGCTTACAGAGTATGTCCTTTCTCCATTCAGGGCAGATTCTTCTGTTTGCTTTTTCATCCTTGGCATTTGCCCTGTAAATGCTCATTCAATTATTTTTTAAGGGACTGCTTTAGATATGTTCTTATCCTTCATATTGTGGATGTTCCTTCTCTCCTGGGTCCTTTTATAGCCTACATTTTACCTCTGATGCTCTAGGATGTGCTTCTCCAGCTCCAGACCAGTGCCATTAAGTGACCAGTAACGTCTGCAGTACAACAGCTTTAAGCAGGAGACTTTCATAATGCATCAGCTTGAGGAGGCAGGTTAATCAAAACCAAGCCTGGAAGCACTAGCAGCTGTCTGGTGTAGCATTTTTCAAAAAAGAAAAAAAAAAGGTAAAATATTCTAGAGTTAACCATGAAGCTGCGAATTCATCTGGGTAGGTCTTCTGGAGTATTTTTTATTACTTCTAATTACAATGTAAGTTAAAAAGTGTGGAGTATCGTACCTGTGTGGGATGGGATCAAAGGCAACAATCAGCTGCTAATTTTTTCTTTTCATATATCAAATTACAAAAATTATTTAACATACAGTTTCAGTTTCATTTTTCTTTCTGTTTCTTCTGAGTCTTTTCTGTGGAACAAACCAAAAAAATTCCCATGCTCAATTGGGTGTATGTGCATTAGATATCTATTTGATTCATAATGTATGCAAGAGAAATGGCTGTATATGCATGCATATGGAAATACAAATATTTATACATATTCAATAAAGAGGACTTAGCCAAGACACTTCTTTCTTGGGTGATTCAGACTTGAAATTCTCCTTCTGCTTCCAATCTCATTCCAATTATACCATGGCTTTTTGTTCTTCCCAAGCTATTCTAAACTGATGGCTGAATATTTGCACTTAATCCTATTTCCACTAACGTAGTTGCATTAATTTCTTCCAGTAATTTTTTCAGGATATCAATAGAAAACAAAGATTACCACAGGTTCGCTCCCTGATAATACACCTTCACCAACTCTAGCTTCCTATAAACAGCATGAATGATGTGGCAAGCACATTTTTTATTGCCTTGAGCCCTCTGAGAGCCTCTCAGAGAAGCATCTTTTCCAATTAAAAACTAAAAAAAATCATGTGAATTTGTGTTGTATTTTTTAAAGTTTATTAATTTTATCTGAGTATATGTAAACATATCTTACGTATCTAGTATGATACTTGCTCAGTGTTTCAGTAACTGCACTGTATTACCTTCTAAATAGATTAAATGCTTAAAATTATTTTTTCCAAAGCAAAAAATAGCTACACCTACATTTATTGCAAAACTTAATACTGATCAGTTTATAATTAGTTATTAGGTGCAGCCAGCCAATTATCCTTCTTATTGCCATATTTTTAAGTCAAATTAGTTTCTTTTCTAGCTAATTACTTTGAGTATTCAAGTTTCAAAGCAACTGGAAGTCTATTACAGTTATAAAATAATCAAGTGTTTCTGAATCACAAGCTATACATTTCAATAGAAAATATATTAACTAAAATATGTCACAATAATTACAAAGCTTCTCAGACAATGGTATACAGTGTACCAAGGCTACTAAAATCTGAATTTTCTGCAGTCTGAAAAAGAACAGTCTGTGAGTAAGACATGAGAAAACTAAAATGCTAATCCTGCAAAAGGCGAAGCATGTTTTAGTAGGCGCAGAGCACCATCA
This sequence comes from Steatornis caripensis, assembly GCA_013398225.1. NCBI lineage: Eukaryota > Metazoa > Chordata > Aves > Caprimulgiformes > Steatornithidae > Steatornis > Steatornis caripensis. The sequence continues at coordinate 858,871 of VZSC01019067.1, read as the reverse complement.
CTTCCCATTGAAACTAACAGCAGAGGAAGGCGCTGGGCATCTTGCAGGTCTGCATAGTGAATATTTGTGTGACGTATTAAAATGTCCTTTTAATGTTTTCCATCTTGATTAAAAGGAACTACACAGAAAGGAAGTCACAGCAAGCATTCTATATATAAACAGACTGTATCCACATAGTTTATTTCTCACAGTTCTCCTGACAATTGAACATTATTTAAGAACATACTGTATACACAGATAAGAAGAAACATACAAAATGTTTTAAATGATGCACAACAAAATCCAGCAGTATAAAAGAATGCATGTGAACCCTTGCTCACTGCTCAGGCTAAATTTAATCACTGTTTAAATAGTAATAAAAATACAATCTTTCATGGATCTTGTGCAGACTACAAAAGAGGAAAAATTATTACCATATATATGATTTATATTAGGCAGTTTTCTTTGATGAGTTGCACTAACAACTCCAAATACAGAGGCAGAAGGCTGTGTATTTTATTTTAAAGGAGTTAATGTTGAGTATTAGAGACTTTACACAGTTACTACCACTGGCACTTTTCACCATATTTTGTACACATCACATGATCATCTTATATAACATTACATTTAAAAAATATATCTGAGTGACAATTTTATAACATTCACACACCATGAGCTGGTTAAGGAAGCAATGCCACAGTTGCCCCCTGTAGTGCTTCACTGTTGGTAAATAGAGTTCATCGTGGTTTAAAAAAAAATTTAAAAATTGAAAGTCAATGTGATTAAGCAGCTCCAATTTAATAAAGGCCTGTAACCAACCATCACTGAGACAGTGAGTATTTTTTAGAGTACATCCTAGAAGCAAACACTGTCATTGGTTAAAACCTTGCCTAAAGAAGTCAGTTACTGTGCTGAAAACTATTTCACAACAAAACTGCAAGCTACTAAACTGTTTTTATATAAATACTTCATCTCCTCTGGATCTCATAACCAAGTTCTTCAAAGCCTTTGGAATTTATCTTTAATGTGTGCTCTCATTTCTGGCTCACCCTTTTGTATGGTTTTCTTTTGTGTTTAGATTCACCACCTAAAAATGACTAATGTGGTGAAAGAAAAGTCTCCCAGTGAAACCTTCTGCACACTAGGAATGTTCAGCTGCTGTTCAGTGGTCTAGAACCATGACAGCTCAAAGCTGTAGTTTGACAAGTACACCCAGGAAGCTGTCATGCTGTGAGCAACATTTCAGGGAAAGCAGAGTCTTTCCAAAATGTGCACAGAATTAACAATGGTGCCATTGTTATTTTTCAAAGAGGATAGTAAGCCCAAGATGGTAGATCTGCTTCCCATGTCATCTATTTGCTGGAAAGTAGTTTGGGTCAAGATAATTGTAACTGGTGCCCTGGGACATGCAGTAGTCTCTGTCTAAAAATGTCTCTGCTCTGTAAATAGGTTCTAACTGATGATCTTCCTTATGAATCTCTGTTTCATGCAGACTGCAAGGGAAAGAAAAAGATAACAGTTTAAAAGTCAAATATTTTCCTTATCTTTAACTTTCAGAAACAGTGATCATATTAACAGATTCATACCAAATTTGATACAATTCATTAATAAAGTATGATTTCACTCACTATTTAACAGTACTAAACCTATCTGTCCACTGTCTTAAGAAAAAAAAAGTATACATCCAGAACATGCTTACAAAACGGGCCTCCCACAAATAAATGGTAAAGTATCTTCCACTTCACCCAACACAGGAGATGTCCTGTGCTGCAGCAAAGATTTCCAACGTACACAGCAATTAAGCCATATGGAGATATTCAAGCTAATTACAAATAACAAGTAGAAGTGTATGCTTCTCACCAGTCAGAACAAGAATCACAGAAATCCAAGGACATTTCTTGAGGGCAGTCTTGGCAGTGCCACCGAACGCCCTGAATAGGTTCAATTCCGCAGTTATCACACTGTGAAGCAGATAGAATAGCATTGAAAAACAGCAACTCTGTACACTTACGTTAGCACAGAACACGTCAATACACCACACAGAAAGGCATGTATGTAGGTCGATTACTACTAGCCCACACAGCTGAATTCTTCTCATCACAGTCCACGGATACAGAAGTCCTCATACTGTAGGAGAGGCACTCCAGAGCCCTGAGGATTGACCAGTCTTTCTCTTGCTTTGCTTCCCACTCCCCAAATGCTCCATGTTGACATTATCCCCCTGCTCAATGAAAGCAGACCTAGTCCTGCCTGCAGTCACGGCTTATCCTCACATGGCTCTAAGAACTGCTGCGACGCAATACATGAACGTGATGTTTCTACAGCTTAAGTCCATATGAAACGTCAAAGTGTAGATTCACTTTCCATGGCAGAAGCAAGCAGTGAGACTAGACCAGCAGGGGCTGTTGATGGGCTGCAGATCAGGACATGACAGGTCAGAATGATGGACTTTCAAACTCAGGAAATATAACAACACATTATAGCTGGGGCTAGAATTAAAGGCCAGGCGGCTGGGAAGGAAGTGGGACAACATATTCAGGGAAGAGAACCGAAGTCTACAACTAAAGCTGAGCGAGAAGACAAGAACTAATCCTCTGAGAAGAATCAGGGACAACACAACAGCAGTTAAGTACAAGAAGACTGTAGCACGAAGAGGACAAAACAAAGTACAAATGAAACATCAAGACTGGATTAAAAATTCACTGTGGTAGAGAAGAGGGGCAGGAATGCAAAGATATTTGATAAAAAAAGGAAACCTGGAAAATGGGACTTGGATACAAGGACAACTTTTCCAAAATCTAAACTTTGAAAAGTGCTGCAGAGACAGGGCTGAAAAGGAAAAAGAAATATGGGAAACAAGCCTGTGTTCCCATAGCTCATCCTCCTTCAGAATCTGGAGTTCCCTCACAGTGTCTGTGAAACCCACTCACAGGAGCAGCTCCTTCCTGTCACAACTAATCCACCCAGGGTTACAAACACCTTACACCTTACAGATTTGTCACAGCTGTATCCCTTCCTTCCACAGATGGCTTTCAGAGTTCGAGGGCTGATAATGAGGAGGGACTACGCATACTCAGAGCTCTTCTCTGAAAATACCAAGTTCAGTATAATGCTAAATAATTAAAAAAAAATAAAAAATATAAATTGGTTCCAGTTATCTCAATTTGAGAACAAAGACAGTGGAAGCCCTTGACTTTAATTTCTGTGCTCCCGCTTCCTTCTCTTTCCCCTGTGAAACAGAAATAATACCATGCCTTTCATTTCCTAAAAAAAAAAAGTATTTGCAAAGTGCTCTAATATTATAGCAACGAAAGCCATAAAAAGCCCACAAGGGATTCAATAATTCAATATTCAAAGTAGGGTTTGAGTAACGTGTACTAAATGAGGCTGAAGGCCATGCAGAACCAAAAGTGTTCTGAATGATTGCTTATTAGGTGAGCTCCATCCACCCTGTGCACTGCGGCATATATATATACTATTTCCTGAGGGAAAATAGTATATAATCACGTAATTTCACAGCTTACCATAATGCATAATAAAATCAAATTCAGATTGCAAAGAAACTTTCAAACTGTGATGCTTCACACTGCATAATGCCAATTTACTTTCAGAGTAATTTTATGTAGAAAAAGCAACTTGTTTGTTGCCTGGAAGTCTCAGTCTGCCTGATCAAAGCTTTGAATTTTGGGGGAGAAAACACTAACTTAAAAAAAAAAAAGGGCAAACCAAAAAAACCCACAAACCAAACACACCACGCTAACTTTTTTTTTAATAAAAGGCGCCTTGGCAGTCTAACACGATGATTAAGTCTGTCAATGTCAACTGTCCAGGCTGTCTTAATTTTCCAGTCATTTTAAACTGAACTTTAAACTGTATATCTCTGCATTCTTATATAAATGGGTATTGGGAAATAAACCTAGCTGCCTAACACTAAACAAGGTGAAGAAACTGTTCCAAAATAGCAACCAGTTACACAGAAAATCCCTTGCAAACCAGAAAATATAATTTAGAGAATGCCCTTTCTTTCATGTTGCCTATTACTGGTCGATACTGAGACAACACATTAGTTTAATTTAAATGTTTATTTTCTTAATTTTACATAACTATTGTTCCATGTCCTTGCTTCAGCATCTGCAAGTTATTACTCAATAGGATTAGGAAGCTGCTACAAAACAAAACCAATATTAATCTATTACTGTTCTCATTGAAAATCTTTGTCCCTTCTTTGGCGTCAGGTGCAGGCCAAATTACTCCAAGTTCATAGTCAGAGAATTATCATCAATGAATCATTGTCAAGACAGAGTGCAGTGTCAAAAGGAATTCTGTAATGATTTAACCTGGCTCTACAGCTGTATTTTCATAATACAAAAGAGGAAAAGACAGTATGCTTATTAATTTTCATACAATATCAGTATTCAGGGAAACCTGAGCTATCGGAAAGAGTTAATTACTTGGCTTGTTTCTATTAGAGAAGATGAGAGGAAGCAGACACAGTGAACAAGAATTAAGGAACAAAACTTGCTATATTAAACGAAGCCTTTTCAGGAAATTCAAACCATGTTATCTTTGAAAACTTCTACAATCCACTGAGTAACAGAAGAACATCTCAAACTCACCTTGAATCCCACATGCTGCACAAATCCACTTTCTGCATGCATCTGCTGCAGTTTCTGTTTCTTCAATTTTTTAAACTCTAACAGTTCTTTGTATTCAGGTAACTCTCGATATGTTATTGGAATACTCTCTTCATCCTGTTCATGGTCAAAAATAAATGAGAACCATTCTTTAGGAATATAACAACTTGTAAGACATATATTCTATAGATTACTATGTATGATTAATTAAACCTTTGAGAAAATTCTGGCAATATATTCTAACTAAGAAACATACTGGGAAATTATTTCTAAAACGTAGCACAAAACAGCACGTACAACTAACTTACATTTTCCTTTGTGTTATTTATACTTTATTATTTGCATTAAAACAACGCCAAACATTATCCTACAAACAAGTTTCTTCTGGTGAAGAACTCATCTGTAGTATAAAGGCGAGAGCAGTGCCTAACTTTAACTCCTAGGTTTTTTCTCATCTTAGATGCTTAACTGCAATTCACATACAATCCACTTGTCCATATGCTGTGGGCAAAACGGCAGCTGAGGTAGAAGACTTAGCTTTTGTTTAAAACAAAGCTAGTTTTATTTTAGTTTTAAATACATGGCAACAGATACTATACTTGAGAACTGAAATTTCAGGTCAGTTTTATCAAGTTAATTGATGTTTCTCTTTACTGTTCTGTGGAATGGTGCAGAATAATACTATTATTATT